>WEKX01010587.1:197022-241907 GCA_013390025.1 Pitta sordida | reverse complement strand
GGCCGTGATTTCACCGCTCACAGGCATACACGTCCAAAATAATATAGTATGTTGTGAACTGTGAAGAGGCACATAACGGTGTCAGCATATGGTCATGATTCAGTCATCTGAGGACTTTCTTAGTAGTCTCCTTTAATTAATTAATTTGTTCCTATTTCTTGCCCTCGGATGGATGCCTGCTTTCTTGTGCATATGTGTAAGGGCTGGTGCATAGTGCCATAGTGACCATACAATGTATGGGTGGGTTTTGTCAACACAGAGTCCACTCTGTCAGCTGATGAAACTGGATTTTTTTCTTGTACGGGCATGTCTCTTGATATGGGTACTGTCATTAAGGTATCAGTTTTGTAATGGACATTTATTTCATTCATCATGTAATTATTTGTGCAGAGAGAGAATGTGGATTTAACAAGATTTATCCTATTTTCTTGTACCAAATAATAGGAATTGTTATTTCTACTACAGTAGCACAACAGTAGAAATGGAGAGAAAACTATGGGTAGTCGAGGTGCTGATTTGGCACAGAAGAACATGGCAAAGTAATGTTTCCAGTCTTAGTCTCACAGCTTCACTGATTCCTCTAACCAATCAGCTATCCATTCTTAGGATGTAGGAATCTGCATTTTGTTCGAAAAAAAGTCTTTGTTCTGGCTGAGTTAAGAACAGAAACTCTGATTGAGTTTATGATTGGAGAATCATAAAATTTCTGAGCAGGTTTAGCATTATTCTCTTGGGTTAGTATAATTACTGTCTGTAATCTCTAGTAGAGAGTTGCTCTCAATTTGTTTTTGACAGCTTACTGCAAAGCAGTTGCATAGACAATTTGTGAGGTTTTCTGTTGACTTATTCTTAAAAAGCCACATCTCCATGTAAACAGTGAGCAAGTATTTTTGCATTGTGACATATCCTCTGTCTAATAAAAGATGCACCTGCATTGTCTGTAGATTATCTTCCAATAGATTTGAAAATATTAGAATAACCTTTTTATAATTTTCTTGTTAAAGTTATGATATGCATCAATTATAAAGGAACCTTACAAACACCTTTCTCTTTCAGTTCTATTAAAATTTGCACAGGTATTGTGCTTTCCATGATCTTTTCTGCATGTCAGGAGGGCTCCCCTGAATTTTCATGAGTTTGTATACATTGATATTATGATTAAGAATTCAGGTCAAGGTAACCTGTTCCTATTTGCTTCTGAATACCAGGAGAAAGCAAGAGGATTGCAGTTAGAAAACTTGGTTACTGTCTCTTTCACTCAAGGCAAAGGGAAGAATGTAATGAGCCTGACTTATGGTTGCATGAGGACTGCACATTTAGCAGGCCTAACCAAGAAAGTGGAATATACATCAGAGTGTGACGTTCTGTGGAAATACTTTCATTTAACATCACCACTAGGACTATGTTGGGAGCACAGAGTAGCAGCTCACTCAGAAAATACAGTTCAGAATTTTATAGGTTCTCCTGGTCCCTTCTGATCAAGAGACACTCTATCTCCTCTTGAATTCTATAATGATGCATGCAGTTACCCATGGAAAAGAGATGGGTGAAGAATTTTCTTCATTGTAATGTAGTGAAGTGCATTACTCTCAAGACTGATGATTACAGTTGTAAATAGAGTATTATTTTGAAGGATGGGAATTTTTGTGCTTGACAGTGGAAGGAGAAGAATGAAGCAAATATGTGTGGAATGTGAAAGGGCGGGAGAGTCAAAGACAAACTGAGAGGCAAAGATACACATGACAGCTTTTGATTGGGGCAGATAAGCTGTTTTGCAATTTATCAACAGTAAATTACGGTTTCCTCATCACTTTCTTCCTTGTGTTTTCTTCTTGAAAGATTTTTAACTGATATTATATAAATGCTCTATCACTACCATTTGAGTACAAGGCAGGGTGAGCCTGTACTTTATCTTTGTACGTGGCAAATGTGGATTGTTTTGAGTGCAGGAAGCCGAAAAGATCTCTGTCTTCCATAGACTCACGTCTCCCTTATATTGATCCATCCTTCAAAGCTCATCTCCTGTGCCTGGTACCCTGGTACCCATATGTTTGACAAGATAAAATTTTCTGATGATACTTTCTGTTTCCATTTGAAAATTTATTCTTTAGCTCCACCTCCTGGCTCTTTCTCCATAAAAAGGAAGATTCTCAGGAATCACAGAGCTTAAAGAAGGGATCAGAAGTATTCATCCTAGTTTATAAATATTAGTGTAGAGGTGTATATGTGGACATTTTGGCTGGGGTGAAACAGAATTTATTGAGCCCACTCATGCTGACTTTAAACAGATGCAAATGACTTGGTGGAGAGGTGGACAATGAGATATGTGCCTCATAGTTTCTGCTTTTTGGGGGGGGATTTTGGTTTCTCAACTGTGGCAGTTTCGACACATGACAGATATCACAGAGCAGTCTTTCAAACTTTTTTTCTCTAGTAGTTACTTCCTCAATCCCATGGGGGTGGGGAAGTATAGAAGAAAGCGTCTGACACTGAAACATTAAAAAAATTCTCTGAGGCCTTGCAAAGGAGTCTTGTTTTACTCAGGGCAAATTAACTGTGTTCATCCTATTCAACCAGGAACCGCACAAGAAGTAGAGGAGTAGAGCTTAGCCATCTGGATTCGAGAAGCTGAAAACTATGTCTCTTCCCCGACAGCTGCGAGAAAAGAGGTAATGTGTCTCTCCCTCCTCCTGCCTTCCCACAAGCCTCATGTAACTACTGTGATCTGCTCGTTTAATTTGCATGCGAGCATCTCTGGTGATTCTAAAAGGCTTTTTGTTACCATAGTTCCCACAGTATTAATGTGGAGCAGATAATTTCTTATGCTGGAGTGGACTTTCTTCCTTTTGTGGGGAATATTCACCACCTAGGACACAGTGGGTCAGTGTCCTTCCTTATAGCTGCAAACAGTTTCCCTTTTACTGGTATTTGTGATATGACTAATTATATCTCTTGATCTCCATAACCACATCCCTCTTCACAGTAAGGGGTAGTATTTACAGTGTGGTGGGTGGTGCTGATTCATGGCGTTCTCCTCGCACAGCAAACTATTGCAAGACTTTGCATCATTATTTCAGCCTTTCCACGCTTTGTGGAAGCCCCTGTTTGGGATGTTCTCCCAGCAGAATAAACTGAGACGACTGCCACCATATTTTTTTTTGTGCTAACAGAGTATTTAATGTTATGTCAGCTTGGCATTTCTTAGATGATCCTTTTAAAAAAAGTTCTCTTTACCTCAGTTTTTACCCTTTCCCCCCGCTTTCTTGATGCTTTTTACTTAGGTGTAAATATAAATACCTCCTTAACAACATTGAGTTAAGAGATTGAAGTGGAGGTGAATTTGTCTTCTGCTTGTCAAAGCTGTTGTACTAGGGAGAAGGCCACAGAGGAAAAAGCACTTGAAAATCCATGCTGTTTTGTTGTGTAGACATTATAGACAAGTAACATGACTGTGTGCTGCTCTTTAGGTGTTCCTGCAGGGATCTTTCCTTCCCTCTTGCTTCAAATCCAATCCTTTCTAAGTTCTGCAAAGCTTATTTTAACCTTGCCTACTAACATGTGCTCCTTCATAAGTTTTTGATGTTTTCAAATGGATCTTTGTGCTTGCTTCAGATTATCTGCTGTGAAGGTTAATGCCAAGGTTGTGGGTTTGATCCCTGTATGGGACGTTCATTTAAGAGTTGGACTTGATGGTCCTTGTGGGTCCCTTCCAGCCCAGAATACTCTATGATTCTGTGATGAATCTTACCTGCTGTGACTGGGAGGTCTCCTTGTAAAAGTTTGCTAGCCTACTCATTCTTTTCTCAAAGCCTCTTTAAGAGTTTGCTTTACTGTGATGTTCACAAGAAAACTTGACAGCATTTTGACAGCTGGTGCAGGCACCACTAGTTATGATATAGAATAATACTATGTTTTACTTTCTTTGCTCTTTTGCTGTTTGTGATAATCCTGGTTTTTTCCTATCTTATATGTACATGGTACTTTGTATGCATCTTGCCTATAGAGTGTAAGGTTTTTAGGAATTAGCTTTGTGCTGTCGGTTTCTACAGCACCTAGCACAAGCTTTTTCTCAGAACTGTTTCCTACTCCCTACAGTAATGCAACAATAATAACAGAATAAATCATGATATATCATGATCTCTTTAGAATAAGATACACTGCTGCAGAGTTATTATTGTAAGTCTTACAAATGCTGTAGGAAGGATTAAGAATGCATCCACAGTGGATCACATTTCTCAGGAAAAGCTTAGCAGCTCAAGTGTTTGTTTTGTAGCCCTACTGCTCTAGAAAGCCTAGGAATGATAGGTGTGATTTTCAGGTATGCTGAATCTTCACAATCTTCACTGGCTTGTGTTGAACTTACAGAAACTTGACATCTTGAGATCAGACCTTCAGAAGAAGAGAATAACAGCACAAGTTGCTAACTTCTTCATTTTGACACTTGATAATGTTGTATTACCTTTGTTCTGTACGGCATAGAGACCTCAAAGGGTATTACCAGTATGAGTAACTTGAATCTTTTGTTCTTGCTTTGCAGTGATTTTGACCAGCTTCCAGATGATGTACCTGTTTCAGCTAACATTGCAGATATTGAGGAGAAGAAGGGGTTTACTAATTACTATGTAAGAAGGGAGATTTATCCCATCTCTATATGCCTTAATCTGTGACTGGTTTTGTTGTGGGAAGCAAAATGCAGTTAATCTGGTGTAATTGGTTTTTGGCATGAATAGTTCCGTGCAGAAAACTTCTTGGTGCTTCTTTTTTATTGAATGGAGGATAGTCTATCATAGATTTAGTCTAAAAATTTATTTTCTGAGTGAAATGTGACAGAGGTATCCTCTAACACCACTTGTTTTCTAATTTCTTACCTAATCTCTGATTTACTTCCTGTTGGAGCGCTGGACCTTTGGTGAAGACAATGGGAAAGGAATTCAAGTAGGATAGAAGGGCAGAGTCTTGACTTCATTATTCCATAGTACTGGCAAGTTAGGATCTCCCATCTCCACAGAAGGTAGCATGTTAATAAGATGTGAAAGAGCACACAGGAGGGGAAGAGGAGGGAAAAGCACCAAGATTTTCTGAAGGGTTTGGATACAACCAGTTCAGTCTGGCTTCTGCTGGAGACATAGCTCATAAAACTTTCCCACTGCAGTATACAGGTTTTAGCCTGGAATGTAGTGATGTTTGATTTCTCTATCTTTATGTTCTCTCAAGAATCTGGCTGCAATGTGACTCAGAGGTCAGTGTATGGAAATTGTGGGTGCCTTTAGAGCAAAACAATTTTGTCAAGAGATAAGAAATAAAATAGAGGTTGGAGGTAGTCAGATCACAATTTCTGAAATTGTATACCTTAAAGTCAAAAAGAAGTATGAATACCTTCAACTCTGAAAATCAATTAATTTAGATGTCTGTCTATAGACTTAGATGTCCAAAGCATCTTACTGTAAAATGTTCATATTTACCTCCCTAAGTTATTTTGTTTGTCACTGAGGGAAGGTATGTAAGCATAAAGTAGAATCTAGTAATTTCATGTTTCTTTTTAAGATTATACAATAGGAAGCAGCCACAGGGACATGCTTCATGGGAAATCTGGACCCACACGTATGCCACACTGGTGTTCATTTGTTATTTTCTAGTTCTTGAGCCTGCAGATACTTAATTGAAGGGCTGCTTTCCACTCTCCCCCTACGAGAATATTCCTACTACTGAGAACAAATCTTATTCTATTGTATGCCTCATGTTCATTTGGTAAGTAAATACTTATATGTACGAACACCAGCTGGAATCCACCTTCTCTGTTTCAGATGTTTGTCATTGAAGTAAAGCTGAAAGGTGGTGGCAGATACCTTATTTTCCGACGCTATCGTGAGTTCTATGCCCTGCACACGAAACTAGAGGAGAGATATGGGCCAGAGAGTGATAACAGCCCATTTACCTGCACACTCCCTGTGTTGCCAGGTAAGCTGTCAGTACCAAATCTTTGCATGATTAGCAGCTTTCTCAGCTCCAGGCTGTCCCAAAAGGGAACTAGTTGTGACAAGGAGCTAGTTTCCAGCTGTGGTTGCTGGAGAAGATAAGTTGCACTGGCAGTCCTTTCGCTTTTGCTAAAATTCATTTAGAAACACAAAATCCTTTAGAAGATACGTATTTTCCTGGAGAGCGTACCTTCTCCTGATTGCTTTTTTTAATCTGACAGCTTCCTTTGCTATTTTTCTTCAATAACTGTCACAGGTTTTATATATTCCAGGAAAAGTTTTTGTTGGTGCCAAAAGGGAAATTGCTGAGAACAGGATTCCTATCCTAAATGTCTACATGAAGGTAAAACTTAATTTTAATGTAAACAATACACTGAGCACTGCAGATACTTACCCCATGAAATCAGCTAAGAGAAACAGTCCTAGGTACCTGCTTCTCTCTGTATTGCTTTTCCTGAAGACACAATGTCCACATTGTGTTCTCTTCCCCAGATTGTTCAGACTATAGGATTTGCTTAAGTACACAGTTCACAAAGGCTCATTCCCTTCCTTCACATACAGATAGATGTCCTTGCAAAAAAAACCCCCAAAATGTATGAGGAAATGATCAATCTCCAGGTGTTGCATGAATACAGAACTGGTGTTTGCATCTAAGGGACTGGCAGAATGGTGTGTGGGTTGTGTTTAAATCCCACCCACCAACTATGCACCACAGAGCAGCTACTCACTGACCCCTGCAATGGAATAGGGAGGAGCATCAGAAAAGGGTAAAGTCCATGTGTTGAGGTAAGAAAAGTTTAATAATTGAAATAACGTACAATACAATACTAATAATAGTAATTAAAAGGAAGATAATAAAAAAGACAGATAGAAATAAAACCAAAGAAAAAAGCAAGTAAGTGATACATAATATAATTGTTCACCACCCCCTGACCAATACCCAGCCAACTCACTGAGCAGTGATCAGCCCCTCCCAGGTACGTCCTCCAGTTTTTATACTGGGTGTGATGTTCCATGGCATGGAATATTCCTTTGGCCAGTTCAGATCAGCTGTCCCGGCCATTGTCCCTCCTGGCTTCCTGTGCAGCTCCTCACTAGCAGGACATGTGAAACAGAAAAGTCCTTGGTTTAAAATAAGCCACTAGTTAGATACAACTAAAACATCTGTTTCTTATCAACATCATTATCATGCTAAATCCAACACACAGTACTGTACCAGTAAGAAAACTGACTCTGTCACAGCCAGAATCAGGACAGGTTGGTTTGTGGATGTACCTGCTGTCCAGTGAAGACACAGCCATTATACATCAGAGAGAAATTCTTTGTGTGCAGGTTAACCGAAGACCTCACTTTAAAACACTGAAAGTCTGGCCAAGACGTCCATGACTTAAGATTGCCTTCTTTCCAGACTCCTTTGTATTCTGAAGGAGAACACAAAAAGCAATTTGGTCCTGCAATAAATCAGATACAAAAAGAGTGAAGCAATATATTGGACAACTTTAGGAGTAAAGAGGAGAAACTGTCAGCTGTTCTGCTACGTCCTGCTGAGTGAGAAGGGAGAGCAGGGAGATTTCTGGCAGTAATGAATATCTTTCCCAATCCTGTAGGTCAGAAATGCACATTTGTTACATGTAAATAAATAGAGAATTGGTCTCTCCCACTGCTACACTCTGCTTCCTACTTGCTCTTGGCACAGAACCTACTCAGCCTCCCTGCTTGGGTGTTGATGGATGAAGATGTACGGCTGTTCTTCTACCACTCAGCCTTTGATTGCGAACAGGTGCCTCACAGACTGAGACGGCTTCGCCCACGGACACGCCGAGTGTAAGTGATTGACATGTTTTTTCAGTATTGCTTGATGTAAAAGTTGCTGTCCAGTTTTGGGGACAGAGAGATGAGGATCACCACTGTGCTTCCTATGTATTCCCATATCAATGAATTCCCAATATGTGAATCTCTGTGGTGGAGTGAACACAGAGTATTTCTTGTTTTCAGTAATCTCAGATTTTTAAAGTGGATGTGGTACTTGCATTAGAGGAAAATCTGCCTGTATTTCTTCAATGGTCATCTCTATTATAATGTGCAGAATATACAGACCAAGTTTAAGGACATAGTCTTGCACCACTGAAGTCAATGTGAGTTTTGGCAATGAATTCAGTGAGATCTGCTTTAGATACTATATGAAACTGAATACTTAATTTGTTCCTGTCCTTTGTCTAAACAGTGGCCTGTCCTACATAGCAGCATTGACACCCCTTTGGAGAACTGTTAAGTAGAAGTCATACTTCATTACCCTTCAGATGAATTAATTCTCCTTTCAGCATAGCAAAGATGGATCCACTTTCTTTTCACTTGCCTCAAACAGTGCAAAAACTGTGTTGTGTGTATGATGGCAAAGTTTGAAATAAATGCCATAAAAGCTGGAAACAGAGACGCCCAGAGGGCAGAGCAGGGGGCCTGAGCACTGCTGTGGAAGAGAGGTCCAGGATACCGACTGTATTGAAAATTTCATCTCAGCAGATTGCTGTTGCTCTGCACTAAAACTGAGGGATCTAGGGCAATGTTGCTGCATCCATATTTATTTACTTCAATGTTGCACACAGATTAATTCTCATGCAGTTTCTCCAGTGGTCTATGGCTTGCCTGCCTCATACAGAGAAAATGTACTACTGTACACTGTACTACTGATTGTGTAGCATTTTTGATGACTAGAAAGACAACCTCCCCATTGTCTCTTTCCTTTCCAGTAAAAGCATTTCACAACAAGCGCCTGTTTTTGACCGCACAGAGACTCCACGGGCTGAGGTGAGTACTCTGCACAACCTGCCACAGGGTAGGAGATTAAACTCTGTTTTACTTTGGTACCTCATCCATCAAGTTGCCTTTTCCAATTAGATCTTGAGGGAAGAAAGTGAAATCAACAGAGAAAAACAAATTATTTTAACAACAGGGAATGAAATAAAGTATGGAAAGAAGTATTCCGTTCCTCATCCCTTGAGTAATAAGAAGGTCCATTGTGAAGTCAGAATGACAGAAGATTCAAAACTGAGACGTATAGCTTACTGCCAAATGGTGCACATTTGTATAGTGATACCCATAAATTAAACTTAGAACAGGCACAAGGTTCAGCTTCTTTTAGTTCAGCATATGTTTAAAAGCTTTGCAGGTGAGGTGCAAAGCCTGCTACTTGCTGCAACCTAAGTGTTTTACTGAAAAGTGCCTATACACTTGTCTTTTGGGGTATGTTCTCTCAGTATTAAGCACATGGAACTGTTTGTAACCAGTACTTGTCTGAGCACAGTCCTGCCTCCTGGAACATGTGACTTTGCCATGTAAGATTAAAAAAAGCCACGAAAGGTTTTGAGGTTTGTTGGTTTTGGTTTTTACACTGAAATGACAGGTCTTCAAACAGTCAGGTGTCTTGGGTTTTATCCATGGATTTATTAATATTGATTATACCTACCAAAACTTTTCAATAGGTGAAAAAAGACTTTTGGAAGAGCTATTACATAGACATACGAACCACAAGCACAAGAGTAGACATTGTCTTTTTTTTATTAGGAGAACTCTTGGCATTAACAAGGCCAAAGGAACAATCTTATGGGGGTTTGGTTTGTTTTTCTCTGAAGAGGGCATTTAAGTTCCCTTTTAATTACATGTCAGTTTCCCAGGCTTCCCCAAATCTCTCAGTTGGGCAAACAAACATGAAAGCTAGACGGAAAAGCAACAGTTAGCTACCCTTAAATTAGGACACAACATTTCTGCCATTTTTAAAGACTTTTCATGATATTTTGCAGCAGATCTAAAGTCTACTAAAAGCTGCTACCAAAAATAATATATCTATTTAATTCTCAGGATTTCAAGGTGTCAGTTGTCTTTAACTTTGTTGTCTTATTTGCTCTTAAGTGTTTTCAACTTAGGTATATCTATTTCTCTGGTGCTCCATGTTCTGCCACTTTCAGAATCCTAGCATGTAGCTCTCTCAGGGCCATGTTTATCCTAGTGCTTTCACTAGTTCTTCAAAGCATTTTTGTGCGTGCTGAGTAGGAGAAGAAACTGTGAGAACAGCAGAGTATGGTCAAATATATGGGACTTTATCCCAGAAATAGGTCTGTGATGACAAAGTGCACGCTATCTTGCTGCTTTATGCTTTCACCTCACAAACAGAATAGAAAGGAAATTTTGCTTTTGTAAGTCTGTGAATTAATAATTTCAATGCCCTTTCCATAGGCACTGTTTGATTTTCCTGGAACCAATAAACTGGAACTCAGCTTCAAGAAAGGAGACTTGATCTACCTACTCAGCAGAGTAAACAAAGACTGGTTGGAGGTAAGGCTGCAATAGCAGTACTGAATTATCAGCATACCTTGACAGATATGAGTAGAAAGGGCTTTCCTAATCCTTGTCACCTGTCTCCTCCTTTCAAGGAGAAACTTTATCATAATCAGGTCTTACTGCCACGAATAAATCCTTGATTCCAAATTTGTAATTGTTTCCTTCTTTGTTAGTTTCTATCTTACAAATTTTCTGCCCTCCAGACTTCAGTTTTCATTTGAATTTTCTTCTGCTGGAATGTTTTTTAATTCTTTGGAAGTGATTAGAACACAGAAAGGCCAGAGAAAGGAGATGGAAACTCCATTTCAGTGATTAATTGGTTTCTTGCCTCAGGGTGAGTTGCTGTATGCTTCATGCTTCATACCACAACACACGTCAGCCTGATTAGAGAGAAGTTGGGTAATGCAGCAGTGTTCTGAAAAAGGATGAGGAGAACATACTGTGTATTTGCTGATATGATACCTCTGTTTGCTCAAACACAACAGCCTTCCTTGCTAACCATCTGACTTTCATTTTTTATGCACTGTTTCACTCCCCTGCCTGGTATTTGACTATAAAATTGTATAATCTTTTGTAGGGATGCCATCAGGTCACTTCCATAGCCTTTCTGTTCTTGCTTATAGTAGAAAAGATCTTACTTTATTTCTGTGGAAATTAATGGAATTCCAGAACTTATTGCATGTGGCCAAAATGGTATGGTTTTCTAGATTCTAATATTTCTTATCATTCCAGGGAACTGCTAATGATGTCACTGGGATTTTCCCATGTGCTTTTGTGAAGATCATAAAAGATTTACCACAGCAGGAATACACAGTCAATAAAGTTCGCTGTTACTACCATGATGAGACTGTGAGCACTATCAGGTAGAAACAAAATAGCCTTCCAGTTTACTGCTGAAGAAGTGCAATGATTCTCTTTTCATGATACAAAATTGTTAGATGTGTTCTGATTACAGGGATATCTCAGTGGAAGAGGATCTGAGCAGCATTCCATCATTCAAAGATCTCATGGAATTGATGAGGTACAGTACAAGGAGTTAGTTGTATATTTAATACTTGAACATTTGTCCAGTTCATTCCAGCCCTAGATTTTTCACATCCTACTTGGTTATCAGCATGTTTTGCACGTGAAATACTTTTGAAGTGTCTTGAAGAAACTGTACTTTGACTTGGCCCAGGGCCATCTGTGCAGACGCTAGTCTTTCTTGGGGTTGTCAATAAGTATGGAATGATACACACTTCTAACTCAATTATGCTGGGTAGAAGTTTTCATTTATTTTTCTAAGATCAGAGCCGGACCCCCTTTTGTCTAATACACCTTTTCAGGACGCTGCCTTCTAATACCTCTTAAACTACTGTTAAACTAGATTAATTTAGTGTTGAACATCAGCACTTTAGAACATCAAATATTAGTAATAGGACACCTGTGCTAATATTCTTACATTCCTCAGAAAAAGCAACTATAAATAGGCAAAAGTGGGTAGTAACTGCAGTCTACTTTTTTATGTGGCAGTTTTATCAAACACACAGATTATTGTGCTGTGTATGTGGTGTTACTGGAAATGGTTCTAGGCTCTGATAGATTTCTTATCTTAAACACAACACAGCGTGAATGTGGCTGTGCAATTTCCAGTACTAGCAGTATCAAGAATGCCAACACAGCCAAGGATTTGTGTGGCTTTTAGCAGAATTAATCACACTGTTGGTGTATAGTGTTCATCATGTAGCACCTCCCAGTCATTCCTTGATTTCTGGAGATCAATCCCTTTCTTTTCTACTAGGCGGGAGTTTAACCGAGATGACATTGCTTTGAATTACCGGGACTTTGATGGTGATCTGATCCGGTTGCTCTCCGACCAAGATGTTGAACTCATGGTGTCCCAGAGCAGGAGAAGCCCCTCTGAGAAGCACTTTTTCCCTTGGAAATTGCACATCACTCACGAAGATAACCTGGACGTCTACAACACTAGTCCAGGAATAGGTGGTACTCAAACAATAACAGCAATGTAATTGCCATATAGGTATGATCCACTAGGTAGCTGTACAGTCCTTCCATATTCTCTCTCTGTGGCTAGTTTCCTTTAACATGTCTCTGAAATGGCCTTGAAAAGAATAATTTTTAGTAATACATTACCTTTCAATGTAAAATCTGTACTTAGCTTCTTCAGGTTTTTAGTGCTCCTCTGCAATAGAGATATCTACAGAGACCAGAGAAGGGGAAGAACAGAGAAATACAATCCCTGACCATATTCACAGAGCAAGTCAGTATTAGCCTCTGTTCTCACTTCCAGAGCTAATTATTTGTCCAGAATGTCTTAATAAACTTTTCTGTTTTTTCTGGACTGCCGTAATTTTCTCTTCATTTGTTGATATGAAGTTTTGCGTGCCAGCACATAACTATGTATTTCTGTCATGTTGGAGTTCAACTGGGCATTCGGAGTTTGCTCTAGAAGTGTCAAGAGAACCTGTCTGTATTTAAGCATCCCACCTTAACTTTCTTCTTTCCACTGACCAATACATTGAATTCTGTGAATCAAATCTAGTATACATGTAGTGCCCCTCACAGACCAGTTTTTAATAGTACAGACTAATTATTTCTGCAGTCTGGGAAAGTGTGCATGATGCCTATTCAAACAGAAATTTCTTATGTGTTTATCTTCTTCTTTCTGACACCTCATTTCAAAGTAAAACAAGAAATTACTGTTTCAGAATCTTCAACAATAATAAATAAAGTTAAATATGACTTTATAATTTCTTTTTAAAAGTGTCGGTTGGGTTTTTCTGGAGGGGGGGGAGGGAGGGCAGGGAGAAATTTAGTTGACATTATTTTACTAAAATGTTACAAAATGTAACTTCCCGCTTCAAAGGCATTGCAGTTCAGAAAGGAGATGAAGCAATATGCAGTGAAAATTTCAGTGCTGCGATACATAAGAAAAGGCATTGTAAGTTTGAAACCTAATGGCAGGCACGTCCTACAAAGTTTCTAGTGTGCAGGGTTACTTGTTACCTGTTGCTGGGTTCAACAGTGCAAGTGACATCTGCAGATTTTCACTGAAAGCTAGATCCTGTGATGTAACCAGCAACTCATCATGTATGTTTGAAAATGGAGGAACATTTTCAGTGAGAAAGGAAAGGGTAGGAAAATGTCTGCTGGGAAACAAGAAACCTCTTTCCTAAGGGTGGGTGAAGAACATAAACATACACGGCCTCTAAAAGTCAGAGCAGGATAATGCCTTTATACTGCAATGCAAAGTGAATTCTGCCTGCCCAGCAAAGTTGCATATTCCCGTTTTTGTCTGCAAGTGTTATATAGACACTTCCTGACACACCATTTCCTCACATACTGTCATATTCTTCATCTTTCTCAGCACATTTTCCTTATTCACAATATACATTTTCCCCCCTTTCTTATTGACGTCATTCTTGTGAAAGCATAACTGTGGCTTCGGTCAGTACTATTACAGGGATTTAGAGGAGGTATAGCAGCAGACAGACTCTGACACTTATATTCTGTATCTGGGGGACTCAGTCTCTCATACCTTAACCCTTAGAGTGCAAACCTCAGTGTCTTTCCCCCGTGGCTACCTAACTTTCCTATAGATCTTATTGTTGAAGGCTACTGGGCTATGTTTTAAAATTGGGTTAAAAGACTGTGGCTGCCTTGGATGCAGGATAACTTAAGATCAACTCTTCTTACCCATTTTGTTTTGTCTCCTCTTTGTACTGTAATACATACTTGCAATTTATTATTACTTATTGTTGAAATACATAAAACTTACTACTAAAAATACAAGTGTTACAATGATAGTTCACTAGCCTCAGTATAAGTGTACAAATAGAAGTCCAGAGTAATCCCAGCCATGAAGATACCAGCACTGGAGTGAAAAACAGACAATTCTTCCTTGTCTATAATTCTTCTACTGCAGTCAATCCTTTATTTTACTTAAAATATATTAGTCCCATGATCTGGTGATTGCTAATACGCAGATTGGCAATGACAAACTTCCTTTCCCTCCCTCCCCTTAGTCCCATGTAAGTGCATGCTTTGGGGGCTAAAATAGGAAGTAAAGACTTCCTATTTTAGAGGCAATTGCAGACTTTCCTTGAAGGGGTGGGGTCTGCTTATCTGAAAGTGGCATTTGAGGTGCACAGAAGATGTAGCAGTTATTTTGAAGACTTACTTATGGAAAAAATGCTGTGCTTGGTTTATCCGTTCTGTTTCCAATTCTAGGCAAGTGTGGGTTTGTTGGTTTCTGTATCAGAGGATTCTGGTCCTGTGGGGGCAGGCTGGACAGGGAGAGTCACCCATCAGGTTGAATCATCTGCCTCACAGACATCTCTGGATCCAGGTAAGGGAATGGCTTCCTTTTTGAGGGAAGTAAAATGACAGTCTGCTCTCATACAAGGGCTCGTGAGTTACTAAGGGATTCCCTAGCTGTAATGATGATGCAAAGGTTCAGCCAGCTGTTTCTGGTGTAAGGTAGTAGCATTTGGGAATCTAAAAATCAATAGGAATTTAGGAGTTTTTCCATGCTCCCCTGAAGTAGAAAAAAGTCTCAGATCTGTAATGTACCTAAGTAGGTGAGTGTGTTATGCTTTTCAGAGAGCCATGAAAGACAGCCAAAAGGACTTGAATTCTAGTATTCAGCAGTGTGGTCTGTGGTCTTGGAACTGCTCAATCTGACCTCACTCTCTACAATCCCCAGAGAGAGACTTTCTTTGGTACTATGTCTACAATTTGCAACTTGTCTGGGGAGCAGCTAGAAAAGTAAAATGTTGTAGAAAAATCCGAATGTGACTGAATATGGAAATTCAAACCCTATAGCTCCCAGGAGCTGTCTAGTTGGAAATCATATCTTTAAGGAAAGGTAAAAAGCAGAACACAATTGTGGTTCATTAGGAAGGCTTGGAGCATAAAGAGCAGAAGGTTAAGTGAATTTGAAGGCTGATTTCTCTTCACAGATGAGGTTTGTTTCTTGTTGCTACTCAGCTAACAGAATGCCTGAATTTCCTTGGAAATACCTATTTGCCTCATTCTTTGCTTGTATTTGCAATACAAGCTCACACAAGAAGACATGAATTTTGTCCTACAATAAATGCTTGGTAGAAGTTCTTTCTGAATGTCACTTCAAAACAAAGCTTAGAGAAGTTCCTTATTCAGTTTTACTTCTTTTTATCGTGAAACGAAAATAAGCAGCTCCACAGTAAGTAGGGGAAGAGAGTAGCCAGTGGACAATGAAAACTGTGGTCTTCTGAATTAGGATCAAGCCTGTGGGCAAAGGACAGCATGAACATGAAAAAGATTTTCTTCCTGCTGCTGAATCCGTATTTGGTCTTCAGTGTTCAAGCCATTCGAGGTGAGATCTAAATTTATATGCTCTTTTATCCTTCCATTATTGCCTTTATTTTTGTATTTGTCTGCCTCCTTCAGCTAATGCTCTTCCTCATTTTCTGCTTGTATTTCTGCTTTCTTTTTCTACTATCTTCTATACTGTACAGAACAGGCATCTTGGTCAAAACCAGTGTGCATGTGCAGACAAATCAATTGTATTTGGTGGTATAGACAGGTAAAACACTGGATAAATGGATGAGATGAGCAAGCTGACTGGATAATGAGTGAATGGAAAGGAGGAGTAGACCCTGATAATTAGTGAAAACATAGTAAAATGAAGGGCTGCAAAATTCAGATGGACGTGTACAGGAGCAGAGACATGTGGACAGACACAAGACAGGGTAGTAGTGGTGGCAACATCCAGATGACCTGATTTTCTTCTTGTGGAATTGCTGGCAGATAAAGAGACCATCTGCCATATCCATTACTTGTGTTTCTGAGTTTAATATCTTTCCTTTCTGATGCAATGAGAGCTACCCTCCCCTCCCTCCCTCCCTCCCTCCCTGCCTTCCTCCCTGCCTTCCTCCCTCCCTCTCTCTCTTCCTTCCTCCCTTCCTCTCTCTTCCTCTCTCTTCCTCTCTTTCTCAGAATAGGAATTGCACTGTATCAAGACTAAGCCTATAGCCATCCTAAACATAGCAAAAAAAAGGTGCTGTCAGTAGGTGAGCCTCATGGACATCTATCTTTTCCAATCCGTATGCCAATGCCTGAGGTATGCAGTGGCTGGGGAAGTTATGTTGCCTGGCCCAGCATCAACTGCAAGGCACCTTCCTTTGAGATCTCTGAGGGAAAATATATTACAGCGCAGGTCTGACTGGATTCTTAGCATTCTGAGCTTTAGCCTAACATTCAGATCACCCCTTTCTATCTTGGATGCTTCATTTTCTGATTATGCAAGGAATGCTGTAGAACTTACTTTGTACTGGTTCTCAGTAGAAGATCAAGGTAAGGTCACTCTTCTGCCTGCAAAAAGCCCCTCAAACAAGCTGATAGTAGCTCTCATCAAGAAAATTATTTGAGAGAGCACACTCATGTATGCACACAGACATCTTTGAAATCTGAAGTTTCATTATGCCAATAGTGCAGTGCAGATATTACCTGCAAAGAAAATAAAGCAGGACAGGAGAGCAACTTGCTCTCATAATGTATATGCCAGTGGCAGTTTGTAATTTCTAACGTCACAGTTGTGAACTTAAATTATTTATCCCTGACAAGAGGTCTGGCCATTTCTGGGTCATAAATCTAGTTCCAAAAAAATTATTTGGGCATTTCTCTGAGTCACAACAAGACTATTCCCAGAGCATCCCACTTTTAAATATACCTTTCTAGCATCGTAACCCTTACTTGGAAGTTGGTGGCAAAGGAGTCCATTCAGCAACACACAAAAACCAAAGGATCACCATGTGTCTGCTCACCATGGTATCTACTAATCCTTGGAAACAATCAGTGTTTGAAAATCGATACTTTAGCTAAATTTATATTCCTTGCAGGCGCAAAGATCTCACTTGATTGTTGTTAGTTGTAGCTTGGTTTGGATACTTGTGTAACGTGAAGATGTGCAGAAAGGCCACTACCCTGCACATATTTTCACCCCATCTGTGGAGGTGTTCAGGGGCAAGTTGGATGGGGTTCTGAGCAACCTGGTCTAGGGGATATTTAAGGTCCCTTCCAACCCAAATCATTCTACAATTCTATAATTTTCTGCTGCCAAAATGACTGTTATCAGTGCCTTACCCATTCTGTACTTCCTGCTATCTCTCATTATTTACATTTGTAGTCATTGCATCTTTTCTTGACTGGATTCCTTTCTCAGAGAGTATCCCTATGAAAAGCTTGAGATGCTACCATGACTACAAGTCACAGGTCACGTGCACATGGATGGAGCATTCAGAGGCTCATGACCTTGTCAGTATGATTCTTTACCACAGGAATAATATAGAGTAAGTACCTGAAATGGGCTGAACTGGATAAAAGTCTAAAGGGAAATTGGCCCTAACTTGCAATCCAAGGGACCAGCAGTCAGGTTTTCAGAAAACACATCCACTGTCACCGGGTTAAATTAAAAGTTGTGTGTGCTTCTAAGCCTTCATCTCGGAAGGGAAAAATAAATAGGCTATTTTATCATCTTAATAATTCTTTTCCATATTTTTTACGGGGTAATAGATACGAAATAAGATGGGGCACATAGGATGCTAATAATGGAGGGGAGAAGATAGTGTTAGAACAAGCGTGAGCCTAAGTGGTTTTTGTAAACCCAAAAGGAAGGAGATATTTGCCATGTCATTTTTTCGATTTATAAGTGCTATCACTGAGGGTGTGGTTTTGATCACTTCTGAGAGACATGCATAGGCTGTGTGTTTGTGAGATAGTCTGGTAAGTTCATCTGTGCTATCAGGGGTTTTTGTTGTGTGTGTTTATGACAGTATCTCTCCATTACATCTCTTTCCTTTAGAAAAGGGAACCAAATCACCGGAGTGGATCAGTTGTGAGGATAAGAAAGAACATAATGGGGGGAATAGTTGTTAGAGAGGAAGGCAAAGATGGATAGCTGAGAAGAAAATGGTTTAGAGTTTGGGGATACAGGAAGGAAAGGAAAGAGAAAGAAATCTTGATTTAATTTTAAACAAGAATTAATAGCCCTAAAGAAAGCTGAAATGAGTGGAAGAACTTTGTAATAGGACCTTGAAGTTAATAATTCTGGGAAAAGGTGACTGAAAGTTGCTTGGACCTTTGGAGGATTCTCTGGAACACTGTTACATGATGGAATATGTGGGTCATGAAACATGCCTGAAGTGAACTAATCAAGCAAATGAGTATTAAAAATGGATAGTCACACAGCTGAAATCAAAATGGCCAACAATTAAACAAGAGGAATAGCAGACTAAATCCCAAGCTCTAGGGTAATGCTGGTGAGAAGATAGAAATATGTATCTTTAGGACTTCACAACCCTTGGGCTGACTCTTTTGTTTAAGATTATGCACATTTATAGTCAGTCCCACCCATACTTCAGCAATATCCCTGGTTTCCTTGCTAATATCTAACTTTTAAAAATAGCAATAGTGCTGAATAATGCTTGCTGACATATGGTTGGCTAGAAGACTCCATCCTATCCTGGAAGACAGTATTTGGCCTTAAATATTCACAACTTAATACGTATTTCTCATCTGAACTGAAAGAATATAATACACTGGGCATGAAGCCATAAGCACAAAAAAAAATTCCAGAGAGTACAGAAAGAAGCAACACATCTCTCCAGCAATTAAGGCTACTGCCAATACACAAAGATTATCCTCTCCTGCCCTGTTTAAAATACTGTTTCTAATTTTCATGGTGCTCCTTGGCCTGGAGAAAGGCTATCTGAAAGGGTTATTAACATTTGGGAAGAAATCTGTAATGAATGCTTAAGGTTCTTTTGTCAGAACAGAACTACTAATGATGCAGAGGTACATTTTGGTTGGAGAGTCTTTTGCTAAGTCTCTTTCTGGGACTGCAAAACCAATGTCTTCAATAAACTAAGGATCATCAGAACTTTACTGCCTTTCATTCTGAATAAAAGGTGCCTTTACATGATATTAATTTTCATCACACTGAAAATATGAGGTTACATATAGCTAGGCTGAAAAAGTAACAAAACCAGACTGGCACCAAAATATAATATTCTGCGGTACAACTTTGAAATGGGGAGGCATTTGACAAAAACTCTGGTGTTAAAAAAGTTTGTCATATTAACTGATGCAAAACATCACTAATAGGTACAGTGAGAAGTGGATATAAGTGCCTTAGTAAATGACAACAACAGAATGCGATGAAATTGGTTTCAGATGTTTTATTTCGCATTAACTATATGTCTCCAGATCAGATGTTTGCATTCGCTTTCTTTATACACAGGGAGAACAAGGAGATGTTTTGCGAACGCCAGACAGAAAATGCCTTACATGGGGCTCCAGAGCTGTACGTGCACTGGGTTTGCCGCAACACTACAGAGTTTTTTGGAATTGGGATAGATGCTATTTATGGCTTCAAACCTAACAAGATGCTTCAAGCAGAACTAAATGTTGATCTTTTCCAAAATGGTAAGATTTAAATATCAAATTTCGTTTTCCAGTGAATCTTCCTTAAGATTGTATTGAGATTGTATTTGCTATTCAGTCAGGAAGAGAATTCCGCTTCCATTGTGAAAAGTGGCAAAGGATTCCATATTGAGAGGGAGAGGAAAGGGCAAGTTTTTGGGAGCAGCTGGACCTGATAACATCTCAGGATGAGATGCAGAAGATACTCGAGCAGAAGATATTTGGTGTGGCAGGGATAAGATACTCTGGAAATGAGGGAGCTTACCTAGATGTTTTCTTCCCTTCATTGTGTCCTTCCCTCACTACCTCCTCTAATGCGTTGTACCTTTCCCTTCCAGTTCAGCCTCTCCCACCTCAAAACCTCTCAGTCAGCTTGATGACTTCAGGAGACTTCTTGCTGACCTGGCAAACAGCTGGTGGAAGCCAAAGGCTGGGCAATGCACTGGAGTATGAAGTCATGTACAAGCGGGAATGGGATTCCTGGGAGGTAAGAGCAGAGTAGCTGAGCTGTCCTGGGTTGGGCTGCACCATTTTGGGCAGTTGAAAGTCTGTGGCAAAAGTCGTGTGAATAAATGTCCTTTCCATTCTCAGGCATTATGAAGATACGCAACAAATGTTGTTTTCTGTCAGGTAGAAGGGGCTTCCTTTCTGTTTGCAAGTGGCCTGCTCAGTGAAATATCATTTGTTCTGAACTGAATACAAATTGTCTTTTCCACTAAAAAAACCCCAAAAGTGCTGTGCTTGGGTTTTGAGTTGGAATTGGTTCTGCCCCAAATACCTCCCAAATCAAATTAAATCATATTCCAGCAAGAGGCTGTGGGAAAATGGCAAAATACATTTAAAGTTGCTCACCCTTTGAGAAGGATAAGGTTTTTGGTTTTTCTTTTTGGTGGGTTTTTGAGGGGGGGGGGCATGTCTTTGTTTGTTTGTTATTGTTTCATTGGTTTGTTTGGTAATTTTATTTTTTTTAGCTTTTAGAAGTCCATATTCTTTGTCCTGTTGTTTTCCTAGATCTTCACAAGTTTCTGTTCTGTTCATGTCAGCCCGATCTTTAGTTTAAGGCCAGCCATGTAACACTGCACTGATCAGTGTTACGAACATGTGCAGCTGAAGCTGAAGAGAGTTGCAGGAATTGTTCTATTTGCTGGGGGAGATTGTGCCTGACAGTGTCTGTGCCTCGCCCTTCCAGTGCCATTCTGGGCAGCATGCATGCTGAAACCCCTCTAGTATGGGAGCAAGGAGCACTGCATGGCAGCATGTGCATGGACCATCAAATGTGTGGGATTGGTGGGAGATTCTGCCTGGCAATTGCCTCCTCTCACTCTTTCACTCTCTTCCCTCCTCCCCTCTTCTCCATTCCCCAACTCCCTTATTTCCTCTCTCCCATCGTCTCCCTTCTCTTCCCTGACAACAGGGAGCTGTCTCAGTCATGCTCTCCAACACCACACACTGCAATCTCAGCCATGAGGACCTTGTCCCAGGGAGCAGCTACGTGGCCCGTGTGCGAGCCAGACCAGGGAGGACCAGTGGCTTCTCTGGGCCATACAGTGAGTGGAGCACGGAGGCATCATGGAAGACCCCTGAAGGTAGCATGGGGTGGAGAGGGGCCATGCAGGGTTGGAAGATCTGGCTGAGAAGCCAGACCTTTCCTACCACTTAGCTTGCACTTCTGTTCTCTAAAGGTGTCCTTCAGCCCAGGAACCTTCATTGCCTCTTCAATGGTGGACATCGTCTGACGTGCAGCTGGGAAGTGAAGAAAGCCATCACCACTTCTGTCCTCTTTGGCTTGTTTTTCAGGACCGCTCCAGCATCAGAGTATGTGCTCTCCCCATGGCAATGTGTCTATGTCCCATGGGGGTTCTGCTCTGTCCCATTCCACTCATCTCAGATCAACTTCTTTTTCTCCCTTCAGAGAAGAGGAATGCACTCCTGTGCATGAGAAGTCTTTGCCCCATGTGCCATATGTCATCCAGAGCTGTGAGATCCTTGTTAGCAATTCCAGCAGCCAGAGACAGTACAGTGTGTCTGTCCGGGCCAAGGTGGAGGAGAAATCCATTGCAACCTCCAAGAACAGTGAGTTACTGTGTTGTTTTTTACTTCTTTTCTTTCCTTCTTGGTGAGCTGCCTGTCTGAGCAAGCAGGGCTGAGGACAATGGCAATGAAGAAAGGGAGTGGGGAGAGAAAGAAACAATTACTGATGAAGAAAGGAACTGTGTCAGGCCACAGCTTTGAGATATAGATGTGGAGTTCCTCAGTGGCACTTGTTACTTTGAAGGAAGGGGATAGTGACAGAAAGTGCTGTGCAGAAATTCAGGTTGTGACCCAGAGCTTCTCAATGAGCAATTGTCACCCTGCTGAATTCCCTGTAATTGACCTTCAAGAGTGTCCTAGGTGACAGGGAGTTGTGGTGAGAGGTCTTTGTGGGGAGTGTGTCATTATGTGATTTCTTAAGAAGCCAGTGGAGCTCTTGTGGGTTTGTGCCATGGCCCCTGGAACACTGGACGAGGTAGGAATCCTCTGCCCAGTGAGGTGCTCCAGGTGGATCATCTCTGCCTGCATATATCTGGAGATATTTGAGCTACTTTTCACAGATTAAAGTTGTGACAGCTCCTGCAGTGAGTGAAAATACCAGAAAGTAGCTCCTAGAGAGCTCAAAATGTCTGGAAATATGGTGAACCAGTATAGATGTTTAAACTATGTATCACTTTGTTGCTTTTCTGTACACAGGGAGTGCTGTTAATATTCCTGGAAATGAATTTTCTGTTATTTAGTGGTCTACTGGTTTATTGTATAGAGTAGTAAATGACGATGCAAAGAATTAAGAAGTGTTTAAAAGCTGAGATTTCTTACGTTGCACAAAATAACCCTGTTTTCAATCTCTAAAAATGATTTACAGTGGGGAAAAAGAATGCTGGACTAGTAGGTTAGTAAGTGCTCTGAGACATTCTGTATGTTCCAGTTAAGGTGCTGCCACCTGCAAATGTGACAGTAACACCAAAAGAAAACCAAGAGTATGAACTGAGTTGGGTAAAGCACACTTTCAAGTACGAAATAACGCAGAAATATCAAGTCGAATACTGGGAAAACAACCAATATGAAAAGGTAACTCTTACAAGGTGCACGAGTCCTAGATATTTCTTTCCTGGACAAATTGAAAGAAATTTCTCACCTCTGTAATTTGTGCTCCTTTCCTCTTCCTAGACTCTCCAGAAATTAAATATCAGCAATGATGAACCTCCCTTCATCTTCACCCTGCAGATGCTGGCAGCATCTACAGAATATAGGGGGAAAATGCGTGCAAGGGTGAATACACCTCTGTATTATGAGGGGCCTTGGAGTGAATGGAGTGAGGAGTTCACCTGGAAGACTGAGAACGGTACTTTTTATTCAGCCTGCTTCTGGAAGGTTTTTGTGGCCTGTTAGAAAAATACATTCTCTCAGCTGAGGCTGGAGTGAGGTGCAGCCATGAGCTATCTGGAGTCACTTAACAAGGCAGCTGCCCTGCCTGCATCCTTGCAGTACAGCAGCAATGCTCACGCATAAGGCCAATGAACTTTTAAGCTGCTTTCCTACTTGTCTTCATAAAGTAAATACAACTAACTATAAAGTTTTCCACATGGAGAATGAAGCAAAAATACTGCCCAAAAGATCATCTTTGTTTCCTGATTCCAGTAGTCTGGGACCGCAAGAAGATAGAATGTAAGCCATTCAGGTTTTTATACTTGCAGAGTGACTACAGGGTTGCATAAAACACTCAGTGGAGTCTGCTGGAGATAAAACCTTTAGATGTTTTGCTGTTTCTGGACTTAGAGCCATTGGATGTTCTTGTGCCCAAAGTAATATGATCTTACATGATTTCTCCTGAGGAGGCTTGTAGTGGCAATACTGTAGGCAATTTCTGAGTGTACTCAGGAAGAAATTGGTGTGCTGTTGTGGCTGTTAGCAGGCGAATCTCCTAGAAAATTTCGGAGACCCCAATTCTACAGAACTGTAGAGTCAGGTAGACCTAAGATGCCTGAAGACATGCCTATTCATGTTGGAGTGAGATTCTTAACCATCTTCTATTCGGTATAAATTTTTTACTCTAATGTCAGTAAAATATAAAAAATGACTCAGTAAAGGAAACAATTAACTCCTTTGATCAGTAAGATGCTCAGGCAACACGTGGTCTGTCCCACTTTGGAGAGTATCCCAACAGATTGAAAGCATTAAGATCCTGTCCTTCACCTCCATTTTCCTGATCTTCCTGATATATGAAGAGTAACCAGAGTGAAAAACCTGTTATGGGAAAGAGCCACTCTGCGGATGGATACTTATTTCTCTTTTCTCTGTTTCAGTTCTTCCACCAGTGGTTCTCCCAGTGATGGTCCCAGCTCTCATCATCACTTTGCTAATAGTTGTTTATTGCAACTATAAATATTTCCTCAGGTAGGCTTGAATTTCAGCTAGCAGGTTTAGCAGCCATGTAGATGGCATAAAGGCTTCCTGTCCCCCATGAGAGAGAGGACTGTGTGGGGATGAGCTTTTGTGAGCAGCCTTGTCCATGTTTGTGCAAGGGTGAGTGTTGGGTGGTGCAGTGCCACTGCCTAGGTGGTGCCTCACTGCAGAGCAGCATGGTGAACAGGGTACAGTCTGTTCTGGCTGCAGTCATGCTGGGAAACAGTTCTTGAAAACTCTTTGTTGTTGCTGCAGGAAGAAGAAAATGTGGGAGGAAAAGATTCCGAACCCCAAAAAGAGCCTCCTGATCCAGAGCTACTTGGGGGTAAGAGTGAGCTGTACCTTGATGGTTTTGCTGTTTCTCTCTCTCTCTTTTTCAGGACTTCCAATAATCTTAAGAGCTCTTGTTTTTTCCTAGTCCACCGTGAAGGGTTATCTTCATTCGTTGATGACTTATTTTTAATAGAAGTCCTGATGCTACTCAACATAACTGTTTTTACTTTTATACTAGCAGACTTCTTTGTGTTGTGCTTGTCAGCATTACTGTGATGTAAAATCAAGATAGAAAATTTTCAGTACTTAAAATTTTTAACTGACCAAAATAATCTAGAGTCATTGGCAAACTTCATCAGCAAATGTCCATCACTGGTATTCATTAGATCAGTACCTCCCTCTCCATTTCCCCTCCTTAGAAAGCTGTAGAGAGTGATGAGGTTGCCTGTCAGCCTCCTTTTCTCCAACACAGCCCTTTTACCAGCTTTGTTTCCCTCCTCTAGACGATTTGAACACCTTAAAATTCTTCTTAAATTGTGATGTCCAGAACTGCACTCAGGCCTGCTCTCCAGCTACTACTCTCCTAGTTTATACTTATGCCCAGTGTTACTCTGTCTCAGGTAGAGAATCTGCACTTGTTAAATTTTATTGCATTCATGATTGTCCAATGCTCCAATCTATCTAGACTACTCTGCAAGGCCTCTAGTCCCTAAAGAGATTCAACAGCATCTCCCAATTCAGGACCGTCAGCAGACGTGCTATTGGATGCCTTAAACTCCTGCATCCAAATCATTGACAAATGTATTAAACTAGCCCTAGAACTGAGCTCTGAGGTACACTGCTGGTGACTGGTCAGCAGCCAGATGTAACCCTGTTCACTAAAACCCTTGAGGCCCTGCCAGTCCTTGACAAAGCATACTGTGTACCTGCTCGTCTCACAGCTGGATGACTTGTCCAGAAGCATGCTGCAAGACACAGTATCAAAATCTTACTAAAATGGGAAAAAACCTACATCCACCACATTTGTCTCATCTACTATCCTTATGATAGAAGGGTATTAAATTAGTTAAACAGGACTTTGTGAACCCATGTTGACTGCACCTGATGATTGCATTGTTCTTTAAAGACCTTTTAATATCGCCCACTATGATCCTCTCCATAATTTTTCCAGGAACTGCGGTTAGACTAACAGGTCTGCAGTTTGCTGGATCTTCCCACATGTCCTGCTTGCGGATTGGAATAACACTGGCTAGCTTCCAGGCAGCAGGGTCCTCTCCAGACTCCCTTGACCTTTGTAAGATGACCCAGAGGGGTCCCACAGTAATATCCACCAGCTCCTTCAGTTGATTCAGATGAATTCCAGCAGGTCCCACATGTATACAAACATTTAGGTGATACACTTGGTTCCTTGCAACTCTAGTGTCCATGAAGTCACTGCTCCTGCACTCCTGGTTCTCTGACTCAGAGGACAGGGCTGTCCAAGGTGTATCTGTATTATTAAAGACTAATGCCAAAAATGCATTGGATGCCTTTGCTTTTTCTTCATCCCTATTAGTCGGGTGACCATCATCAAGTGTTGGTATAATGTTTTCTTTAGATCTCTTGTTGCTTTTAGCACACCTAAAGAGCCCTTGCTGTCTAATACAACACTGGCCAGCCTCTACTCTAACTGAGCTTTGGCCTTTTTTGTCTTCTCCCTGCATATGCATAACACAGCTCTGCCATCTTCCTGCAAAGCCTGATCCTGCTTCCATAGATCATACAATTTCTTTTTCCTCTTGAACTCCAGAGGAAATTCCCTGTTCAGCTAAGCAGGTCTCTGCCCCCCTTGCTTGACTTAGACACACAGGAATTTAATTTCATTTTCAGAAAGCACATTTGGGAAACTGGCCAACAAGCAACCAGCTGGACTTCAACAAATACAACCTTTCAGAGAAGATGGAGCAGGCTAGCTTCCTTCAGGTTCTAGACAGGTGAGTGAACAGCACACAACAGTGACACTGTGGATGATAGTCTCTAAGACCTCCCTACATCATGGCAGGATATAATCAAATGTTTTGTCACAAAAAAGCTTATACAGGTTGCTTTTGAGGAGAGGATGCAATTTTTTAGTACCTATGTTACATTTCATCTTCAAGAAAATTGTTTTCTAAGCTTGTATGTAACTATGACTGTTTTGAACTAAGCTTATTTTATGTTTAATATTTACTACAATGATCTCTCTCCTGAGTAACTTTTAACTTTCCCACATTCAGGAAGGCAAAGACTTTGGCAGAGTGCCCTGAAGAGTGGATTAAAAAGACAGATGTTTCCCCTGTTTCACTGGACCTACAGAATTCATACCATGCCTTAAATGAGACACAGCATGCCCCGGTTGTCTGTTCAAGTCAGATTGCTGGTCATGCCTTTCCTGTTTCAAGGAGAAACAGTGCTGATGCAAGTATTGCTTCTCAAACATCAATCCATTGCTTTGCTTTCAATGGTCCATACTTGTACAGCTCACTGATGTCCTCCCACCCTGATATACATCAGTCCTTGGAACAGAACCCTGTGGGACTCTGTAAGAAATCAGCTTCCCTTCAGTATGTGACTATCCCAAGGGAAGACTGTCCCCAGGCTCCACAGAGGGAAGAAGGGCCAGGAGCAGGTCCTCTAAAGCCCTGCCTGCTCACAGGTCAGAAGGAAATGATGCAGCACCTCAGTGATAAGGAAGAAGTCTCACTGGCCCCACCAGCCTGTGGGGAAGGCACCAACATGGGAACAGAAGAGCAGAACTCTCCAAAAGCTCTCAGCTGTACCAAGTCTCCTCAGCAGAGCCCCTTGGAGTACATCACCACAGAGAGCCCATTACTGCCATCAGCCAGCACCACCATCCATCCTCCACTTGTCACTGCTGGGGAATCGCCTTGTGGCTCACAGGAGCCCCAGACCCCTAGTGACCACTCTTGCCATGAGTTTTCTCCTGGAAAAACTGGTGTCATGGACCCAGTTTCAGGCCATGCACCAACCTCTTCTGATTTGAACCTGGAGACATTTGTAGACTATCTTACTGTGCCTTTAGGTCTCAGTGGACACTCAGAATCCGCAAAAATTCCTTTGCCTGCCTTACAGAAGGAAAATGATCTTCCTGGAAAGCAGCCTTTGTCAGAGGGTAACTTGGTGGTGTTAAACCCTGACAGTACTGAGCCAGTTTTCCTTTGCCAGGTTGGTGACTATTGCTTCCATAGCCTAAAATCCAGTGTGAAGATGGATAACAGTCAGGAAGACCACCAAGTCAAGAAACTACTTGAAGACAAAACACTTGGGAAGCCTGTATCTGATGATGAATCCATCATTGGCAAGGAAAAGGATATATCAAAAATGCAGGCTATTCAGCTTTTTAAAAACCTGAAATCAGATGATTACTTTTCCTGGCAGCAATCTTTAAGGATTAAAGAAATCTGTTAAATGGTCAAATATTAAGGAATGCCAAAGACACAGGTATCTGAAAGAGGTTGCAACTATCTGATGAAACTTAACCTTCAAACCAAGGAACAAATAACACCAGTTTCATTGTCAAGATTCTCCTCAAACATGTTGAAAAAGTTAAAGTAGCTCAGTATCATTCTTAATGCTATCAAAAGAAGACAAGCTTGCAAATCTCAGAAAGAAAACTTAGATTCTTAAAAAGCAATTTTGTTGAACTTGTGTGTGTTTGTAATATAGATCTAAAAGTCACCTAGTAGCTTTCATATCTCCGCCTTTCCACTATGACATGAAATAGGTATTATCTAAGGTGAAAAAATCCCTCCAGACATTTATAGAAGGATAAATATAAAACAAGAAAAAAATAGCTGGACTCCAGGAAACTTTTTTTAATGTTAATGTGCACTATATCACAGCGAATTCTAAGCATAAGAAGGAAGAGTTACTGGGCTATAAAAAGCAGGCTGTAGGGAACCATTTGGAAGAAAAAACATGGCTGAAAGAAAACACAAGGCCTCCTGAGGTTGAGCGAGTGGGAGTGAGTGGGGCAGGTAAGAGAGAATGGCACACAAGAAATGTTGGGAAGGTGCACAAGCCTATATCTGTTGCATTTTTTTCCATTTCTAAGTGTTAAAGTACTGTATGATTTTCTTTTAAGTCCATTGACTGTTACACATAATATTCTTAATCTTAACTGTGTAAATGATTCTTAGTTTGGTTTTTTTTTTCCTGAGTAATAAGATGTGGTAATGAGGTGGTGGAGTTGCCGTCCCTGGAGGTGTTTAAGAGAAGACTGGGTGAGGAGCTCAGTGACATGGTCTAGCTGGGGGATGTAGGGTTGGATGGTTCTGTGGGTCTCTCCTGGCTCAGAGTGTCCTGTCAGCCTGTGAGGGAACTAGGTTTATGTTCACCACTCTGGGATGTGCATTCGGTCTCTGTACGGGTGTTAGATGGTGAGTTGGACAGGATGATCCCTGTGGGTCCCTTCCAACTCATAGTATTCTGTGATTCTGTGATTCTGTGATTCTGTGATTCTGTGATGTGTTGAGAAAGAGGAGATTGTTTTTTCCCAGTTCTGCTGTAAAGAGAGTGCTCCAAAATAAGAGCAATTTTTCAGAGCTGCTACTCTGTGATCAGTGAAAAGACTGATTTCAGACCTGGAGGTGGAATTGCATTCAAAAAAAAATCTTAAT
Organism: Pitta sordida; assembly: GCA_013390025.1. Lineage (NCBI taxonomy): Eukaryota > Metazoa > Chordata > Aves > Passeriformes > Pittidae > Pitta > Pitta sordida. The sequence continues at coordinate 212,767 of WEKX01010587.1, read as the reverse complement.
TTTTCAAATATAAAATCTGTACTAATAAACATATTATTTCTTCCTGTAAACATTTCCTTTCATATTTTAAAATATTGTGATTACAATAAAATTACTATTAGCTCATCTGCTCAGGCCTCAAAAAATTCTATATGTTAGCTATGCTATATGTGGTGTAAGACACTTTCTCCTGACTTTGCAATATTTTTTGACAGAGGTAATAATTTCTGTGTTTGTGCCAGCTGATTCCTCCTGCTGGGTTAACGGACAGTGCTGATTCACAAATTGCAATGAAATGAATTGTTTTTTGAGAATTTAATCCTTAGAAATACCATTTTAAATCCAAAAGGTGTGCAAATTGAGTTTGGTGTTCTTGACAGCAAAAGGCAGGCAGTTGCAGCCTCTGACAGAGAATAATGATGAACACTTTGAGGGACTTTTAATTTAGACCTTTTGTAATCAATGGATTATTTTGTTAGACTCTTCTTTGGCTTTTTACGAGTGGCACAATTAATTTTTCCAGGCTGTATGATTATACTCTAAGCATATCCTAAAAGGAGATGTTCAAATTCATATGCAAATTTTATATCTGAATTCACATCTTAGATATGCATCACTTTCCTGGGCCTTGAATTGCTGGCGTTTAATAATAAAAAAGAATAGTGAGTGGGAGAACTTTTATTCAACTCAGTGGATTTGAATGGAGCCCATTTGCATTGTGATCATTACTCTAAGAGCTCTCTGTTCCTTCTGTCCCTCTGCACATCACTGGGTATTTGTAGAGGCTCATTTTGGAGACAGAATTTACAGACACAAGCACATAGTATCTACAGAGTATATATGTATTAGCAATCACTTCAGGAGCCTGGAACTTGCAGAGAAACCTGTCATTGTCAGGCTAGAAGAGCTAAGCAGTGGTTTTCTTTATAACTGTAACAATTGGTTTAGGGTAGAATGAGTTTCTGCTCTGGGGACTCATTGTTCAATATCCACCTAAGTATCATTAAATAAAATATGTAATGAACTTTGGAAGCAGGGCTCATAGTCTACAGCTCTGCTCTGCCAGAGGAATCCACTTCTTACTGGGTTACACAACCCAAACTTCCATAAACTTCATGTGTTGCTGATCCTATGAATTTTCCATTGTCTTCTGCATGACATCCAGATTAAGTGGTGATGGTAAAAAGCATTTTACAATTCTGTAGCTTGGTGTGGTGATTGAAGACTTAGAAGTTGTTGTGAATCCCAGGTCTTCAACTTCCTGATCATTATCTTGAGCCACAAAGTTACTGTGCAAAAGCAGGTTGCCTCTACCTTCCCCAGTGCTAGGTACTGATACACAGGGGAGGAATCATCATTCTGATAATTAAGGAGCCACTTACTACATGCTTCTCTCTGCAGGGCTTCTTACTAAGTAGCTCCAGCCCCTCAGCCTGTATATCTGCATGATGAGCCAGCAATGTTTCCTATATAGTCAGAAAAGGAGAGGTAAGCATCTCAATACTGTAAATCACATTTTACAGCTCCCTATTTACATTGAATACACAGTTATGAGATGATTGCAACCCTTTTCTTACTGCATGCTAAAGCATGAGAGATTCTGCCTGTGTCTAAACAGCAGCTATTTTTCTCTTTGTTGCTTTGAATACATAATAACTTTATTATTCCCTTTTCATTATCTTCATCAACCAGAAACATATTACCTGATTAGATTAGGGGAGGAAGTACATTGTGACCTCAGTAGTTCTAATAAATTCTCTGTTGTTATGTTTTTGCTAACTCAGGGTCTGTCATTTATGTAAGGAAGGAAAATGGGGCGGAATGGTTTGCTAGAAAAGGAAACCTGCAGTGGAAAGCCCTCCAAGGCATCAAGGAGTGATAGCTGGAGGATTTCTGAGAATCCTGTATCTCTCTAGGGTAATGGAAAACAAACCCAAACCATCCTGCAGTCCCTACATAGTTTCTTATTCACAAACACGCTGTACACACAATCTTATTCCCACAGTGCCCCACTGAATGATCTCTGCCTCTTCTCACTCCCTGTGGGCTCCCTTCTGCCCTCACTATGAGCATGAAATTTCCATGGAAAGAAACTCAATGAGTAACATTCTGTACATGGGGAATAAGTAGCACTTCATGCCTCTTTTGGCCCTTTATAGAGTTTTTCAAGGATCTACCAGGACACCATATGTTCCAGTCTTGATCCTAATGGCTCCTCATATTACACAGTAGATGTTGCACTGTGACATTTGGTGGGTGAGCCCAAACTCCTCTGCAAACTTGCTCAAAATGATCCAGATTTCGGCCTAAACCTTTGTAGATTTGTTGTGTACTTTCCAGCTTGTTGGTAGGGAAGCATATGGTCCTCATTCTTGAAGGATAATTTGTTTGTCTAGATAAGTAATTAAAACCTATCTGAAACAACTGGATAGCTTTTCCTATTCCCTTTTGAAAAATTTTACAGCTCTTTGCTCACAGCATGCACACACATTGAGGTTTCAAGATGAGTACTTTTTCATCTTCTAAGCTCTTTGTCCTGCAGCAGAGGTACCTAAGATATTCACACTCATTTTTGAGTTTATTTCATTCACTGCAGATTCATGATGGATTCATGGTGTTGTTTCAGCATCTAAAGAGGCCCTTTTCCTCCCTTCTACTTGCAGCAGAGCTTGTAGGAAGAGACGACAAACACAGTAGATATAAACAATCATTCCATCTAGCCCAGTATTGTGTCTCTGCCAATACTTGCAGTGGATGCTTAAAGGCTGGGTACAATAAGCACGAAACAGTATCCAGTAAATAAGTAAATCCTTGGCTGATGTATTTACCTGGTGTCTAACCCAGAGCTTTTCTGAGTTGGAGTTTACATCTAAGCTGTTGTAGACAGTATATACTTCATATCTCTTTAGAAGTTCAACTAAGCCCTTTCTAAAACCACTTAATTTTTGGCTTCATAATGTCCAACAGGAAAATACTAATAAATCTGTTTTAAAATAAAAACATACAAACAAAAACAATGCCCACATCTTCCTGAACTCATTTTGTGCCAGTTACGTGGTAAGTTACTTTTCAGTTTTTGTTCTACGAGAATTGATAAACCATCATCCCCTTTTCATCATTTCCTGTTAGAGATGTGTCACGGTCCAGACAGCTAGGCTGGACGCGTGATGGTTCGTTTACAGGATCTCAGAGTGCAAAACAAAATTCCAAGAGAGAGTTTAGCTTTGATCAAACAGTGAAACTTTATTCAGTGCCCATAAAATATCAACGCGATAGATGAAAGGGTGAAAGTAAAGAGAAAGAGGAAAAAGAGGTTATAGCTACCGCCACGACAAAATCCTCAAAGGCATCCCTCACAGATTCGTCGTCAATCAGGATGGGAGAAGCTTCCAAAGTTCTGCTGTTAGGGGTCATCTTTTATACACTTTGCCCCCCGTCATTTGTCCCATGGTACTTTTGCCAAGCTCTGCCTTTCCCTGCTATGCAAGCAATGTCCAAGGTGTGGTCAGGGCCAAAAGCGAGTGGTCTTCTGCCAGGGGGGTGTATCAGCAGGTTGTTATGGTTCCTTGATTCTTGGAGAATAGGTACAGCATGGTTTACTTCATTGCCCCGTATCAGAGAACGGTACAGCACGCTAGGCACCACACCGCTCATTGTTCTGGGGTATTTGCACCTTAATTTTCCATAGGAACCGCACTCCAGTCACAGTCCAGGGAGCAGCACTTTGGTAGGTAGGCTGATCAAGATCTTAGATTAGGTTTTCAGTGTACCTTGCATTGTTCAAGTCCCTGATTCCAATGTTGAGACAATATTCTTCTTAGACAATATTCTTCTTCTTTGACCCACTCTTACAAGATGCTACAAACTTCTGACAAATAATTTCTCATTGTTTCTTTTTCCAAGCTGAAGATTTGCATAGCAATTAGTCTGTCTTCCTATATATTGTGCAATTCTGAAAACAATTTTGTACTTTTTCTGTTGCTGCTGAGTATTCTACAGTATTCATTCAGACATGAGATAACCAGAACTGAATATGGTATTTAAGAAAACTTGCTATTTAGACACTATGATAACTGGGCTCTCCCATTATAGTTATTATTTGTCTCCTCTAACCAATACGTAGAGTGTTCCCTTAAAACTTTATTATTATTGTAGGAAACTTGTGCCTTTCATAGCTCAAGTTTGTACCAGGTCTTGTGTATTATTCAGTACTAAATCAGTTTCTTTGTCCTCTCACAAGTGCTTTCACAAAAAACTCCAAGAAGCAATCATTCATAGTGGTTAAAAAAGTAGACTCTGTGACAAGATCCGTACTAGCCAATGAAGTAGACCAAGGTCCCTTTCGGGCTGTAGGAGCTGTTGTGAAAGATTTGTGTGTTCAAATCCTTCTCCTAACAGTAGAAGGCCTTTTCCACACTGTTTATTGGAAACTATCTCTGGCCTGCTCTTTTACATAGACAAAAGCCATGTCAAAGGGTTTGCTAACAATTGAGTGAAGTCTGTGACCTCATTCCAGAGCTCAAACCTTTGCCTTGTCCTGGCAAATCTGTGCATTAATGTTCCACTAAATACCTTATTTTCATCAAAATACCTTGATGTGTATTAATTTGCAATTTTTCAAAAGCATTTGCCAGTAGTTCTCCCATTTGAAATGTATTTCAAAAGACAAGTTTTTGTATAGACATATTTGGGCATTTGTCTTGATTTGATTGCATAGTTTTATATGCTCGGCTTACCCAGGTTGTTGTTTTTCTTTATGCTTTTCTTACTGTCTATGCTATCCCTTTTCCTGAGTCATAGGCTTTCTGTGATTTTAGAACACACAAATTGATCAATATGAACAATTTTCGTTCCACAGCTGGCATAATTTCCTTGGGTTTCATTTTAAAATTGCTTCATAGTGTCTTTAATCTTAAATGTCAGCAGCCCTGTTTCTGTTTTGATTAGGTGGAACCCATCTTATATAAACTTAATCTGCTTCAAAATTTTACCAGATACTAATAAATATAATCCCTTTTCCCCTGCAAAGTTCAATCAATCATGCACTGAGGCTCTGTTATCTGACAGAGTGTATAAAAGCAGGACAGTTGAAGAATGCTACCATATAGGACAGCTTTTCCAGCCTCCTGGTTTAAACTGTGCTTTTAGGACTTCTCGCCTGCTTTTTCTTTGTTTGTTTTCTTTGTTGTTAATGAGAGATTATCTAGATTCCTTACTCTGTATTGTCTTTTCAACTATATGTGTCTTCTCTAGTAAAATATTTGTCTGTATTTGTATTCATTTGTTCATGAGAAATGAAGGAGATTCATATTTTCCATTGTTCTGCTCCTGAAGGGAGCCCATTCTACTTAAGGCACCTAAGACTTCATCTTCATGTCCTGTCTTGAAGCTGAAAGGCTTGACTTACCCAGCTATTTAGTGAAATTATGTGTCACTTCAGGATAAAAGCGTTTATCTGATTTACAAATGGCCTTTTCACGTGTCTTGTCAAATCATGATTCTGTGCTTTCTGAAAGGATTAATTAAAGTACTTCTGGTCAAAGAGGCTATTCTACTTGCCCCAAAGAGATTACCACTGAATTTATGGCAATCTGCTCATTGCTTTTTATATACATCCATGAAAGTTGCTTTCACTATGAATCAGCAAATACAGCAGGAGAAACCTAGGTATTTAAACTGATCCCTCCTACTTGGTCCTTGTATAAGAAGAGTCTCCTTGAAGCTCTACCCTAAGCTGCTGCTAAAGGTTCTTATTGGATGTAACTTTTGAATAGAAATTAACATGCCAGTTAACTCCTTTTGTTCAGTCTTTAAAAAGAAAAACATTACTTCTAAGCCTGACTGTACAGAGGAAGTTGCCTTTCACCTTTCCAAGCCAAAGCTCTTCAGGCCTTTTTAGCACAGTTATGTCTTGGAAGAGTAATTTCTGCACAAGCTAACAAGGTACGTAACTGGTGGGGCCAGATTCTGCCACGAGACCAGCACGGTGAATTTGCTGTCAGTTATCCCGTCACATTCCATGCCAGCCCAGGCTACTGCAGCAGTTTTGCTGGGCAGGCATGCCTCAGTTCCACTCAAGGGAACTTTAGTCTCATGTTCACCAAACATTTCTCTGTTGCATAAACACTCCATCTCATAGCTAGATCCTTTGTGTCTAGGGATGGCAAAAGCTAGTTGGAGTAAATTAAGTGAGAGGAGTAACAAAGTATTGCCTGGAATCACCCGCAGTGCCGGTGTGCTTAACAAGCATGAAAAGAAGGAATCGCAATTACTACTGAAGGACTGAAGTTTCAAGAGACACAGTGCATTACCAGTTCTCACTTTTCACCACTGAGGTCTCTCCGTCTAAATGGGATAATTATTCTGCCTGTTAAGAAGAAACTGAAAGGATAAGCTTACATCTCTTTCTTTTTTCTTTTTTTTTTTTTTTTTTTCCTCTCTAAAATCAGGGAAAGAAGCATGAAGAGAGGAGAATGTATGTGTGCCCTTTGGGGAATGTGAAGATGAAAAGTCTTCATTCTCGGGCTCATGTCTGTACACCGTTGTCAGCATTCACTCTTACAGTGTATCCTGAAAATTATTGTCAAGTAGCTTTGCCTTTTTCATCTTCTCCTTGGCTTACTCTGTTTTTTTGTTTAGCTTTTTAATTTGTTATTTGTAATGTACTTCCAGTTGGCACTGATTCATAAAAAAACTGTGTACCCTGCAGAGGATGTCATCCAAAGTTGCCTGAGCTCTAGTACTTCCAGTTGCTCAAAGCCCAAAACTGTGTACCCTCTTCACAGCGACAGAAGTCTAGGTTGGAGAAACAGTGAGAGACTTCACTGCCTCTCACTTCTTTAGACACTACCACTCCCCTTGCTTTTTCTCCTAAGATTAAAAAGATCTAAATATATGTTAAAATACACTGTCTCAATTTGAATGTGTTTCCCTCACTTCCTCTGATGCAAAGTGATATAATTTTTTAACTATAAATGTAGTCAGAGTGTGGCTTGAATTTTTATCCCTCTACTATGTGGGTTTAGTTTAAGCAGAATCCGGCGTTCTAGTGTTACTATTTGCATGGAGACAGTTTTATACATATCAGGCTTAGCAACAAGGTGTCCTTATGACAACATCTACAATATACACCAATATTTTATTCAATGACTATTTATGGAAATGAATTTTCTTTTCAGAAAGCATTGCATACAAGGGAAATGATGATTTAAAGGACAGATTCTTAGTGCAGTTCAACAGAAAAGGGAACAAGCAGTAAAGTTCAGCCACTCTTAAGAGATCATTACATCTTATTTGCAGATTTCTGGGAAATTGTTTAAACAAAATGTAACAGAATAGCTACTTCCTTATTCTTCTTAATTTTATGACATCTGATCAGGAACCTAGTTGCTAGACCTATGCTGAAGTCAAGAAGGTCAAAGAGAACAAATATTTTTGTCAGAAACTGATGCACAGGAAGTTCCACCTAAACATCAGGAAGAACTGCTTCACTGTGAGGGTGATCACAGAATCACAGATGATCACACACTTCAAAAAATTTCTCAGGGAGGTTGTGGATTCTCCCTCCCTGGAGATATTCAAGAACTATCTGGACATAATTGTGTGCAACGTGCTCTAGGATCACTCTGCTTGAGCAGGGAGGCTGGACCAGATGACCTACTCTCGTCTCTCCCAGACTTACTTATCCTGGGATTCTAGGCTGCAACAGAACAACTGAAAGGGAAAAACAGAACCCAGAGTCATTTGGGGTGGGTACCCCACTCACACCGTGCCTGCAGTGATTCCATGTGGGTGGTAGATGAGACAGTCAAATATCCACTTGCTGTGAAGCTCCTGCCCTGTAAAGCACACATCACTCAGCTGAGACCCATGTGGTGTTACTTTGCAGAAGGAATTGGCAAGGAGCCCTCTCACCCCAAACAAAGAAGTACTTTTAAAAGCCTTGAGAATCAGGTCTTAAAGTGAAGAAATAGATGGACTCTATCTCTCAATTCACCAGAAGTACATTTTTGAGAGTAAGAGTGGTAAGAAAGGGAGGGAGGGAAGTGGTTCTCTTTGGACAGGCTCGTGATTCAGTGGAACCATGGTTCCATGGAATGTACTTTTTATCAGTCAGTTGTGTGAATCAACATGGATAATTAATTCCTTCTCATAACCTCACATTACTTTCAAGGAGAAGGGAGGAGGTAGAAATTCCTGTCATTAGTTCTGAACAGCAAACTTTGTCCTTGTCCTCTGGTGAAGAGGTAGAAAGTTTGCCTGTTAATCAAACATCTATATCTGAAGCCACTCTGAGCGATCATGTCAGTGCTAATCAAAAAGATGGTTTGGAGCCAACAAAAAGCCCCAGACTCCCAGCTAACCATTGGAGATTTTGTTTCAGCTACAATCAGTGACAGAAAAATCATGCTTGTGTGCAGAGCTGTAAAGATGAGAGAGCTCATCATCAGTCTTCTTCTGGCTCCATGCTTGGGGTTTGGGGGTTGGAACTACTTGAGGTGAATTTCAGACTCTTTGCCTCTATTTTTCCCCTTCCTTTTCTATTATTGATTGACATTTCTCCATCCTGCCTTTTTCCACTTGTATCTCAGTGACAGAAAGAGAAGTGTACACATATATCCTAAGACTTCAGGTGTATGTCAGCGGGAGAGTTGTGAATGATATTTAGGCAAGATCCCAAATGTCATGGGCTAGATAGTATTCAAAGCCTCAAAGTATTTTTCCTTGAATTGACTAGTCATGAAGTTTCACATCTGAATAGGTCTGACTATTACCCACATGAAGTGTGGCTTTTCCTGTCCATTGCTAGATGTGATTTTTGGTATAGACTGAAAAAAAAAAATTCCATCCTGTCTTTTTTATCTCCATAGTAGGTATCTCTTCCATATTGTTGACTTGTCCTGCCTCCAAGTTTTCCGTTTCCTTCAGAGTTCTTTAGAATGAGGGCTGGCTGCTTCCTAAGAGACGTGAGTAGAGATTCAGTTGATAACACAGCTGACAGAGCAGAGGCACAGGGCTTGTGCAAGGGAGGAACTTAGCCATTAGTCCTAAGTGTTGGAGGTTCTAGGGTGTTCAATAAAAGGTATTAAGAATCAGCTGCCCTTGGTCTGCTAGAATTGGTAAAATCATTCCTTGCTGTCTTTTGACTGTTGTTTCTGGAAAACAGAGCTCTCAGCCAAGCTGACTGTGGGCTGGTAGTTCCCGTGATAGCAGAGACAACTTTGGCTCCTGTTCTTGGACTTTGAAGTCTCGGGGAAGGGCATATTCATTTTCCCTGGTTAACAGTAATTTTTCCTCAACACAGATACAGCTTCTCCTTGCACAGAGCTTTTTCACAAAAGGAAAAGCAGCTTCTCTGCAAATGAGGTATGTTTGTTTACTGATAGCAGGACACGAGTTTTTCAGCTGCTAGATTTCTGAAGTGTGCTTTCCTTGCCAGAAAGCTATCTCATTTCTGTGACTTTGTGGCTGAACAGAGTGGGTGTCTCTCACTTTTGCATATGACTTCCTAGAGCACACACACTTTTGCATATGACTTCCGAGAGCTAAGCTCCTTTGCTAAGGCAAGTGGGCTTATTCAGTGTGCATGGTAATGTATTTACCAAATTAAAACAACCTGCAAAGGCAAAGCTGAATGTCCTGCTTAATGAGGCATGTGGGGTTTTTTGCATTAAACAGTAAATCACTCACCCATATCTTGCCTTTACTGACTTTTTGCTGACACCTCTCTTGACTTCTAGAAGGGCAGTGGATTGATGAGAGCATTTATTTTGCTTTTAAAAAATATTTAACTGTTTTTAGAATTTGTTTCTCTAAATATATGCCAGATTCTTTCTCCTGTTAAGTGGTAGAAAAGTCAACACTATACTGCTTAGGTCCTGAGGGACTTCTCAGTCAGCTTGGATACTTGTTTATTGCAAAACGAAGCAGAGAATTGCCAGGCATCAGAATTATGCTTACCCTAGGACATGGATGCTGATAGGAGTCCTCAGATAGATCAATTCCTGTTCAGCATTCCCTAGTTTGTCTTGGCATTCCTATTTCCTCCAGAAACAGGCTTCTTAGTGGGAAGAGCTGCTCTTTTAGGCTTTCTATGTCATACTCACACTTGCTTGACGAGCTTTCCATTTTGTTGGAATTTCAGAATCACAGAATCACAGAATACTATGAGTCGGAAGGGACCCACAATTTCATGGAGTATCAGGCCTCTGCAGCTCAGGAAGACAAACAGAGGTACAATCGGAAATCTTAGATGATAGTTCATTGTATCAGAATGGCTGCGATTCCTTTCTGGGGTGGGGAAGAGAAAGGAAAAGATGCGTTTGAGGTTTTAGCCAGTGTTATGAGACCCTTTTGATTCAAAGGCATGAAGTTCAATGAGCTTTAAGAACATTAAGCTTAACCCTTTGGACTTATCTTTTGAATTAAAGTATTTATTGAAAATTAGTTTTACCTAATTACCAAACAATTCCAGATTTCCTTTACAGGTTATAGACCTTACAGGTTATAGAGTCTTACTTTTCTTGCATGACCATTTTGATTTACAAGCAAATAGAGGTCAAAAACTTGAGAGTTTCTCAGTTCAAGGACATATGATAAAATTCTAATAAATGACAATGTAATAGCAGTCCATTGTACTCTAAGAGCAGCAGCTCATGCTGGAGACTTCTTGCCACTTTCCCATGAAGAGCCAATTTCCACTGGCAAAATACATGTAGTATGGATCAATACTAGGGATATTCCTAGATCTCACCACCCAGCTCCTCACTTCTCTGTCTCTGCCTCCTCCAGTGTCAAGTAACTTGTGTTCATCATTTCCCACTGTCTCCTTTAGCTCGATCCATCTTCTGAATTTTTCCTCTTTTCAGAGAGTATCATAATGAAGACGCTACAGTGGTATCACAACTACATCTCTCTTACAACTTGAACATGGATGGAGTGTTCTGAGGTTCATCAACTCATGAATGAGACTCTGAACTTTAACAACTGCTGTGAAGACGAAGTTCCTGGCTCGTGTTCTGAGAATGGTCAAAAGAGGCTTGGCTGATGAACCTAAGAGATGGAGCTGGGCAAAATGACAGTGGACTGGTCTTACAGCCAGCAGAGTATCCAGCTTTCAGACACCACTGTTATGTCCAGGCTAGGGAGAAAGCTGGATCTGTACAGGATGAGGAACAACAGGAAGCAGACCACACTGATCCGGTTGGTTTCATTATCTTTTTAATCACTGTCCTCCACCTTTGCCGTGATAGCAGGACATGTTAATTATTGCACTTGAGCGGGGAAGAATGAGTTACACTAGAGACGGTAGAGGCAGTGGTGATAATAACTAATCAGATTGGCAAAGAAGACTGCTTCTTCCTTATGCCAGCAAGAGCATAGCTACATTGAAACAATTTCTGCAAAACAAATTGTGAGAAAAACAGAAGTTACTTGTCTCACTGGGTTTCCTCTCAGAGATACTAGATATGTCTTGCACTATCTTCTTGCTACTTCTGCTTCCTTTCATGGATAACATAGAACAGTCAAACTGGAGAGTATGAGGGAGAGGAAGGAACAAAGAATAAGGAAGAGATAGGACAAGGAGAAAGAGTATACAGTAGAAGCTGGAGATGGAGGGATAAACAGCAGAAAGATTGGAGGGTGAGAAGAAAACATGAAATAAGAACAGGAAGAAGTTATCTTGGTTTTATTTTTGAGAAAGCGATGTAGAATTCATTTGTGAATTGACCTGACAGCCGTGAAGTCAATGGAGCAGGTGGTTCTTACAATCTCTAGAGCACTGACTCACATTCCAAACATTAGCAGTTTGCTGCTACCACAGAACTGTTCCGGTGGTACAAGGGATTCCACACTCTACAGAGAAATAACTTTGTTTGTAGAAGCTCTTCAATTCCACAGTCCTCACAAAATCTCTATCCCAACTGGTGGCTGCATTTCTCTGGTGAATATTCTTTGACAACTCTAGTGTAAGATCAGCACAACAGACATATGTACACATGTAAACTGTCAAGCCTGCTGCTATGGGAACCACAAACTTTGCTTGCTAAGGGAAGGTGAGCTGGGAGCTGAGGCACTGGCAATAGTGTAATCCCACAGCAACAAGAAGTGCAAAACAGTGAGAGTGACCAGAATGAACGGATCCCATAGAACGTCCCTTTTCAGTAGTCAGATTTAAGGTCTAGGTAGGAAGTCAATCTCGCCATCACAATCAGCAATGCATATCACACATGTAGCTGTGTGATAGCTCAGAAAAGCTGGAAAGGCAGAGGCCTGAATACAAAAGCAGCTTCTGAGTGAAGGAGGGAAGGCCCTCAGCCAGGCTGCTTCCAGCTTAGATAGCCTGGAGAACGGGCAGCCAAAACTGTTTTGGGCGAGTGCAGGAAAGAGGTTGTGCTCCAGGCCCACACTCACCAGCCCAAGTTAGTTACTGTGAGTGCATCTTCCTTTGAGGAAAGGAAGACTAAATAAAGAAGATGTATTTGATATTAGAAAATTTACGTATAGCATATAATGAACTATAGGAGTATGCCAGGTTTCAGAAACCACACATTGGACTGTGTAGCAGCATCCTATCCAGATAGTCAAGCTTTTTTTTTTTTCTGCTTAAGCAAGAACAAAGAAATGACCTGCAGGTTCAACAAAGGTCTAAACTACTATGATCGTCAGAACTTCACAAAACCCTGAGTGTGTCACATCCCTGGATATGATCAAGACCACACCTTGAGTATTGTATTCAGTTCTGGGCCCCTCAATTTAAGAAAGATGTTGAGGTGCTGGAAACACGTTCAGAGAAGGGCAACAAGGATGATAAAGGGTCTGGAAGATAAGCCCTATGAGGAGCAGCTGAGTTAACCTAGAAAAGAGGAGGCTCAGGGGTGACCTTATTGCTGTTTATAACTACCTAAAAGGAGGTTGTAGACAGGCAGAGCTCAGTCTTTTCTCCCTGGCTACTGGAGATAGAACGAGAGGGCATGNAGTCGCTCCCCATAGGGCTTGTTCTCCAGTCCTTTCACCATCCTTGTCAGTCTTCTCTGGACCCTCTCAAGCAGCTCAACATCCTTCTTAGACTGGGGAGCCCAGAACTGCACACAGTACTCAAGATCTCAAGTACTCAGGTCTGACCAGTGCTGAGTACAGGGGAAGGATAACTTTCCTAGTCCAACTGACCACACTGTTGCTAATACAGGCCAGGATGCCATTGGCCCTCTTAGCCACATGGGCACACTCCTGACTTATATTAAGTTTCCTGTCAATCATTACTCCTAAATCCCTCTCCATTTCACCGCTCTTCAGCCACTCATCCCCCAGCCGATAGTGATGCATGGGGTTGTTATATCCCACCTTATCAATGCTATGATACTATGAAGAAAATGACAACTTCAAATTTGACCTGATACTGCAGGCAGAGCTAAATGACTACTTGTTTCAGAATTGTAGAGATGAACCACTAAGTCTTGTCTCTAATCTTAAGCATTTAAAATATTCTCAGATTAAAGTATTGAATATCTATCTAATCCTAAAGTTCAATACATTTGGGATAGACTACAAAATGTCTAACTTCAGTGACTACAACGGAAAAAAAAATGGGGGTAGACTTGCTAGCTAACCATCGTCTTGATTGGGATTGGGGGGAAGAGGTGCACCAGATGGATCATGTCTGCCTGCATGTATCTGGAGGTATCTGAGCAACTTTTCACAGACTAAAGCTGGAAGAACTCCTGTGGTAAGTGAAAATATCAGGAGTTGGCTCCAAGAGAGCTGAAAATCTCTGGAAATACAGTGAACCAGTACAGATGGTTCACTATTGCTTCACTGCCTTTCTGTACACAGGGAGTGTTGTCACTATTCATGGATATGGATTTTCTGTTCTTTAGTGGTCTAATAGTTTATTGTATTTGACTAGAAAATGAAGATGCAGAGAATTAAGATTTAAGATAAATGGATCTGAGATTGTTCTAGCTAGAGAAAGAAGGCTGAAATACGAAAAAAGTCTTGAGATTGGAACAATGATTGTCCTAGGGTTCACAGGTTCACAGGTTATTCTGAGTTGGAAGGGACCCTCAGGATCATCTAGTCCAACTCCCAAGCAAACACCCACTGAGGGATCAGGCCCACAAGCGTGGAACCACAGGCACCACGGTCCATCCATCCAAGCCTCCCACCAACTAGACCATGTCACTGAGCTCTTCATTGAGTCTTGATTCCATTGTGTATATATATTCCATATCTTTGTGCTTTGGCCTCAGTCTAGGAGGGAATTTTGTTGTGGATACTGATCCTTAGTGACCAAGGTCATTCTCTCTCTCTATCTGGAAGAGGAGAAAACAGAAGCAGCAGCTTGAGGAGGAAATTTCCAGCAATATCCCCAGAACACCCAGGTCACAACTGCAGAGCCTTTGGGCTTGTTAACACTCTCTCCCACAGCTGCAGTATATAAGGCTTGAGAAGGGCTCCTCTGGGGGATGTGCTCTGGCCCTGCTGTTTAATACTANTAAGGCTTGAGAAGGGCTCCTCTGGGGGATGTGCTCTGGCCCTGTTTAATACTATTGTATCCTGGCCTGTGTATTTACTAAAGTGAATAGTTTCTATTTTCCACACTTTCCTTTGCTTCTTCTTTTAACCTGGGGAACGGGAGGGGTGGATTTTTTTTTGGCTCATACCCCAATTTACCTCAAACCTTCACACGATGAAGGAGAGGAAAGTTGACTGAAATGCTAGAGCAAATCCAGGGAGTATGGAGGTGCTAGAATACTTTCAGAGTGGTAGTTGTTTTAACCTGCATCAATCTATTTAAGACTCCCTGTATTGATGTTTCTACTGTGTTTATGTGGGCAAAGAGAATAGCCCTAAAAATAAGAGCAGCAAGGTTATTGGGACAAAAGTTATTTAAAAAAGATTACTTGTAAAACACAGTTTGTAAATCTAATTATACAGTGTGAATGCCTGGAAGCTTGTTCCTGCCCTGTGTGTCTATCACAAATCTGCTACTGGTGTTCTTGTGTCCATGGCTCCTGGCTCTTTCTGGCCTTAACACGATCTCCCTTTTCTCACAAGTATTGCAATATTTATTTTTGGCCAGTGGTAGCCAATCAGGTGGTCTTCAACCATCAGAACACTTCTGAGGAGTTCAGTAATATTCTGGGGTAAATAAACTACCTTCAAGTGCTGAATGGGTAAACAAGCAGCCCACTACCTGTTGTCTTCTTGAAATGCTCCTTACTAATCATAGGGTAAGAGAAGGCTGCACATGGATATCACCCAATATGTGTTCACTTTCCAAACATCTATGGAAATCGCAAGGAATTACTGCAGCTCCAGACCTTGACTTCCTTGGATGGAAGTCTGAGGATAGAAACCTGCTCCCTTTCTTCCTCTGTGTTTCCTTTGGAAATAGGTTTCGATAAAAGGTATTGATCTAATGGGATGGGTATCTTGTCGGCTGAATTCCTCCTAGGCTGACTATACACAACTTCCCTCTCATGAAAACAAACATATTTCTTTGCCTCCTCAGCCACTAGAAATGACATACTTTCTGTTCCTTGAAGCGAAGTCTGACTTTGGAAGTGGAATGTAAACAAAGAGAAGCTGCATTGGTCCTAGTAAGTGTTCAGCTGATCAGAAATAGCTCTGAGTTGTCCATAATGCTTAAAATTTGTGTCATGTCTTCAAAGGCAGACTGGGAAGGTGACCATGAGACTCTATTTGGAAAAATATCCTAGCTTGCAGAGCAGTCAGGGAAGCTGACACAAATTAAATTGACTCA
>WEKX01010587.1:67577-196493 GCA_013390025.1 Pitta sordida | reverse complement strand
TGTTTTTTTTTTTTAGTTTTCTCCTTCAGAAGAAGTTGGGGTGGGTCTCTGGCATCCAGCCAGGGTCAAACCACGACAATGGCTTAAGTGATAATTATCTGGCTCTTGGGAATGAGGGTCAGCTCTTTTTAATATGTATATAATTCTGTAACTCACGTGAAGGAAAGATTGGTTTGTTTATAACTTCTTGGAAACCACTGTCTTCTCCCTTTGTCTAGTTTCACATCCAGTGCTTGTAAGAGACAGAGGCCCTTTATTTTGAAAAACTAACTGCAAAGTATCCCTGAAAGCTTGTGAGTCTCATAAATGCTGATGCTAGCAGTCACATTGCCTGAGTTATTACAGCTAAATAAGTCAGGGCCAAGATGTAGTATCACACACTGCCTTGTAACTGCTTGCACTGCTTTGCTGTCAGCGCTCTCCCTGCCATGGTTTTGTCTGTGCCAACTAGTGCTCTCCAAGATAATCACCTGGTACCAGCTGGGAGACAGCAGAGCATAACAACCATTCCAACTGGGCAACATGGACACAACCGTACAAGGTTTGGCTGTGTCCAGTGTCTTTCAAGAGTACTACAGCAGGCTTTGCACCCAGGTTACGCAACACACATCCTTTTTCCCCATGAGCACAGCTGTAACACAGCGGTCACAGAACTTTGAACTGAAAAGCAGAGACACAGAACTTTAGTTGTGTTTTAGACTGTAGAGACTCTGTGGGAGACCAGCAAGTCTGCAGATGCAGACAGTCTGTGTCATTTCACTGGAAGGCCAGAAAATGGTCTTTGGCCCTGTTTTATTTACAGGAAAAACAGCTTTTCTCAAAAGCTGACTGTGCTTGCACATCTTGCAATTGGAGCACCTGCAGTTGGCAGTAAACAGTTGTTATCCTCTTGCAGCACAGGAAAGGCCAAGGCTTGCATCTTCTGAGGGAGGCACAAGAGATGTGGCCAAAGGTTCCTTCTAGCTTCCTAGAAGACAGTGTACGCTGTAGGTTGTCTCCTGTTTCTGTGCAGGAGCTGCCAGTAGGAGAGCTGTCAGCAGCAGCCAAGTCCTTTGCTTTTTTTCATCCAGCCCCTCAGTGACTACTCTTGGCATGAGTTTTCTCCCGGGAAAACAGAGGTCATGGTCACAGTTTCAGGACAAGCACCAACCTTTCCTCCCAAGCTGCACTTGAATGTGTTTGGAGACCCTTCAAACTCCCATGGACATTCACAATCCACAAAAGTATCTGTACATATTTTTTGAAAAGCAGTAATTTTTTCCCCCATGAAGAACCTGTATCAGAGAACTATGTAGTTGCATTTAATCCTGGAAGCACTGCAACAGCTTTCCTCTCCCTCTGTTCAGTTGAGGAGGGGAAGTGAGACTGGCTTGGTGTCACCTCTTTGACACGTAAAATATTTAAGAAAGGGTAAATACTGCTGCGCATCTGGGAGACACTGGTGAGAATATATGGCCTCTGGAGGCCAGCCATAGGCAACCCATCACACCAAGTAAATAAGGTTTGCAAATCGATTAAAATAATCAGAGAGTCTGCACAGGATGGTGAATCCATCAGTGGCGAGGAGGACAATGCATATAATATAATCTGAAGGTCTTCAGTTCCTCAGAACCCTAAGAAATCTCTTGGAAAAGGAAGGTAGTCAGCCTTGAGATTCAGAAAAGCCTGCTGGAGTTATAGGGGTCTCAGATAACTAAAACAAATATTTGAAAGATTACATAATTTTCTTTGCAGAAATGCTATGTCTTCTTTCCAGCTTCTACTCCAACATGGTGAAAGATCTCAAGCAACCCTTTCCTAGTTATATCTTATTGTGTTTGATAAAAGGGACAGGCCATAATTTCCATGCATCTCCATTTAGACAGGCTTGTTTTGCACTCCCCTGATAGGTGTGATTGGCAGGGGAAGAAGCCAGATTTAGCTAGGGCTTTTTTCTAAAAATAGTTAATCAATTTCAGTTCAAGGCTCTCAGGTTATAGGAAAAAAGGATTATTTTGCTTGGGCACATAATGAGCCTGGATAATAAGTTTTCCTGCTCAGGAGGAATGAATACAAGGATTTAAAAGAAAAGGAATGTTATTAAAAGAGATAAAATAGTAACTCAGCATAAAAATCGCTTTACTAAAATCAGCAATAGAACCTGAAAGCTTCTTGGTAATGTAGCCCCTGCTCCTGTTTTGCCCAGAGCTAAGAAAGACCTTTCTCCAGGAGATGTTGTTCTTAAACCCCTTGTATTGTTTCCAAGTGCAGTGATCCCACTTCTGATACTGGGTCACTGTTCTCAGCAGCTTCAGTCCATGAAGCCTTGGCTCTGTCAGAGAGGAGTCTGTGGCAAACAAAACCCAAAATGAACGCTGAGGAACACAACATTACAGTTCTGGTTTTGTTTTTTAAGTTTCTTTCTCTGTGGTTCCTTTGCTCTACCACTATCAAGGGGAACTACACAGGTGATTCCTAACCCTCAAACCATCATTCTCTCTTGAAGAATAAGTGTTTTAAATACTTTCAAACACAAGATACAATTGCATTTTAAACTCGGTGTCCGAGAGTGAAAGCTACTGAAGTCAATTCATCGGCTCCCTTTTTGTTGTGACCTCTTGACACTTCAAGCAGTGCTGGATTTGTCTTTTATCCCACTACAGGCAGGATCAGCAGTAAGTACCCTTTCTTTTAGGAATACTGGGCTTACCTCAGGTAGATGCAGACATGAATTTAAGTTTTTACTTCCGTGCAAGCTTTACAGCACAAAGGTTTGACTTGAATAGCAGGCTGAAGACTCTGAATAAGAGCTTTTTCAGTGACTGTCTTCTGTCCTTATAGTCCTTACCATCTCTTTCTGAGCCATTCAAAGTCATTCACAGTGGAAATACCAAAGTTTGGAATCGTTCAGGACAGCATGAGATAGGCAGAGGTCAGAGAGGTAAATGGAAAAAAAAATGTTTGGAGAACAGGGAATCTTCATTAAAAGTCATACCCTGCAAAATGTTCTGTGTCTCAGCTGCAGGGATACGTAAGCCTGAACTCAGAAGTAGACGCTACTGCCAGAAAAAGTTATGAGAAGAGTGCTGCAAAAGCTTGGATGCAATTGATCTCTTCTATTTCAAATCGTTATTGTTTAATAATCTGTATTTCCAGTGCATTGAATTTTTATAGATGACCAAAACAATTTCTAAATAACAGTTTAGGTGAATGGTTTAGCTAAACCAGAGAAAATAGCGCTTTTCCCCCCAAGCTTCTACCCTGTGGGATAAAAATATTGGCTCAGAGCTGCCACCCAATGATCAAACACTGTACAATCACTTAAATAATACGTGAGTTGCAAAGCACTGAGTCCAGTGAGACAAAACAGAGGGGGCAAACTAATTTCTTGCTGCATAAAAAAGGCAGTGAAAGGTCATCTCCCCTTCACTTTTTTTCATTCCCCTTGCCCAAAATCTGCATGCCGCATTACTCTTTGCCTTGCTTGCAACAAACTGTAACAGTTGGCAAGGCAAAGAAGATGAAGGGGGATTGCCACATGTACGTTCATTTGTCATCAAACAACTGTCACCCATTTGAGTGCATTCCACAATGCCAAATATTTCATACTATTGAAGTGCTTATAAAATATTTTAATTCGTAAAAAGTGCATGGAGTGACTTCATTCCAGTGCAAGAGACAAATACCAGTTTCTGCACACTGGTGGACCGACAGAAACTCAGTCCATTCGCCTTCTGATGTGGTCTCTTTATGAGCCCTTCACAGACAGCAAAAGGGCATTTGCTTCAAGCTGTACGATAATCCTGCAGTCTGACTGCCCTAGAGTCTATTTCTAATGACTAATAGGCATTTTTAATGTCTCATAGATCTGTAAATCTATGTGCAGATTCAGCCCACATTATGCGTTTTGCATTAGCTGGCTGTGTCCTGAACTGCCTACTTCCAGTATGCCAAACAACGTCAGCAGATTTCTGATCAGCTCCAGGTTTTCTGGAGTAAGACCTGCTGTGGTCTCAGAAGACAGTGTTTATTATGTACCTGGAGTTATATTGGCCATCAGTGCTGGATGCAACAGAGAACAGGCTGTTCCTACAGAGCTGCACTGTTCAGTGGAAGCTAGTGTGGTGTGCACTCAGGCAGGAGCCTTTTAGAACTGATGTACAAAGCAAACCCACAGGGAGGTTTCTACAAGCTGCCATTTGGCCAGTCTCCTTAATTTGAAAGACTTGGACATGTGCCTGGAAATATCAGAAGTCCAAATGGTTAATTACTGGTGATAGAAAATGATTATCACTTGATTGTCATATTAGTTAAATTTTAACCTTCACGACTTTAACAAAAACAGCATATTGTTATCTAATCACCAGCCAACGGTGAAGTTACAATCCTAACTCTATGACAAAACAGTTCATATCAGGGAGCAAAGCATCAATCTTTTAAAAAGGGTAAAATTTAGGACCAGATGGGAAAGATAGGGGCATCATTATTCCAAGAAATGTATTTTGTGATTGCTGCACTAAACTGCTACACTTGGGAGCTGCAAGGCAGAATCCTGCAACAAGGACCATTAAATTTGTGAGACAAACACATCAGGAAGTTCTAAAAACCCTACATGTCCTGCATCTTTCAAGCCCTTAGATGGTCCTGACTTACTGGGCAGATACACTCTCCAATTTCAGGTTGTTCAGATTGTATGGTTGGCATATCTGCTTCTCTCTGAGAAACATTTATCTTTGAATTAGGAAAAGAGCTGTCATGGACAAGTAGGGCCTATGAGAGCTTCAGTAAGGGTCCATGCATGTTTTGGGGTGATCTGCAGATCAGAGAATTCCCTGGGATTCTTGCAGCATTCCTGTTCCCTTTAGCTGTTGTTTGGGTTTTCACTGACTTGGCCTGCAAATAGTGTGGGGTTTAGTGAACACCCTGACACCTCCCCTTCTCAGGTGAATTTCCATTTGCTTTCACACATTACTGCTGCTCTCTGCCAGGGTAAGAGCTTTCCCTGAAATCCTCCATATGACAGATATAACAAGACTAGAATGGTGTTCAGAGAACCCTATTTCCTATTTCCTACCCCATGTAGACATATGGTGCTGATCATACAGAGCTGTGCCCAAGTTATTGAGTGGACATGGTTTGGTGCCTTTCTGCCATGAGAGCCTGAACTCACCTTGGAAGCATCAGCGGGGATCTGGTTCTTCACTTGTAGTGTCTAGTTGCTCTGTACATACAGATCTGAAGCTTTCCTGTGAGGGAGTTTATAGTCTTTAGTGAGAGAGGTAGAGAGCATTCAGGTCCTTGGGCAACCTGGGTTTGTCCCAGTGCATCCTCTGTACATCTCTCTGGACTGTCGGGGCAGCTGTTGAAGTATCAAATCTTCTGACAAACATGAGTTTGCTCACACACACATGTAAACACATGCGCTTTCCACCACTACTCTCTTACACTACTCATAGGTCCTACTCCAACTTAGGTGCCAAGCAGATGAACTTCTGGATGGCTCCTCTCAGCACCACATCCCTCTGCAAGGGTGTGTGCCTCACACACTAATGATTTCTACTGCACTAGTGGCCACAAAGTGATTTTTTTTTTAATTCATATTCAGGTTTGTCTTGCATCACTCTCCCCAGAGACATTCTAATAGACAGGGAAAGCGAGTACCAGCAACAAAGCTGCTGTTGACAGCTAGCAAGCAATAGGTTCAGGTTTTACATGGAGATTTATTAGACGGCTGAGGAAAAAGATCCCCTGCTGAATGCACTCCAACCTTCATCTTCTAAGGCTTCTCTTTATCTCCGTATTTGTCCTTCATTGCTTTCTGCACGTTACAATCTAGGAAATATTTCTCATACCATCTCCCTGTAAAAAGGAAAATCATAGTTCAGTCACAGACTCCCTCCTAGTGCTTATTATACCCCAAGGATTATTCCAGCTGTAGAGCTCCTCTCTTCTTCAAACGTCAATTTTTAGTCCCCTTGCGACTTTGCCCAAACCGATTCATTGTCCTTGGCAAAAGCAGCAGCCATCTTAGGATTTCAGCAATGTACTTTTCCCGCAGAAGCTATACCTATCTCAGAAATCCTCCTTCCATGCCAGATATTGGCATCTCTGATTGCTTTCTGACTTATATCAGGGGTGTAGGAATCTTTCAGCAAGCTTCGGGTCTTCAGTGGGCCACCTGCAAGGAACAGCAAATAAGGAACTGTGTGCAGACATCACCCTACTGCAGTCCTGGAATTGAGCAGGGGAGCAACACCAGCAGTGTCAAGGGCTCGAGAAAAGGTACATGTTGACTGTAGTACCTTTGATAAGGTCAGTGGCTTCATCATCACCAAGGACAGAGCTTGTGTTTGTCAATTTATCTGCTTTTCATCCTCAGGTATGAGATACATGCAGAGGGTCCTTTAAGGTATCATCTTTATTTGTATCCCAGTGCCCTTTCTCTAGTCAAGTGCCCATTTACCTCCCATTGAATCTCCTCATTCATGTAAGTAGCTTCCTACTTAACAGCACAACTCCACAAAAACTCCACCATCTTACCACTCCAGGTTTTCTTGATCCCCTTTCCTGCCACAATACTTTAGAAGTCATTCCCAACAGTGACTTCTCTTTTCATTCCCTCTTGACTTCTTAGCCACAAAGGGACTTTATTTTAATCTGTCATCCTTTCCTCTTCACCTTCCTTTTTATCACATCATTTACTTGACAGTAATGATTTTGAGTTCCATGAGGAAAGATGTCCTTCTCGTGTGACCACACAAACCCAGGACAAAGCAGTCCTCAGTACTCAGCAAGGTGTTGTTGTGGAACATACTGTACAAGGAAAAAGAATCCGACTTATGCTGGTACATGACAAACTAGAATCAGAGACAATTATTTCAGAGTTCTTGGATGTGATGGTAACAAAACCGTCATGATTCGTCTTCACCTTTCACACCTTGGGGGGGGGAAAAAAAAGTGAAAAAAATAGAAGGGATAGAATAAGTAAAATAGAATGGGAAGATCTAGATTCCGTTTCCACAACTACTGCAGCCTGGAAAAGCAGATAGAAGAAATATGAGGGGAAAGTGAACGTTACCTTTAGTCAAATCTCTACCCACAGCAATGTGTCTGCTCTGTGCCCTGACAAAGCATAGATGGAATGAGCTTTGAAGGACATAATAGGCATGCTTGTCCCCTCACCTTGGAAGAGATTTGATCTCAAGTTGTAACCCAGCTGTTGGTAATCTGAAAGAGATGTCCAACTCGGTGAGTTTTCTGTCATGTCAGTACAGTTGTCAAGTCTCTTCTGCCCCATGTCTAAAGCGGCATTGCAATGAGTTTGACTTTCCTGAAAACACAAACAACAGTGAACCACTGTCAGCAGCAAAATCCTGGCATTTCTACTCCTGCACAGCCCTTTGAGCTACGACTAATCCCTGGGACTTGGGTCTGTCCTTCAGTCTACCTCAGTGTCTTCTGTAGGCATTGTAATTGCATGGGACAACTAAGACTGGTGAAAAGGTGGGGGATTACAAAGGGATGATTGTATTGGGCCCTGGACTGGGTCTTGTTTTGCCTTTCTGAGTTGGGATCCTGCCTCACTACAGGAATCTTAAATAAAAGAAGTATGCAAAACTAAAAAGACATGGAAAAGGCTGTCTGTGGAATGTCATTGCCCTGTAGTGTGAAGCTCAAAACTATCCCTCTACATGTTTTCTAGAAATTGCTGTTACACTGCTAATATCTCACTCCCCCAGCGTGGGCTACACCAGAAAAAACCCTTCAATTGGCCACAAAGGACACATGAAATGGCTTCCTCCAATACCTCTTCTTTGCTGGTAAACTTGTATTTGCTGTTATCACAGCTGTCTCTCTTCTCCATAAAGTCCTTCCCTTCTGCTTTCATTTCTGGCCCTGGTACCATAAATGGAGCTGAAAACAATCAGACATGTCACTGTGTCATTGTGAGACAATAACAGAAACATTAGAGGTCTCAAAGAGGGAAAGAAAAGAGAAAAAAACCCAATAACCTAGCAGCATCATACCCATCTTCCTCATGAACCAGGTGAAGGTTCCTGAGGAGTCTTAAATGCTCTTGAGATGAACACAAACAGAAGCACGAAAATAAATATCTTATGGTCAAACACGCTCAACAAAGGTCTGTTTTCTTATGTGTAGAAGACATTACAATGTGTAGAAGATCATTCTACCCCATGACCAGTGTTACTCTTGTGAACATGCACTCCTAGTCTCTGTATTTGCTGATGAATTTACAGCACACCAATGTCTTATTGTAATGTACAGGAAAAAAAGTGGGACAAGCCCACCAATGGAGGAAGACATGGCTGGGGCAGGGACATTTTAACCCATTTTCTGATGGCAGATGGGATCCCTGTCTGAATAGTTTTCACCCACAGAGGTACATGCAATTCTGGTGGTATAAAGGAAAGGAGATATAACACGCAGCTTGTAAGCTGTACTGCAAAGCAAGATCTGAAGGAGGGACAGCATCTCTGCCATTGTTCTTACCTGAAGTACTGATGGCCAGCACAGAGTCATTTTCTGCCACATCAGGTGTAGGGCTAATTGGAACATTTAGCACACCCTTGAAAGAGAAAAAAGGGCTGTGTCAGGCCTAGAGTTGGGAAGGAAAGGGACATTGGCCTACTCAGCTTCCTGGACCAAGACACAGCTGTCCCTGTATGCCTGCACAGTTAGTTCTGCAACCCATTATCCTCTCAGGTTAAAAAAGCACAGAAGTTCTGCAGAATTTCACATTAACTGCTCACCTGAGACAGGCTGGCTAGGACATGGCTAGCCAGAGTCTCTGGGGAATACTGAGCTCCAAGTTTTCACAGGCCATGGTGCAGAACCAAAGTCAAAATGGAGAAAACATCAGTGAAAATGTCATTTTTTTATTCTGAAGCACTAGAGATGTCAGACTGGTCACATGCTGTACAATTACAGGTTCCTTCTTTTGATGCATTAGAGTAAGTTGAAAAAGATGGAAAAAGGATGCAATAAACATAAAATACCTGAGTAACATTGGCCATGCAAAGGAAGATAATCAGGCTGGGAACAGTTTCTTCTCTGATTCTGGCACAAGCTGTCCCATTTTGCTTTGCTAGTCCTGCCAGAGTGACTGACCCAACCTTTGCAAATTGCATGCTACACTAGAAGGAAGTTTATGCCTTTCCTGCAGAGGGAATGTCTGTGCAACCCCCTGCCGTGCCCTGCTTATCGTCTGTGTTCCTCATTCCAGTGAGATGATTTAGCCCAGGTGAAGCCTGTAAAAAGCTAAAATTGAAGTCATGGCCCATGGTGATGAATATAGTAATCGTGAGCCTACTTGCACTAGCAGCAGCAGCACTAATGGGATGTGGATCAGGCAGGGATATATGTTTGATTTGTCAGATTAGCTCAGGACACAGCATACAGGCTTACCTTCTCCTGTATGTGTACCTTCACCTTCATGTCAGCCAGTGGGGTGAGAAGCTTAGGGCTTCACCAGGCCTGACTTGAACCAGCCACAGTTTGGGTTTTACACTGTGACAGTTTTATGCAGTGGCACCTCTTAAACAATATTGGGATTTTGAAGCGGAAGTTACTGCATCAGTCAGACTCCAGGAGTCAGTGCAGAACAGTCTGCAAAAGTATTAAGAGACAGACCCTCTCTCACAAAAAGAACAGGGTCACAAGGGACAAGGAGAGGAAGCCAGTCCTGACTCACACGGCACAATCTGCTTCCTTTCTCTATCTCTCCTCACTCATTTTAAAGAAGAGCCATACACTTACATATGATCAAAGTGCAGGAATCTAGGCTGCTAATAAATTGCTGTGTTAACTTCCACCTGCTACTTAAAACAAAAACATGTATCTTTATTATTATGAATATATTCAGTGGGAAGAACTTTTCAGCCTGCTGATGTAGAAATTCCTCCTCTCCCATTTCTTCCCATAAAATTTCTGTGTAATGGGGCAATGCGCTCATTTCCCAAATCCCATTCATTGATAACTTTAATTTCCCCAGTTCCTCCCGGACAAAATGATACCAAAGCCTGCAACTGTTTCTACTTTCTAGTTTGCAGCTGTATATGATGTTATTGTTATTGCTTATTCATATTGCTTATTGTCATTTTACTTCTAACTCTGAAGGTCCAAAGTCACAGCACACCTCAGAGACTCCTACAACTTGATGCCAAGAAGGACTTTAAGGCTATTTTACTATCCTCCTGGATAATAANGACCGCTGGATCTCCCTGAAGCCCCTTGGACGTTTCCGGAAAGGCTGTTACTCCACTGGTTTGCCTATCCTAAACCCTTTTCTCCTGCCCCTGGAATCCTGGAGGTACCCTGTTTTTTTCCCTTGAACTAGGCACCCTCCTCATGCTTGTTTATTTTCCCATGTGTCTACAGTTGTCATTGTTCCATTGTTTTGGGGGTTTTTTTGATACTGTTATTGTTGTTGTTCGAACATATATATATATATATTTGTTATATTAAATTTTTTCCCTTCCTCCCAGTAAAGTTCTTATTTCTCTCTCTCTCTCTATAATTCAAGTATTTCTAGATTTAATTCACACTTCATCTTAATTGACCCAGGACAAAAAGCCACAGAAGTATGTCATTCTTTGCTAAGCCAATTCTATGAGAGACAACAGACAACCAATCAGAAAAGGCATATCTTGATCAAAGAGCTGAAATTGATTAAACTTGATATTTTTCTGAATCAAATATTTAGGATAGTTTCTTGACATGCAGCCTTGGAGTAAAAAGGGAGCTGTCTTTCCCAGGCAGAAACCATCTTGAGTACTGTGTCCAGTTCTGGGCTCCCCAGTTTAAGAAGGATGTTGAACTGCTTGATAGGGCCCAGAGAAGGGCAACAAGGAGAACAAGCTGGAGGCTGGAGAACAAGCCCTATGGGGAGTGACTGCGGGAGCTGGGGTTGTTCAGCCTGAAGAAGAGGAGGCTCAGAGGTGACCTCATTGCTGTTTACAACTACCTGAAGGGAGGTTGCAGTTGAGTGAGTGTAGATCTTTTCTCTCAGGCTGCCAGTACAAGAACAAGAGCTATGCAGGGGGAGGTTTAGACTGGATGTTAGGAAGAGATCACTCTCTTTTTCACAGAGAGTGATCCCTCAGTGGAATGGTCTGCCCAGGGAGGTGGTGGAGTTGCCACACCTGGAGGTGTTTAAGAGAAGACTGGATGAGGAACTCAGTGACATGGTCTAGATAATGGGATGATGGGATGGGGAGGTAGGTTTAAAACAAAAAAAAAAGATGACCCCGAGATTAACTCAGATGGTTAAAGCATGGTGCTAACAACACCAAGGTTATGGATTCAATCCCTGCGTGGGCATTCACTTCAGAGTTGGACTCGATGATCCTTGTGGGTCCCTTCCAACTCAGAATATTCTGTGATTCTGTGAAAACTAACCTCCTCAGACAGGCATAGGAACGAGCTATTCTCACCAGCCAACAGTGGTCTCGTATGCCTTCAACATCTAACTGGGTCTCCAAAATACAAGGAAGTTTCTTTGACTTTCCAGATCTGAGGAGTCCCATGAATGTCAAGGTGACATTGGAAACTTTTTTTAAAGAGAAGATCCATGACTTAGCAAGAAGCAAAACCTCTTCCATATCTACCTCTCTCACCTGGTCCATGATCTCTTGTGTGGCGTCACAATGATTCATACATGCAGGGAGGTCCTGCTCAAGTCCAGGTACAGATGGGATGAGGGCTGTAGAGATGGTTGCTGGGGAACAATGCTCCCTCCCTCTATGAGGTATGGGCTCCATCTCCATGGAAAACAGAACCTACATGGTGTAGAGAAGGGTTATCTTTGCTGATTGAAAAACAAACAAGGAGCAGAGTAAAAGGCTTGTGTCTCACAAAATACCTGTGCCCAGAAGTTGCTATCACACACAGAGGATTTCTTGGACACTTTGCTAACACAGAGTACAATAATCAACAAGGTTTTATTTCAGTAGAACTGGATCTTCTAGCATATCCAAATGCTTCCCATAAGCTCACTGACCCTCATTAGACAGGAAGGAGAATCATCCTGAGTTGGATGGGACCCACAAGGATTATCAAACTCCAACTCCCAGCCCTACACTATCAGGAATGGTGTGGCCAGCAGGACCAGGGAAGTTATTCTTCCCCTGTACTCGGCACTGGTTAGGCTGCACCTTGAGTATTGTGTCCAGTTCTGGGCCCCTCAGTTTAGGAATGATGTTGAGGTGCTGGAGCATGTCCAGAGAAGGGCAAGAAGGCTGGTGAGGGGTTTGGAGCACAAGCCCTATGAAGAGTGGCTTAGAGAGCTGGAGTTGTTTAGCCTGGAGGAGGCTCAGGGGACACCTTATTGCTCTCACCTGCCTGACAGGAGGCTGTAGCCAGGTGGGGGTTGGTCTCTTCTCCCAGGGAACCAGTGACAGAACAAGAGGACACAGTCTCAGATTGCACCAGGGGAAGTTTAGGCTGGATGTTAGGAAAAAAATCTTCACACAAAGAGTGATTGGCCAGGAGAATGGGCAGCCCAGGGAGGTGGTGGAGTCACCATCCATGGAAGTGTCAAATAGACTGGATGTGGTACTGAGTGCCATGGTTTAGTTGGTGAGGTGGTGTTAGGTCATAGGTTGGACTCGATCTCAGAGGTCTTTTCCAACCTAAGTGATTCAGTGACTCTGTACAGAACAGCTCCCAGAATCTACTTGAAAACATTGTCCAAACACTTCTTGAACTCCATCAGGCTTGGGACCATGACCACTTCTCTGGGAAGCGTGTTCTAGTTACTGACCACCTTCTGGGTGAAGAACCTTTTCTTAAGATCCAACCTAAACCTCCCCTGAAACAGCTTCATGCAGTTCCCTTAGGTTCTGCCACCAGTCACCTGGTGAGAAATGATCAGTGGCTGCTCCTCTTTCCTTTGTGAGGAAGTTGTAGATTGCTGGGGTCTCCACTCAGTTTCTTCTTCTCCAGGCTGAAAAAGTCAAGTACTCCTTGTATGGCTACCCCACTAGACCCTCCCACCGTCTTTGTTGCCCTGTTTTGGACACTCTCTAATAGCTTGATATCTTTCTTACCTTGTGGTGCCCCAAGCTGCACACAATATTCAAGTTAAGGCTGCACCAGCACAGAGCAGAGCACGACAATCCCTTCCCTTGACTGGCTGGCAACGCTTTGCCTGATACCCAGGATACAGTTGGCCCTCCTGGCTGCCAGGGCACTGCTGACTCATATTCAACCTCTTCTGCCCTGCCTATACCCCCCGAAGAGCCTGTAACCATCCAACATGGCACTCCTGTCATAGGACTCATCCACCAGGTTTCCTTTATGTCAGTGATACTGTATATCTGGGACTGGGTATAACATTCCAGTTTTAAACTTTTATGCTTAATAAGGCTTCAAAATATTTTACTTAACCAACCTTTTGTAAAAGCCTTTAGTCTGTTATTACCTTTGAATTCGTGTTCAGAGAAAAAGGTGCCATGGTTTTTCACTAAGAGAATTTCTTTTAATTTAATGAGAAAAGAAGTATTGTGGCAAAAGAGTTTACAGGAATATACGACCAGGAAAAGCACCACACCAAAGTACAAGCAAACACCAACCCCATACAATTAAGTGAAATATCATTCATTAGTTTTAAGCTACCCAGTAAGAACAGAGCAAAGGAAGAAAAGATATGAAAAGAAGAAAAGAAACAGAGGGGGGAGAAAAACAGTTACCATCAGGACTCAAACACTGCTAGGTCTCAGGACAGAAGGCTGAACCAACATGAAGGCACTGTGTGTCTGCTTATGTATTTTGGCTACCATGGCCACTCCCTCCATGCAGGACAGCTGATCCACTGACCACTCAATGCCCTCCTAATCGAGGTGATGGGGTCCACAGCCAGTCAGGAGCTCTAGCAGTGTCTGGTACGGGCGGGCTACTCAGAGGCAGGGCCACGTGGCTCCTGCGCCACATGTGCTCTGTGGGCGGGCCTGACCATGTTGGAAGATGGTGGGCAGGCAATAAGTTTTACATTGAGTCAATGAGAGAACCACAGCTTGACCCTCCCAGGTCTAGCACCCAGGGCTGTATTTTAGCCCCAGAATTGTCATTCATTCCTGACCCGAGCTCTTACCAGGCCACGGGAAGTTCTCCAAGTCTCCAGTGAAGAGTGCAACTCTCCTTCATGTTGCAAAGCTGCTTTTCCCACTCAGCACGAGCAGGTCACAGGTAACAGAGAAGAATTAGAAATATTCACAGATGCATCATCTTAGCTTTTATTAATTGTGAAAAGATTGATAGAAATCAACCGATCATTCTTATAAAAATTTGCAAAATATAAATCAGTGTAATTTTTCTTTACTTCTACCTCCTCCTGTTTGGTCTACCCCGGGCTGGAGAAAGCTGTTAGATTTCACTGCTCAAGACACAGCCCTCCCTCTAGCCCTTGCTGCGCTTCGACTCAGAGACCTTGTAGTGTGGTGGGGCACGGTGGAACCACTCCGACCAGGAACCATCGTAAACAGCCACATCACGCTTGCCACACAGGAAGGCTGCCAAGGCAATCTGACATGCCGTGACACCTTTGCGGCATGTGGCCGTCAGTGGCTTTGAGAGATCCACTTTCTTCTCACGGAATATTTCTTGAATCTCCTCAATACTCTTCTCATGTCCAGTTTCTGACAGGAATGAGTGGAAGGGTATGTTCACAGCACCAGGGATGTGGCCAGATTCCAGCCCTGCAAGAGTGAACAAAAAAAAGGAAAAATGTGCGAGGACACGTTAACGTAAGTGATGAAAGACATTACAAAAGAGATATTAAACAGGTATCACTGCAGATACTCTCTTCAAAAGACTCGTTTATTTCACTTGATGATGAAGATGCAAAGCAGTATACAGCTAAAAATAGGACAAAGATCATTCAACTTTGCTGAAGTCAAAATTTCCAGAATATTTAGCAAACTATTTCCCCACTGAAAGAAATGCGAGGTAGAGATCTGAAGAAGCCCTAGACATGACAGGAATCAAAGGACGAAAACAGAAAAGGCCCCTAACAAAGGGAATAAGGGCAGCTGTGTAAAGAGGAATGCAGCAGTGCATTTCTGACCTTCCCTAAGTATGCTAGCATTGTGCAGCAACAGAGTTACCAGAAGCAGGAAGCTTGGCCTGTACATGGAATTTGTGAAAGCAGGTATCTGTTCACAGTTTATTCCTGTGTCACCTTAAAATCATATTTCAGAAAAGTAAATACACATAATAAATCACAATAAATCATAAAGCAACTTTAAAGTCAGCCAATTCCTGCTGAGGCAGATATCCTGGGACAACAGGGTCAGAAAACTCAGAATTTAGAATTTGTATCACCTTATATCCACTCTGTGGATGAAATCTGCATTGATTCTGTTTTTCTACTGGTATATCTGACCACCTCAGGCAAGTTGAAAGTTGTATTTCATAACAATGTCCGTGGAGAGAAGCAGATATAAAAATAAGTTGGATAAGGTTGTCATCACACCCTTCAAATTCAAACTCTGTCACTACAGGCTTAATCAATAGAAGCTTTTGCACTGAGAGGCTCTGGATGAAGCCTCACTGGAGCCAGAAACACTATATATTATGTTGAAAATGCATTTTGAGGAATAATTCCTTGCTAGGTTTGAACTTCTAATGGAACAGGCCTGAGAGAGTCACTTAAATCGTAACCTGTTTCACTGACAGCTTTCCACTTGTCCAAGTCACCAGGGTAACTGATCTCAGGAGATGAGAGAGATTGAGGCAGGGAACCTGCCACAAATGATTATAAACTATACTTGGTCAGAGATTGACATTACACACCATAACGACACTGCAGTTTCATTATTCATGCAGACTGATGTCATGATATGATGAAATATATCGTAAAGGGAAGACAGGGATTTGGCCAGGTATCGAGGAGGGAAATTTTGCTCTGCTCAGCAAAGAGCGTAAAGACAACCAAAGATGCCCTGAGTCAGCTCACAAGCTCTCTCCCTGTTCCCCTCTTTGTCTTTTGATGCATCCTCCCCAAGTGTCTTAGAAATATTGCGCAGTTGTCTAGTAGTCACCTAATACATCTTTCAGAAGTGTTTAGCATTACTGAGAGAAGTCAGGAGAAAAACTGCTGACTTCCGTAGTAACTAACATTAAAATGAAAAACAAAACAACAACAACAAAAAAATAGACACAATGTTTTGGACTGATGCTTTCATCACATTTTTCCAGTTCCAGAAAACAACAGTTCATCACTTCAGTACAGAGAACTGCAAAACTCACTCATCAATATAGCGTCTGTATGACTGAGAGGAAATAAAACAAAAACTGAGTGTAAGGAAACATTGTATGCAGCTCTCAGAATGCAAAGCTTCTTACTAGAGAAGGCCTGTTACGCTACCACTTTCCCACAGAGTGAATTGTCCTTGGCAAGGGATTTCTACAAGGCTCTGCTGCAGTACTGGTGATCACCCCAACACAGACAAGCCAGTGAGCCACAGACTTGTGGTTCTCACACCACCCTAGCGCACTGGGAAGCGAACTGAGATCATGAAGTACTGGAAGCTAGAAGGGAACTCTTGTTCAAAGGGAATTCTTGCTCAAAGCAACTTGCTGGGCTATCGATTCAGTTTCCAGGTATCCCAAGCATTATGGTCATTTTTGCTGGTCTACCCTGTTTATACATCTTAAAATAGGTTTGTACCCCTCTCCTATTGGAGACTGTTGTGACAACTCACCACCCTTAAAACAACTCTTCAGGTAGGAGCCGAGCATATATGAAAAAAACACTCTCATTTTAGAGCAGTTGTGACTTTGATCTATAGGGAGACTTCCTTGCTTCAGAGATTCAAAAGTCTGTTGGAGTTAGAGACAAGTGCTTGCACTCTGCCTGTCAAAGATAGGGAATTCTGCACTTGCTCATCTATATGGGTGTTCAGCTGAAAGAAAGAGCTGAAACTGTACAACCACTTGGACTGCCTAAAGAGTGCTTTCAAGTGGTTGAGGAAGTTTTACTCTCTTTCTCTATTAGGTCAAGAGCGGAGAAACACAGATCTGGATGCCAAGGCTGGATGCAGCTGGGATCTGAATAGGGAAGAGGATACATCTGCTCCTGCATCGTATGAGACAGAGCACACTCCATGCCAGATTCATGTCACCCTTAGAAACTCCAGCTACAGAGCCTGGGTCCCAGCTACTACAGTGATCACTTACAGGCTCCCTCTCAAAAAGGCATCCATCCTGTAAACAGTTTGGATTCTTGTCACGAAACTTCCCACTGAGGCACCTCCTCACTCATGTGAGGAGGAATATGGATTTCCAACATTAAATTCACCACAGTCAGTCCATACACCATTTATCCTTGAACTAACACTTCCCTACAGCTGAAACAGTTTTCCTCCCCTTCTGCTACTGGCCCAACAGATTGACAGCAAAACCTCAGCACTCACAACAACCTCATGGCCCTAGCCCAAACCCAGTAAGAGCCTGTTAGGTGTACTTTTCTCTGCCTTGACGACCGTGGAAACAGTTCTAGGTGTCCACCAGTCTTCTGGATAAGGAAGTGGCATTTCCTAATACCATAGTTGGTAGACAGGAGTTTAATGATGGCTGTTCCCAAGGCTAAACCACACCTGAGGTTCTTGCACCAAACCAATTCATCCAAGTCTTACCTTCTTCTATTGCTTCCACAATTTAGGGTCGTCAGCTTGTAAGAGGAACACAAGCAGTTAAGTGTTTTGGGCTACTAAGCATCCAACTTTGTTTTCTGTAGAGTTAAGGTTATAGTGATAGGGTTAGAGTGATACTTCCTGTCACTCCTATATCTGCAGGTGGCACCTCATAATACTCTCCATATGACCACTTAGACCTTCCCAAGGCTATCCCAGCACCACACTGCAGTAGCAACTACCTATTTTCAGTGTCTTTATGATTCAGAAAAACATGAAATAAAACATAGGAGCATAATGATGGGATCATGCTGGCAACTTCCAGCCCCACAGATAAGTTCAGCATAAGCTTATCTCCCTCATCTCCTTTTCAGTCAGTTTTTTTTTTAATATACCAATACTTGTGCTATTGGTCCCCATGTCATGTTGAACTAATAACTGCCCCTCTAATGTTATGTCCAAAGTATTAATGAAGTCCAAAAGGAACTTATCCAAAAGTCCCAAAGTCCAGAAGCACCTTGTAGATGCTTTCAAAGGCTAAAAAATCAGACATAGCTCCCAAACATGCATGTTCCCATTTCTCTTATCTAGCCAATCAATTCTGTTGGCAAGGAAATAAAGGCCTTGGCTGCAGTGCAAGTTTCCCAAGGTGTTTTACTCAATTTTGCCTTAATTTAAAATAATTTCTCTTGACGAGTTTTTTGAAGGCCTTTCAGTCTATCCATGTTATAATAGATCAAGAGCTGCCTAAGTTGTTCTGTACCTCCTATCTTAAATATGAACTTTGCTAGTGTGTTTGTCCTACAGAAGCACTCTCTGATGAAATTTATCAAATTCTTGCCTCATGGAGTTGCAATGTTACATGACTGATTTTTGGCATGTATTTGGGATACAGATCAGCTGTCTCACAGATCTGAGCATGGGGATATCTTTTGGTTACACTTGCTCAGAAACAGTAATTTACACTTACTTCCCCTTATTCTTGCTACTCCTCTGCACAATTATTCTTAGGAGAGAAGAAAACATGGTAGCATAGACTCAAAACTAAGTATTATCCGGAGACTATACACTAATAATCTTTTGCCTGCAACCCCTGCTAACCGCAGAGCAATCTTATTTATTCTTTCACTCCTTGCTCTCTTTTTATTTTCTTTGCTCCAGAAGTATTTGTATTTCTTTTAATTCCTTTTGCCAAGTCTCACTCAGCTAGGTGTCTGGCAATCCTTCCTCACAATTTGTAACCTGTAATATGTTATATTCTTCACTACTTAATCCCCTTTTCCACATCTGTTAGATTCTCTCCTTACATACAGTTTTTATTGTTGGCTATTTATCTAAGACTACAGCCCCTCCTCTCTAACCTTCCCTTTGCGATGAAAGCTCCAGATGGAATTTCTTAATGTCAAAATGATAAAAGATATGGGCTGTCCATATTTAACTCCCTGTGGTTTTGGAATGTGCTGGCTGCAGATAGTTGTTCTTTTCCAAATGATTCCCCTGTTGCTTCTTTGTTTATCTCCCTCTTCCATTCAAATGGTAAGCCTTGGAAGGGACAATTACTGATCTTGTCTAACCTGTGAACACATTCCAAGGAACACTTTAGGCTTGGTCCTGGTTAGCTCCCTGAGAGTCCTCATACCTTCCTGTGGGTTGAAACAGACTTTGATAGAATCTCTCACTCTCCATTGTTGTTCCACGGCCAAAGTAAAGCCAGTCCACTCCCAGCTGCAGACTCAGAGAAGAAAAAGCTACATTTCATTCCCACTGAACATTCAAGCTGAGCAGAATCACAGAATATTCTAAGTTGGAAAGGACCCACAAGGATCATCAAGTCCAACTCCTAAGTGAATGACCACACAGGGATTGAACCCACAACCCTGGTGCCATGAACACTGTATTTTATCCCTCTGAGCTAATCTCAGGAGCTTTATGTTTGGGGCAGGCAGGACTGAGAGCTGGGAAAATGGGGAAAACCTGTGGAGTTCTGTATGTAGAAGGGAGACAAGGAGACAATGAGAAGAAAAATACTTGTACGTTCATGAAATTATTTTCGGTTTGCTTTCTTTTTTAGATGACAGACTTCTCGCCTGGCAACTCTTTTCTCGTTTCTCAGATGTCTGCAAAAGAATACAGAAATTCACAACTTCTCTCTACACATTTGTCTAGCTGTGTGTAATTCTTGTTCATCAGTTTTCAGTGTCCATCACTCAGAGAGAGCCAGCACTGGTAAGAATTACTTTTATCATCTGCTCCTGGATTGCTAGCTCTTCCAGAAACACAGCACTGTGCGGAGACACTTAACAGTGCACAGGTCAGGGCTGAAATCTGAAGAACTTATGCAG
Source organism: Pitta sordida (assembly GCA_013390025.1). NCBI lineage: Eukaryota > Metazoa > Chordata > Aves > Passeriformes > Pittidae > Pitta > Pitta sordida. The sequence continues at coordinate 176,521 of WEKX01010587.1, read as the reverse complement.
CACACCAAGCATGAACAACCAAGCCTCTCCATCCAAAGCAACACCTGCATTTAAGACCTATGAGACCTGGCTTACAGAAATGTCTAGTTTTTTTTCCACTTGGGCAACTTAGGTGAGCCTCACCCAGCAACTAAAAGTTAGCCATGTATTATGGCTTATTTTAACTGCTACAGAGGTCTAAGATCCAGCAAGGTAGCTCTTGCATAAAAATAAAATGGGGACAATTAATTCTTACCACAAAGAACTGAAAAAACAAAAAGGCAAAAGAGTCAGCTGCAATTAGCCTCTTCTAGAAATGGAGTTCACTGAACTAAAGAGATTAATTGACTTAATTAGGAAGTCAAGAGCTGAGCCAATAATTAAACTTAAATTACCTGAGAAGGCAGCAAGTTCCTTAACCTGAAGACCATTCTTCTTTTCTAAATTGCACCCTCCCTGATTGGGCAACCACTACAATTAATCAGCATTGATTTCAAACTGCTCTTTTAGGTGTAAGCACTGTCTTTTAACCAGTGCCGGCTGATGCTCAGCTACTGGCTAGCCTGGTTCACAAGGCTGTCAAGCTTCTGTAGGACCAGCAGCTGCAGAAGTTATCCTGCTGGATCTCCTGTGGGAAGCAAAACTGGATCACTTCAAATAAACTGTTCCATGCTGACTCATTTCAAAGGAAAAATCTGTTTTGAAGATGCTCTTGGGGGCTGCAGTATTTCTCAACTGGTGGCAACCCCCACTTTGTGAAAGAGAACACAAAATCCACCAGCCAGGAGCACTTTAGTCACATCTTGAGGTTAAAATGGAACCTTCGCTTTGATGGGCTGCAGTAGGAGAAGAAATAGAATGAGTGATAAGCCTAACTCCCCCTTTCTCCCTGCAACCGTCTCCCCCATCACACCCATTACCTTTCTCACCTTCCACATTGTCTTGTATAGGTTAAGTGTGCTTGGAGCTCTCAGTGTAGGCACTTCTGCGAACCACGTGTACAGAGTCCTTTAGAGCCAAACGCTCCTGAGGTCTGGACACAGGACATAGTGTTACACTAACTGGCTACACAGCAGCACACACGTTCAATAAACAGCCAGAACAGAGTGCCAACAACCTGCAGGGCAGTGGTGCAGCACTGCCTGGAGACTGCAGAAGGCCACTGCACACTGGCTTTGTCAGTGCTGGGTTCTGCTCAGACCCAACAGCTGCTGCTGAGCTTTTCTGTACTTTCTTTTAAAAACTCATTTTTTTTAAACCATCCCTGTGGTTCCCTTATTGAGGAATGCATTCAGTGCAGGTAGCTTGATGTGCAGCTGCAGCGTCAGCTGCAGGTTGAGCTCTGAGCAGTGGATGCACAAGGCAAGAGGCAGTGAACTGCAGCGACTCTTTGCACAACAAAGGGCACGGGACCTGTGGCCCAGCCAGGTGACAGGACACGCAGACACAGCAGGAGCCGACTACTCTGGAGGAAGTGCCAAGACTTTGTCACGCTTAGACTGAAGGTATAAAAGTCCAGTGTTTCCTTTGGGGTCTCTCCGGGGAACCAGCTCGAGCTGTTCCTCTGTGTTACCACACCGTGAATAAATGGCTTTATGGAGCTAGACTTCTGAGACTCTGCTAAGGGAAACTCAGGGTAAAGCTGGTAAGGAATTCTGGTCTGACTGTATGAGTCTTGTGTGTGTAGGGAGTCAGGCAGGGCACCCATCAGCTAACTGGAGCTGCCAGAGCTGCCTGCTGCAAAGGGACCTTGGTCCCAGCAGTTACGGGAGTGTGACTGCTGGAGTGACTCCCTAACGATCAGTCAGGGAAGTTTCCTTTACGCCCTTTTGGAGAAGTTATTCTGGGATATACCAAGGCTTAAATTACACAGTAAGGGCCTGCTTTAACAGCCAACTTAAATTTCATTCCAGGCACATTGCTGTTCCCACCACAGAGGACTTCTCCCACCCCTGCTGCTTGTGTGTTCAGTGTTTGACCAAGGTAACAAAATCGATTTTTGTTCCTGTAACTTGGGGCATCCAGAAGAGAGGATGATACTCTATACATTTGGTAAAGGTTTGGGGCTTTTCTTAGTTAACCAAAAGAACAAAGATCAGCTCAAGCAAGTTCTCTATTTGCTGGGAATCAGAGCAATAAGGAGAATGTCCCTTGGGTTACTGTATTACCTAAAACCTTGGCTTTTGCTGGTGCATTCATTATGGTGAGAGGTGCCTGTATGAATCCTGATAGTTTGTGTGCATCTGCTGGCATTAGACAGAACCCTGAGCAAACGCCTGGGAGCTCTCACCTCTCTTGTTTGCTTGATTAACTTCTGCAGGGATGGAGACTCTTTGAATCAAGTGACTGCAGCCCTTTTCTACTACGTATTTCCTTCTTCAACTTTATAGCCAACTACAGCAAAAGCATTCTGTGATGGCACTGGGATCTGAACGCTCAACTGTGGATCCCTTAAGGTAAATCAAGGAGTCAGGCTGAGGAATGCCTGTGCATTAGGAAAACCTGTTTGCTAGCTGCCACGAGCTGTTACGCCCAGACTAGCACTGACACTCATCCTGCTCTGGGGCGGGTGCCAGTCCCACCTCCATTACCTTGGTCCAGCTCGGTCCCCCGGAACCGGCCCTCGGGGCGGGAATCCACCACCTGGAAGGTTAGGGACGACACATTCTGTATCATTTCCTCGAAAGTCTTCACCAGAGCCTTGTTCAGCCTGGCATTAAAGACAGCTGGGGTAGGCTGGCTGACCTCCGCCGTCACGGGGTGTCCCTCCTTCACCCAGTTCTTGAAGCCACCGTTTAGCACAGAGACCTCCTTGTGCCCGAAGGCCCGGAACATCCACCAGCAGCGGGGAGCGTAGAAGGTGCCCACCTCGTCCCCGTCGTACACCACCACGTGTGTGTCATTGCTCACACCCAGCCGCCCCACATAGTCAGCGAAGTGGGACTCGCTGGGAAGCATGAAGTCGTAGGGAGAGGACTTATCGCGGCACTCCTCGATGTCGAAGAATGACGACCCAGGGATGTGCCTCTCCTTGAACTCCTGCCGGGCGTTTCGCTCCTTCGCGGGGTACCAGGAGGCGTCCAGGACCCGCAAACTGGGCCCCACGCGCCCGGCCCGCACCGCCTCCGACAGCCACGCGGCGCTGACGAGCGCCCGGCTGAGCCCCTGCCGCGCCATCTCGGGNGAGGCCCCGGCTGCAGGTGTGCTCCGGGGCGGGCACAGCCGCGGCGCCGAGCCCTCCTCGTCTTGGGGCCGCGCCTCACCGCGGAGCACTCGGCCCCTCTGGCTGCTGTCAGCGCTGGCTGCGGTCCCTGGAGGTGGAGGGGCCGGGTGGGATGGGCGCAGGGCAGAACTGCCGTGGCTGGACCTTCTCGGGGCAGGGCTTGGGCTGAGATGTGTGAAACTGTTTTCATGGCAGGAGGGTTTCAAGTCCCTCATTATAGTCTTAACCCAGCGCCTCAGTGCAGACACTGGTCCCAAAATGCGTCTTGGTCCAGTCGGTTTTTGAAAGGCTAGTCTCTAATTTGTGATTTTCTACCATTTGCAGACAGGTGGATTCAGGCAGACTCCAGGAATTGGCTAATCTCAGCCAGGACTCGGGTGCGATGTCGCAACAACTCCTGTACCGTGCTCTGGTGTCTGCAAAATGGCTTTCAGAAGCCATCAAGTCCCAGCAAGCTGGTCTGGCGCTGAAAATCGTGGATGCATCCTGGTATTTGCCAAAGATGAAGCGTGACCCGAAGCGGGAGTTTGAGGAGCGCCACATCCCTGGTGCAGTTTTCTTCGACATTGATCAGTGCAGTGACCGAACCTCACCTTATGATCACATGTTGCCCAAGGCTAATGACTTTGCTGAGTACGTGGGGAAGCTGGGTGTGGGGAATGATTCCCATGTTGTGGTGTATGATGGCAGCGACCAAGGTCTCTTCTCAGCACCCCGGGTGTGGTGGATGTTCCGGGTCTTCGGACATGAAGCTGTCTCCCTCCTGGATGGTGGCCTGAAGAACTGGCAGCGAGAGGGGAATGCACTGAGCTCTGGGAAAACCCAGGTAGCTCCATCTGAGTTCCACGCCTCCTTGGACAAGTCCCTGGTGAAAACGTATGAAGATGTCTTAGATAACTTGGATTCCCATCGCTTCCAGCTAGTAGATGCCCGTGCTGCAGGACGGTTCCGGGGAGTAGAGCCAGAGCCCCGAGATGGTAATGTGCCTTCTGCGACACTGGCATTATAAAAAGGGGCTTAATTTAAGGTGCCCATCACTTTGAGGCCTGTAGAGGTAATTAAGTGAAATATGATTGTCATTTATGGGATAGAATTTGAGGCAGTATGTCCATCTGTCCTCCTCTTCTTTTGACTAGCAAGCGCTGCTCTTTGAAAAGTCAGGAGTGGGGAAGCCATGCATTTTTTTTCCCATGAGGGGCTGGAGTGAGGAACATAGCTTTCCATACACCTCAAAAGATATTCATTGTTCTCTTCATGTACTGGTGCTACTCCTCAGAAAGGCCTGTGGAGGTCCTTCATCAGTGGGAGTTGCTCTGATGTGGAGAAAAATGTGAAGACAACTGGGGGAAAGAACACTACTTGACAAAGTTGTGTCCATGTGGTGACCTGAAGGTTAGAGCCATCCTTCCTGTATAATCGGGAATCTAGTAAAGCAAAGTTTAACAAAAATAAATGTTTTTCTTTTAACAAAATACGCAAAACAATAAATATCCCAGTAAAACAGAACAGGTTTTGCAACAGTTTTGTCCCAGACAGTAGGAGTTAATTCCTATGTGTATTGCTTTTCCTGCAGGAATTGAGCCTGGTCATGTCCCTGGGTCAACAAGCATCCCCTTCACCGATTTCCTCACAGAGTCTGGCTTAGAGAAGACCCCTGAGCAGATCCGCACTCTGTTCCAGGAGAAGAAGGTGGATCTCTTAAAGCCAGTGGTAGCCACATGTGGCTCTGGGGTCACTGCCTGCCATGTGGCTCTGGGGGCATACCTCTGTGGCAAACCAGATGTTGCAGTGTATGATGGGGCCTGGGTGGAATGGTACATGCGGGCACAGCCTGAAAATATTATTTCTGAGGGAAAGGGGAAGACTGTGTAATAAACTGCTCCGTCTCCCAGCTGTGCAGGTAACTTGCCTTGAAACAGGATTTGGAAAAGATGGGTTTAGCGTTCCTGGTTAAGTGTCTTGAGATTGAGTAACAATTATGTGCACGTGGTGCTTGGGCACTTTGTCCTTACCCTACTATTGCTGCTTGGGAGGATAATGATGACAGCAGTTTTGGGCAGCCAGCTTTAGGTGACCCTGCTTGAGCATGTAGGGTGAAACAGATGCCCTCCCAAGGTTGCTTCCAACCTCAGCTATTCTGTAATTCTGTGCCTGTTTTACTGTATCAGATGGAAGGGAGAGAGTCCTGCTGCCATCATGGGGAAGTAATTGAGTCAAGCCAAGCTCCTGACTCAGTACATTCCACCATGTTAATTCACAGGATAGTCATACTTGTATAATCATGCCTTAAAATCCTGCTCTCTGCCTCTGTCCTAGAAGCCATCCATGCACTTTATGGCCATTTTGAGTGCAAAACTTTGTGGAAAGACATGGCTGTTAAAGGAGCAAATATGGTTTTCAGATTGGGACTTAGGCTAGAGACTTGTTTTAGATTTCTTCTTGTACTTAGACTCTAAGCACAATGTGTACTTAGCTGCTTTGTACCCCTATGGCCCAAAATCCCCCTCGAGAAGAAGAAAAAGATTCTGGGCTTTTAATAATGTAAATAAAGATGTGTTTCAAGGTCTTTCTGCTGAGTGGAACTTACATGAGTGTTGCTTGGGTGATTCCTTTTCAGGAACTCTTGCTTTTATGGGATCACTTCGTCTTGATGATTCAAATGAGGTATTTCCTTCTCTCTGTGACTAGAACGATGCCCAAAAAGACTGTCATGCCTCTGTCTTGGATCTTTGCACTGTCTGCCTCCTTTCAGTCCTTGGCCATTTGCTTTTTGCCCTAAGAGTTCACACTGGTCAATCACAGCTCTGTTCTTCAAACCCTGGATGTCACCTCACACGGTGGAAAGTGGACTGCATAGCTGTTTTCATTCTTTCCATGAGACTTACCGTGTATCCTTCCCCTAAAAAAAAAAACTTAGCGGAGCTGACACCTACAGAGGAGTAGCCCGCAGTGGCAGCTATTTCTCTGTAAGACCATTGTCTTTTATATCTGAAAGCTGAAAGCACACCAGGTATCCCTTCAAGAATTTGTTCTCCCTGGAATTTTCTCCTCTACAAAAAATGAAACAAAACAGAAAAACACCGAACACTCCCACAAAAAAGCCTGCATCTCTTCAACATCTCACTAGTAACTTAGAAATTAATGAGACAGCTTCTACTCTTGGGCTTGCAGCAACATGTAGACATGTATGGATGACAAGGTTGTCCTTTCTAGGGGGTGCAGTGGATGTTTATTGTCAGAGATTTGCTGGTACCCTCCTAAATCCTGAATGCAAGGACTGGATTCTTTCCTTTTGATGAGTGCTCATTCTTTGCATTTCCTTTGGCCTCTGTTGGCTGCAGCTCTTTTTCTGGCTTGTAGGTATGTGAGCTCTTATTTCTGCTCATCATCTGGGGAACTGCAGTTTTACTGTGCAGTTTATTCCTTTCTCTGTCATCCTCACTCACACATATGGCCTGTGTCTTCTTTTCACCCAGTGACTAGAAGCATGCAATTTCCCTGCTTGCATCCAGCCTAACAACCCCACTCTTCAGGGACTTGGGGCTGGCATTACAGCAAGTGCCAAGTATACAGAATGCACAGGGTCTGAAAAAGTGACCCTTTAGTATGCAGTGAGGCTGATTTTGTGAATGTGTGACTAGGCTCCTAAATACAAAGAGTGCTGTGCCTGCTGTTTCTCCAGGAAATTTTAGTTATTAGAGAAAATTGGCACATTGTTTCAGACTTTGCAATGGGTAAAGGGAGCTGTCTTTTGCTCTTGTCCTTCCAGAAGGCTTAGCGATAGCGATGCAGCTTAAGTGCTGGGTTTCCTTTTTCCCACTGACCCAGCAATCCTTAGAGTCAGTGGGAAACTCTCTGCTTCTTCTTGAGACCAAGCTGCTTTTCTCTGTGCTTTGTGTTGCATGGAGGTGTGTGGCACAGGCCAGCCATGTATCTCGAGGTTGCAAACTAAGTAAAACATTTCCCTCTCCCCTTGCTCTACATTTTGACTCTGTGGATCCATGACATCTGGCAGGGCCCTTCCTGCTCTCTGGTATATGTGCCAAGGTTGGCAATACTGAACTGCTCTTTTCATGCCATGAAATTTCAGTGATTCTTCAGTTTCCCAACTTTTGGCAAATCTTTTACCAGATGCATAGCTTTGCCTTGATTTCCCCACAGAGGAGAAATGGAGAACTTCTTTCCCACAGCCAGATACTGTGTCTTTCTGGGATATCCCGTTACATCATGTATCAAAAATCTATCCTAAAATATCTTCTGATGTTTTCCCTCCTTTTAGTTAAGATCTGTTCTCATGATGCAGACAAAGCACTGGGAAGGTTGTGAAGACTGAGACAATGTTTTCAAAGTCTGGAGACTGCACAAACCTATTTTGAGCTGTAACAGATGCTCCTGGACATATGGAACAGCTGAGGGGACTTGCACTAGGACTGTAAATGTTCTGGAGATCTTTATGTTCCTGACTCAGTGGGTAGGTTTCCTATGGGGACATAAAACTGGGGAGAAGTGGATATAATGCAAGTCATTAATGTTCATTACTTTCCTGTGGAAAATTTGCCACTGGGAAATGGAAATAACATAAGGCTCATTGTAGCCAAAAAATAAACAATACGCATGGTGTAGAACGAAGGTCACTGACCTATGGCTAACTTGAGATTGGAGCTTTTACAGCTTTCCATATAAATTTGGGAATCCCAGGCTGGCACCTAAACTCTTTACTGTTTTTTTTGCTATATTTTTCTATCTGTAATACCTTTGTCCTGAAAGAGTTTTGAAATCTGTGAAAACAGTCTGATTTAGTCAAAAGCAGTTCCACAGTCCCCTGTTGCTCACGTCTTATTTGTCACCTACCTTCTTCTTCCTTCCCTACTGCTGCCTAGCAGTCAGGTTGTACTGTTTCATAGCAAGCTTTGTATTCCCTTACAAACATTTCCAAATTCTGAAGCATCCCTTCTACAGCACCACTGTGAGCAATGATAATTGCTGATACCTGCAAGGATTTTTCATGTTCCTCCCATCTCTCCTGTTCCCAGCTTGTAACCAGGTGCTATATGATGATTCTCTCTCCTTCTCCCAGCACTGTTCCAGCAAAGGTACTGAGTGATGCACATATACACAGACTTTACACACTACTTTGAATGCAGGTACATTGCTCACAGACCTCATGCAGCACAAGCAGCTGGAGAAAGATTAGCTCTCCTGCATGTCATGGGGCCCTTCTCATCCTGTTCCAATATGCCTGGCACAGCTGGAAGTTGAGCTGGATTCTGTTATCTACAAGTGAACTGTGCTCCTCCCATTGCCAAGCCCAGTGTAAGGAGTTTCCTTTGCCCAGTTTACTGTTAACTTAATGGCAGTGTCAGAGCATTACTTGTCCTTCTCTCTCCACTTTGTAGAAAAGAGAGTAGCACCAGTCCTACATGGACATGTTGACTAGTTCTTCCTGATTTCTTCTTTAGTTCCACATGCTCCGTAATCCCAGATACATGTTCCCAGCCTGTCAGAGTGGTAACGCTGTCAGTGCCACCACATGGCAATCCCTGCTCCCACTGCCGCTCCATAATACAACAATTCCCTAAGAGCAGCTCCACAATGTCAGGGATGCATCACATGCCATGTACCCAGCTGACTTGTCAGGCTGCAAGGGAAGTACAGAGTGCTGCAGTGTGTGCTTCAGTGTGTGTAGCTTTCTGCAGGATTGCACTGCAGGCCTGCTGGCTGCTGAACCAAGAAACTCTCAGTTTACCCCCTGCTCTGTTCTGAACTTTTGTTCAGCCTAGTATCCCGTAGCTGTCAAGTTTTTCCCGCTCCCAGTCTGTCTGTGCAATGGTCCCTGGGATTTCACTGGGTACTCAGCAGGGCTGTACAGTGTTACGCAATCACACAGCCCCATGCCAGCTCTTGCTTGCTCTTTTCTCTCTGTTTCTGTGCATGTTTTATATATACACGTTTATAGTTGTCATCAAAGCAGGAGGAACAGTCATAGAATCACAAAACATTAAGGTTGCCAAAACCTCCAAGATCATCAAGTCCAACTTTTGACCAAACACCACTGATTGTTTAAATAAACTTACCTCTCCCACGTTCTATTGCTTGACTTTAATGGACCTTAACGAGGGCATGTTAATTGTATCTCAGATCTATTCTGGTCTGTATTTAGCCCATACCACCAACTCATCCAGCATTTCAGTTGATAACTCACCCCAGACTGTCTTCTTGCTAAAGAGGATTTTCACACACTGTGGTCAAATCCCTGGCCTGGTGTGTTTGCAATAAATTTTGTGTTGTATGTTGCAGAAGAGAAGGCTCTGATGCTGGAAATGGTGTTCACTGACATCTTTCTTTACTCACAATATGCCTCTTTAGATTTACCAATTAACTTCTCACCCCATGGCTCTGGGGTGAACAAGACCTGAGATGTCAGCCACAGGTGGAAGCTGGAGTTGATGGAAGAAAGTGTACCCTGAATACAAACCATCCTGGACTCGTGAGCAGCATTGTCATGGGAGAGGCTTGGAACATGGTGTTGAGAGCAAAAAATGGACCTAAAAAAGAGCAAAAGGCTGAGGGGCTGTGAGAGGAGGAAAAGGGGAGGGTGAACCTTTGGTGAAAGAGGGAAGAAAATTAAGACAGGGCAGGTTTCTTGGAGGGGGAGATAAGGGGCTGTAGGCTGCTCCCCAACTGCTACTTACTTATTGGAGAGCTGCAGTCCTCACCCTAATTCTGTGCTAGAGCCGCACCCAGTGCAGACAGAGTTCTGCATTCTCTATGCGGCCTGTAGGGCAGAGGTCTCCAATTTGCCGTGGTTTGATCTGGAGCCAGAATTAGGGCAGCATTCTGACAGCCCAGAACTGTGTAGTACTGTGTGCTGTTTCAACTCAGGTCAGTGTTAGTCGGAGAATCTTTGATGCACATTATTGCTCAGTGAAGACTGGCCCAAGGGCTGGGCACTAATTTTGGCCAGAGCCTGCTCCATACAGGTAGGCAAAATATCTTTTCACCCTCTCTATGTTGTTGGTCACTCTAAGACCGGTTCAAAATCATTTGAATTTACTCCCTGGAGCAGCTGAATTGTTCTTGTGCTTAAATTAGCCGGAGATCAGCCATCCTGAAACTTTTTCTGTGTTACCCTCTCTTCCTCTCCTGCCCTTTGCGCTCCTCCACAGAAGGAGCAAAGTACACACACCTTCTTTGTGAAGGAAATCCTGGGTGATTTAAGGGAAGGGTGGTGCTGGCTTCATGTCCTGTAATAATAAAAGGGAACAATTTGCAAGTAAAAGAAGAGGGAAGGCTGAGAAGAAAAGGAATGTAGGAGTAAAACATAGTATTTCTTTTTACATACCCTCTTTCCTCATTATCCTCCCCTCAAAAGACACAAAGATCTAGATAGAAGAACAATAAAGGGTCACCATGGCATTTCTGCAGTGCCACATTGCCCTGGCAAGGAAGGGCCAGGAAGTTACTTAGGTGAAGGAAGGTTTTGGGCCTGAGGTGAAACACCAGCCTTTCCTTTCCATTCTTAATGTGCTTGAGCTGCTACCAAGCACAACTGTGGTGAGGTGGGAATGGGGAAAGCAGAGCTGCTGAAGAGAGAGTTTGTTCAGGTTGTGTCCGTGCCAAGGAGTGTGTTTGAACAGAGTCCCATGGGGCATGGGGTGCTGAGTGCCAGGCTCGGCCTGGCAGGAGCGAGTGACAGGCAGGGCTAGCTTCCATATCTTGGGATTGGCACACTGGCCTCAGCAGGTGATACGTGCCTGGGGCAGAGGTAAAACTCCATACAGAGTTAAGTTATAATCCGAGCTCCCTGTTACCCGGACACGGAGGTGGCATGAGCACAGGAGAAGGATGCAGGGAGTCTCTGCCGGGCATGGTTTGTGTTGGTAGGGCAGCACGGGGCGGGGGGTGGAGTTTGCTGAGTCAGGGACTCTTCTGAGCTGGAAGAAAAATTATTCCTGCCCCCTGCCAGCACTTCATGCAGATCCAGGGTATAGTTGCCAGAAGTGTCCCTACATATGTTAGGAAGAAGGCCACTGTCTGCATATTTTGCTACAAGATGAAACATGAAAGTTACGCGGTACTGAATTGTGAGCCTGAAGTAATGGATCTCCTAAAGGGAATGCTGTGAAGTACAGCCCTGAGAGGCTTAATGTGCTGACTGCCAGGGAGCAGGTTGTTCTTCCTATCTCCGAGGAAGCTTGCAGTCAAGATCCAGGACTGGAAGCAGAGTATCAGCCGCAGGGCTGGAATCATGTATGTAGTGCAATGCAGCCCCTTCCGTCACAGCATCCTCATTGCAGGAACAGCGGGCTGGGAAAACTACAGTTCCCGTTACCCTTTCGTTCCTGCCCCTGCGAAACTACAGTTCCCAGAAGCTTTTAATGAGCCAGAAAGGACGTCTAGAGAAATAAATGCCCATGATTTTTGCATAACACCGGAGTGCTGGCTGGCCCATGGTTTGTGAAAACGGGAACAAGGGAAAAGCCAGGGAGTGCCAGCGCTGTGGAGCTGTGATTTCACCCATCCCTAACAGCCGCAGTGATATCCTCCAGCACCGAACGTCCTTCCTCCTCTCAGGACGATCTTGGCGGTCCTGTCCTCCAAGAAACACGGCTGCTGCGGAGGGAGAGGCAGATAAACTACACATCCCAGCATTCTCCGAGAGGCAGCACCTGCGGCAGTCCCTGCACGCCGTGGAGGAGGTGGGGGTGAGGATGAGGATGGAGGGCAGGGAGGAGATGCAGGGCGCCGTGGGGCTACGCTGCACCTGGGACATCCCACCACCCGCTGGCACCCAGGCCAAGTGGGTGAGGCTCAATGTGGGGGGCACCGTCTTCCTCACCACCAGGCAGACTCTGTGTCGGGAGCAGAAGTCTTTCCTCTATCGCTTGTGCCAGGGCGAGGAGCTGCAGTCGGACCGGGTAAGGCAGCTGGGTTGCCTCCCGCATTGTGCCTCGCCGAGCATGGGGAGGGCTGCAGGGACACAGGGATGGAGCCATATCCCGACAGCTGCAGGAGCAGTTGCGTGAGAAATGCCTGCTCTTTTTGCCCTCTCTCCCAGGAAGGATTTTCCCTTGCCAGATCCCATCTTTATGTGTTGTAGCCTGGCACCTGCCTTCCCGACCTGGGGACAAGAGATGCTATGTACCCCCTGCTCCTGCTCTGCTGCCTCTCAGTCACTCCACATCCTGGGTCTACTTCCCAGCTGTGTCTGCCTGACTCAGCCTTGTCTCCTGTAACGGGATCTCTGCTCTCTCACAACAGGCCTGTATGCACAGTTGCACACAGAGACTGAGGCCTATTTTTTTTTGCCTTTTCAAATGGATTGATCCAGGCTGAAGTGGGCATGCTGAGCAGACCAATACAGGAGTTAAAATCCAAGCTGGGCTGAGTTGGCTAGGGGTCCATGGTTTCCTAGGAATCTTAGAAATTAGGGACATTTTTGCTTAGGTTTGAGGAGTTTAAAGGTTGGTTATGAGTTTCCCCTGGGTATTTTCTCCTCGTGGTCTATCTCTGTTGCTAGGATGAGACTGGTGCATACCTAATAGACCGGGACCCCACTTACTTTGGACCCATCCTGAATTTCCTCCGACATGGGAAGCTGGTCCTGGATAAAGATATGGCTGAAGAGGGTGAGTCTTAGAGCTCAGAAACTTCTCACTTAACATTGCTGCTCTAGCCAGGACACAATAGGACTCATTGTCAACCTTGTTGTCTCTTGTTCTCCTTTTGAAGGTTGATGTGGGGCGCTATCCCTGCAGGTCGTGGGATGCAAACCCGTGTTTCCTTTACTCAGGTGATTTGGAGTGGGTGTTTTGAGTGTTGGCTGCAGGTGTTGTGACAGCAGAGATGTCACTAAGACAGAAGTAGGCAATATCTCAGAGTCTCAGTAGTCCATTTTTTACTTGTTCCTGATCCAATTTTAACCAAGCTCTGGGACTGAGTTTTCTGTTAATGACTGAGTGTTTCTAATTAGGAATAAAACCCCAGAAGACCAAACAAAACCAAGCTCATTTCTTCTACTAACTGTAATAAAGACCATTATTAATCAGTGATATGCAATGTATGCTGCTTGTGCTCTGACGGGTTGTGTACTGCAGCAATTCCAGTTAAGCAATCCAGACAAACCAATCCCTCATTTGAGGCTGACAGCGGGTCCAATAGGATAACTCAGTAATATCACAGTGTTACCAGCCAGCAGTCCCTAATGCCTTGTTATTTTTTGGATGCTAGAGTCTAATAAGGAGCCAATTCCAAGGACAGGCTGTGCTGTCCAGCCCTTGCCAGGCACAGTTCCTGCATGTTCATTAGTCTTCTTGCCTCTCTTACACATTTTTACCTAAAGGAAGGAAGGTTTTCTTCAGAATCGTCAGTTGTAATTCCAAAAACATATCCAATAGTATGGAATTGCAATAAGCACAATTCTGAGGTATTTCGTACTTAACTATTCCTTGTAATCCTGAGGTCAGGGAAAGTTCATCCATAGGTTTCAATATCAAATCTAGAACATAAATGGGAGTCCAGTTCATAGATTGACACTGCCTTTTGTTCCTGCTGAAGATAGCCAAGCTGGCATAAAACTAACCCATTAGAATGAGGGGCTTGAGAGAGTGTGTCAGGTAGTGAAGGATCATTCTGCATTATGTATATGTGTGCTGTCCTGGGGAACATGTGAATGTTGGCTCCTTGCCACAGTGACCCTCTGGGAGCTGCCTTCCTTTCCCTGAAGGCCTGTTAGCAAACAAGTGATCCTGAGGAGGGGTGATGGATGCAGACAGCATAGAGTAAAAGACCAGAACACTTCTCTGTTCACCTGCTTTGAGGTGAAACACAGGGAAGAGAGTCAAAGATCATCTGAAGTCATATGGGGCTGCAACTCCTAGGGGCCCAGGAGGTAAGACAGCCTTTTCTAGGGTCTTTTGGTGACTTGTCAGAACCACAAGTTGTGGTTCTCTGTCTTAAGAAGAGAGCCTGAGCAAGGTGAAAGAGGCTGAAGCCTACATTTGTTTTCCTTGGCCAGTTATCTGGGAAAGGCTTTAACAGTCCTCAGCACAAGTCTCCACTGACACAGCCTGTTTCTGCAGGAGCAGGCAGGCTAGGGAAATTTGTGTCAGCACTAGAAACATGATACAGAGAGCCAAGGTTCAGTTCTTTGCAGTAAGAACTTTAAGCAATGGAAACCTGTTAAAAAGTGAGACTGTGGTATAATTTCTCCCTGGGAAGCTCAGATCTTTTGCAAGTAAAAAAATAGAGATGGGCTGTTAACTTTCTGTCTTTCTTTCTCTCTCAGGAATCTTAGAAGAAGCTGAGTTCTATAATATTGGCCCTTTGATCCGAATAATCAAGGATCGGATGGAGGAGAAGGACTATACAGTAACTCAGGTATGGGAAAGTAGAGTAGGCTGAGCAAAGTAAGGAATATAGAAAAGGAGAGATGAGTCTAGAAGGAGAGCTGACTTGGGAGAAGCAGCAAGGAATGGAAAGAAGCAATTAATTAGAGATTATGTGCTGGTCCCTACACATCAAAATCTTGCAGGGGACAAGCTACTGCCAATTTAATTACAATAAACAAGTTACAGGCTTGTTTTGCATCCCCAGAAGTAATGTTGCATGCAGCTCCTGAAACTAAATCAGCTCCTCTAGTGTTTGGAAGAAGGAAGCTAATTACTGTAGAACATAGAAGAATGTGAGGAGAGGAAAGGTGTCATGGAGAGGAGGGCTTCAGTGTGAGAAGTCTCGGGAGTGTAATCACAGTGAAGAGCATGGGGATACCTGTAGAAAAACCTGTAGGGCACAGGTGGAGAGATGGCTGTGAAAGAGTTAAATGCAGACTGTGAGTCATAAGGAATCAATCTTGTGGCGCAATCACACCTTGTCTTGGCCTGTAACCTTTGAAAATCTGTCTTCCGGGAGCATTGGCTGCTATCCCACACTTCATCATGCCTACCTCAGGTTGTAACCCTCCAGCAACACAATCACTTTGTGCTGCACAACGCAGTCAGTATTTGTGCCATTTGCAAAAATGATTTTGTAATGACAAGTGCAAATTCTCCATCCAAAGAGCCCAGCATCTTCTGGGGACAAAGTAGAAGCACTCAGCTCAGTCTCTCCTCTCCAGAAGAGATACCCTTGTTCTTGCTCCCCATGACAGCACAGTAGAAAGCTGGGTTGTAGTTTCCACTCCCCTTTCACCTGGGACAGGGGGAAGAGGACAGGTCTGTCAAGGAGAGGTACTACCACTTCATTCTGCAGGACAGCAACAGCCTTTACCATCTGATTGTTGTCAACATGCTCTGCAATTTTGCTGTCAGGTGCCTCCTAAGCATGTCTACCGTGTGCTGCAGTGCCAGGAAGAGGAGCTCACTCAGATGGTTTCCACTATGTCAGACGGATGGCGCTTTGAGCAGGTATGGATAAAGCAGAGCAGGGTGGGAAGGAGTTGGTTCTTGGGGGAAATACGGATACCGTACAGCCCCAGGTAAGACTCCTTCCTTCTCTGAGAATACTGGGTAAGTCATTGACTAAGCCATCACACTGGCTCTCTCTTGCCCCTTTGGCAGAGCTTTAGATGATACTGTGTGAGACCAAACTATTTTGCATCCTGACTAACTTCTAATTCTGTGTTCTGTCTCATCAGCTTAGTTATAAGGACTTTCCATTGTGGGTATGAATTGGACTCTGTGCTGCATGGTGGACTTTCTGCCTTGCTTCCCAGGTGGAGTGGATGTTTGCAGGACCATGTGCTTGTGTTTCTTGCTCTCATCTTTTCTAGCTTGTGAACATTGGCTCATCCTATAATTACGGAAATGAGGATCAGACAGAGTTCCTGTGTGTGGTATCCAAAGAGTTATACAACTCCCCCAGTGGCCTGAGCTCCGAGCCCAGCCACAAAGCCAAGGTGAGATCAACTTTGATATGGCCCTGCTCTCATTGGCTATGAGATCCTTCACTCTTGTTTGCTCCCTCTCTCTTAATCTCTCTTGCCTGTGATGGTGGGACACCTCAGTGGTGAAATACAGGGGCCTGTCCTGGTGTTCAGCACCATGGCTCTAGACCCATTGCCCTAGAGGATGAGTGTGTGTTGGAGTGGTGGTGTCTGGCTGTGTGTGGCAAATGGCTTTAGCAAATGACCCTGGCACTTCTCATGCTACTCTAACATCGCCCTCATGCCTCCTCATGCCCATGCTGTGTTTCACTGCCTCTAGGGCTTTATTTCCCTGAAGGTTTTGCAGCATTCTCACTTGTTTTTCTGAGTCTCAGCCTAAGGGGCAGATATCTCTTGCTTCCCTTTTGAGGGAAGGACAGGAACGTGTGGCAGTGCGTGACATCCTGCAGACACCTAGGATACAGGAAGGAACACTAGCAACTGATGGCAATTGTTGGGCAATGGGGTCACAGCATTTGAAAGTGGGTTAGATACCCCAGATGTAATATTCCAGAGGAAAACAATCCTCTCTGCTCCCTGACCCAGAACTGGCCATGGGGAAAGTTCCCTTTATATTCCAGTATCATGAGAATTGCTTTATTCCCTTTGTGTCAGAAAGAACTGCCACGGGTGATCTTGCAAGTATCTCCACTCTTTCTTCCTTTTGTCCTGCATGCTGGGCCACAGAGCACAGAGGAGGACCTGGAGGAGGAAGAGCAGGAGTTGGAGGAGGAGGCAAAGGCAGAGGCAGAAGCAGAAGCAGAGGAGAAAGGTGCAGCAAATCCTTGAGGAAAATGATAAAAATACCCCCCCCAGGCATAGACCCGTCCACCTTTCTGGTGAGAGCTCACAGCTAGCAGCAAGGAAGGAGTAGAGCAGGTGTGGGGTGTGGGGACTGTCCTCTCCAGGAGCTGGAGTCTCTCTGGAGATAAAGCTGATAGGGGACACCTGTTACCATGGCTGCTGCTTTGTGTTTTAAAGTGTTTTGTTTATCTACGGTTTTATTTTTATTTGCAGACTGTTCATCTATTCAGGATTGCTCTAAACTCTCTTCCTGCGGACCCTCCCTCCTGCTCCCCTCCGTGTTCATCCCAGCACTGTCATCTACCTCCCACATTGCCCCACTCGTCTGCCTCCAGCCTCCAGCATCATTCTTTCTGCTCTCTTTGTCCCCCAGGGCTCAGAGTGGTCTTTGGTCAGGGGCCTGTCTCTCTCTGCTCCTCACTTTTCCTCCTCTGCAGGTATGTTACCTGTCTGCACTCCCAGTTCCTGCCAGCCTGAGCTCTGCATGAGTGACTCACTTTCCTCTTGTGGGTATGGCCCTGATTTGTAGAGCTTGGGGAGGGGAAGGAGGGAGGGGAGGTTGACTCATCCCTAAGGTGGCTTTACCTATTCTCATCCTATGTGTGCCTTTACCTGCCAACAGATCCCGTGGCTCTGGGCCAGAGGCTCTGGCAGCAGAAAGGAGAGTGCAGCTGGGAGAGGGGTGGAAGTGAATGCAAAGCAGGCAGGGGTGGTTCGGGGAAGGGGGGGATTTTGCCACATGTCTGCGTGACACGAATGCCAGATCACTTCTCCAGACTGCCGTCCACAGCTCCTTTGCCTGCCAGCCCAAAAGCAGTTTGCAGAAGGCAGCCTGTTATTTTTTCCTCTCTGCTCTCACTTCCCAGGGCTTTTCCCGCACTGGCTCTGCCAGGATGAGAGTGCAGGGGGAAAGGGTGGTGAAGGCAGAGCAGAAGCGGCTGATCCCTGCTCCAGATGTTCTCACAGCTGCATGCAAAATGAACCTCTCTGCTCTGCCTCCTACTAAAGAAGGCTATCTGGCCTACGTGTGTGAGACAGAAGTCTTTAGAAGGAGGATTCCTCTCCATCCTGGAAAACTGTGGGCTCTTGTTAAACTGGAGGTGTTCAGTGCCACTCTCCATCTGTCCTGGTGGTGGGCACTTGTTAGCTGGCTGACACCTCTCTCTCCCTCTGAGAGCCTCCTTGTCCATAGTTGTGGGACCTGAGTGTTGTTCTGAAAGTCAGTGTATGTTTTATTTCCTTTAGCTCTGTTTGTCTACCTTCACTCCTCATCTTTTTCTTCTGTTCTCATTTTGTCTGTCATTTCCCTTTTCCTGTTTCTCATTCTCTCGTCCATGCTCAGATGCTTTTTTCCTTACCATTGATTTTGTTTCTCTTTCTCTCTCCTTCTCTAGCTGTTACAAGCCATAGATCTGAGGATATGACCTCAACGCTCCACTCCAGCCTTTTCATTTCTTGTTTATACGTATCTTTATTTTTGTACTGCAGCATATGGCAGTCCCTTACCCCACAGTGACTCCCTCCAGCCCCCTTCACTCTTCTCATGCAGGCATGTTTTGTTTTTTTTTTACAAACTCACCTCTGAGGCCTGAGCCTCCAGCCCTGGAGGAGGGCATATGCTCGTTGAGCCCCTGGGCTGCTCTGTTAAGCCCACGGCCCCTTCCTATGCCTGGCAGTCTGGCCTTCCTTAATGTCACAGTGGCCCCTGGTGGGGACATCAGCGATCAGCCACTGCAGCCTGCAGTCCCTTCGTGAGCACCCTGGCTGCGAATGGGGACAATTGCAGAAGAACCAGTCCTCACCCTTTCGCTGTTGCAGGCAGTTGGTCTGGGCTTGTGGCCAGAGGGCAAATGCAGAGCCACAGTCCTTTTGTGGGCACCTGCATTGTTTGGAGTTTTCTCTGTGCTGGGTATCCTGCTCCTTGGTGCCTCCCTCCCTGTACCCTAAAGCAGCCCTGTGTCAGCAGGGTGAGGAGGAGACAGGCGTGCTGCCCGGGTACCTGATGTTGTGCCAGCTAGCACCAGGAGATTCCTGTTTTGGGGAGCGGGCTGTTTGCTTCACTGCTGTGTCTGAAGACTCCTGAATAAAATTCACTATCTGCTCCTCCTTGCTGCCTCTCATTTCAAGTGGCAAGAATTCATTGCAGGTAGAAGGGGTGGCAGTTGGAAGAAAGGAGTTAGGATTCATCACATGGAGTCACCAGAAGCTGCTTGTGCTGTGCCTGAGTTCTGGGGGCTGGATGTACTTCCCACTGCATCTGTGCTGCATCCCCACTGGAGGCAGCTGGGTTACAGAGCAGTTCTGCTTATTGGTATCTGCATCCCTAAATTGTAACAGTAAGCGAGGACCACATGTCTAGCTAACAGATCAACCTCACTGCACCGAGGACACCTGGGGTGGAGGGGCAGGGAGGGGCAGTTGCCAGTGCCAAGACTGTAGTTTGTTCAAAAATATACTAACCCCAGGATCATTTTTAACACAGTGAGGCAAATTAGAGCCAAAAAATGTCACATTAATTTTATTTGTAATTCCAGAGAGCAGTCTAGTATGTACATATATATATGTATACACATACACATATGTATTTTAATGTTTATCTTTAGTGAAAAAACCCAACCCATAGCAGTTACAGTTCAAGCACTGTGCTCTGAAGCCTTCTCCTTCACCTCCTGCATTACCTGAGATAGGATTTGGAAGCAGTTGACACACCCTCACTTCAAAGGTATTTAGAAGAGCTGAGGGAAGGGGATAGGAGGCTGCTCCAGTGTTTTTACTGAGGGAAGTGCAGCAGTGGAGGCTGGGTGCTGCTCCAGCAGGGAGGCAGGACACGTGCTTGGGGGTGTGATGCTGGACTCATGCCTGGGAGTCAGTGAGACGTGAAGAGTTGCCTGGCTGAGCTGAACAGCACACTGAACAGCACACGCCAGCTAAGAAAAGAAGCAATTAGGGAGATGGAAGAGGAGGAGTGATGGGAGGGGAAGGGGGATGAAGGATAAGCAGCAGGAAGGAAGAGGAAGGCAGATTGATTTCACAGTTACTGGAATCTCTAACTACATCAGTCACATTTTCTTTCAGCAAATGTTCCAGCATAAGACTCTTGGCTGAATCACATGGTTCATGGAAAGTTCAACTCCCCTTATTCCTCTTCTCAGAAACCATCAACTTGGGACTATTGCTGTGTGTCATTTCATTGCCCCCAACTCCCCCTCCTGTTTCCCCCCTCTTTTGGTTGGATGGCCTAAAAATCCCTTGGGATGCATCTGGGGAAGCACTGATAGGGAAGAGGCCTGCCTGCCTTTCTCTACAATCCGCATGGCAGCATTTTTTAACTCTGTTCAGAAGAGCATCCTGGGTCTGACAACATCCTACACTCTCTTTCTCTGAGAGGCAAGTCAGCAGGAGGAAGAATGAGAGCCATGTGAATGTAGGTGTGATGGGAAGAGAACAGAGATGCACTTTTCTCAGCTCATGGTTTGGTTCATCCAGCCCAGCACTTGAGTGATCCTGGTGTATACTCCATAGTGATTTGGACGTGTACATCCCATTCCCCAGCTGACTAAACCAGCCAGAAACCATCTGCCACTGGGTTCTTTGCAGGCCAGCGGACCTCCAGAATCATCCTAGAGAAAGAAAAAGTAAAGTGGGGTGATGGTGATCCACCAGCTTCTCATGCTGTGCAATTTCACTGTCTTTGAGTCTCTCTATATGCAGATTCCTGTATTCCCTCAACTCATGCCTGGGACATCTGCAGCATTCCTTGTACCTTAGGCAGATGTCACAAAGTATCCACCACAAACACCTGACCCATTCATTCCTTCATTGTTCAAATTCCTTCCCCTTAGCCAGGTTCCAAGAAGCTGATTGCTCTACTGTCTCCTTCTGCTCCATATGGCATTTCCAAATACATGTTGAGCAGGGAAGCTGGTAGAATTTAACTAGATACCAGGAGGGATGGGCCAGAATTCCCTGAATGAAGGAACAGACAGGTGTCTGAAGGAACACACTCTGTGTGTGACAAGTGCTAAAGAGGCTGAGGGTGTAGGAGACTGATGTAAACACTGGACTCAAAAGTGGCAAGTAAAGAGTGGAGAGTAGGCTGAAATGAGAAAATGAAATGTTTAACTGTGTTTGGATGCTGTCTAAGGGAAGAAGTGGCCCTGAGAGCTGCTGTTGACCACTCAGAGGAAGTGTTGGGAAGTGATGTTATATGGTCTTTTCACCCTTGTTTCAGGCTATGAATTGCATTTGTGAGACCCCCACCTCCGGTAGTCAACACTTATCCCACAGCTCCTCTTTTACCTGGCAGGCATCTTTGTTGCCCTTGTAGTACCCAGCACACAGCATCCTGGGAGTAATCATGTAGTGATAGGCCTCACTGCAAATGCTCTGCTGGATGAGTTGCACATCCACCTTCTGTAGAACATTGCTGATGTGCCCTGAAAGGTAGAACACCAAAAGTAGTGCAGGTGAGCGATTGTGGAACTTCCCACTATTTACCATGATCTCCCAGACCATGCATATCTCTGAAACCTGCCATCATAATTTCTGTTCTGCTCTCCACTGATTTTCAGCAGAGCACTTCACCTGCATGGACATAGTAAATTTCCCTTCATCTCTTTCCTTACAGAGATATTTAGCCAGCACTTCAGCTTTTGGGATGTGGGGGATTTTGGTTTGGAGAAATCTCTGGGTTTGTAGAGTCTTGAGTTTGTTTCTTGTTGAAATGAGTGTTAAGCTTTTCTGTCTAAGTAAGCAAACCAGGGCCATCCAGGTCTGTATGGTTTCCTGGGTGTTTCCATTCAGGAAGCAGCTACAGCAAGTGTGAGAGTGGATGAAGGCACAAAGCTGACCTGAAGGGCTATTGCAGTCTTTGGATGAAGAAACACACACTGTTCCCACATAGATTACCAGGCTCTCATGCCTGCCTCTCCAAATGAAGTTTCAGGGCACTCAACACATAACTTTGGTCAACCTGACTACCACTGTGGTTTTTTGTAACTGTGTTTCTGCCTTGGCACTGCTACAGTAGGCCACCAACAAAGACCTTTATTTAACCTACCACCTTCCTTGAGGGCTCCCCAGCCAGTGATCCAGCAATGAAGGCCAGGTTCAAAGAAGTGAGAAGGAGCAGGCAAGCAGATGGGCTGGATTAAGGGCGAGATGATCACAGGATGGTCCAGCTGGAGCAGAGCTACATCATAATCATGGCTGTCCTCCTCGTAATAAGGGTGGAGGAAGAGGCGGATCACCTTGAAGGACACCTCTGTATGGCTGGTGGCATTTTGGAAGTATTTGCCCAAGTAAACAGTCCAGATGAAGGGGGAGGCTAGCCTGTAGGATGCAGCAGAGAAGCATGGGACCAACACAGCACACTCTGCTGCTAATGCTATCCCAGTCCCATCCTGGCACATGCTGACATCTTTGTGGTTGTGACAGCACGGGTACATGCCACAGCCAAAGCAAAGATGGAGCTGTGAAGCACTTCCACTGCCATTGCCCCATCAAAGGTGCTCTGTGAATCCCAACATTGCCCCTTTTTCCCTGCATGCACACCTAGTGCATGTATCCATACTGCTTTCTCCAGCTTCAAACCATGGAGAAGCATGGCAGAGGTGCCAGATGAGGGGTGCAGCTGCCCCATGATATTTGGACCAGTCAGAAGAGCCTCCAGTCATGCATGACATGGCAAGCAATGCAAATCTTTCTATTCAGCACCCTCCCCTCTCCATTTACCTCTCATCCTGGAAGCAGTGTGCGGCTGAGACCACCCAGCGGTCTGCAATGAGTGTTCCCCCACAAATGTGACGGCCCCGAACTTGTAAGCTGGCCTGCCATGGCCATTCTCCTTCCACAGAATTCATACCACCCACAATCCTGCTGAGAGGGGCTTGCATTCCACAGTCTGAGGAGAGGACACAGCAGGTACTTCAGAGAAGGGAGGGAACATGATATACTGCCTGCCCTTTTTTTCCTCCTTAGTTGACTGAAGAGTTTGACCTCTAATCCTTGCTTTACCCATCCAGAAGATCCTTTATATACTGCCCAGGACAAGTCTAGTTAGCATTCTCTCCCAGTGTGTGTTCCCATCGCTGCCTGCACAGCTTTCCCCACCTCCAGCAGCAGACTGGGCATACCTTTGGGTCAGCACGCTGACTGCACTACCTGCTGTACTTTCAGGAAACCCTCACAGTCATTATCTTTCACAGCCTACTGAGGCTCCAGAAAAAAATAAGTAGGGAAACCAAAACATGAAATCTCTCCCTGCCAGTGGCCATGCAGACATGGGTGATTTTCCTGGCTGGAGCCTTGTATGATGGCATTACTTCACATGAGACAACACAGTGGTCCAACAGGAAGCCTGTGGATTGAACCTGGCTGATGAGACTCATCAGATGGCCTGATGCCTCTGCCTGAAGGAGAAGGGGAGCAGCTGTCCAAAGAGCAAACGCCTGCTCACAGTTCAGCAGAGAGTTGGCTCATTGTTGCTGCCCCTGCCACGGCAGATGGAGCAGGGACACTGATACTGTGGGACTGAGCTGGGAAAGAGGTGGTGGAACAAGAGCAGGTAGAGGCTTCTTGTGGAGTGGTGGGGGAAAAAGGGACAATCTGCAGCTGCGTGTCATCCTGAACCTGCCCGGGTGACATGTGACTAATCATTTCCTTACCGCAGTGCTTCTCATCGGACAAGTCCTTGCAGTCTGCAGCAGTGTCACACAGCGGGTTGGGTTTCTTCACACAGGTCCCGTCTTCACAGCGGTAGGTGAAAGGACCACAGGGGACCCCTATAGGAAAGAAGGGGAGCCAAGGCTGAGGGAGGGCAGCTGGTTGTAGATGTAGCCTGAAGTCCTTTAAGTGGGGGAGAAAAGGCTGCCAAGAGCTTGGGGGAGCTCCATAAATGATGACAAGGAATTTCCTGAATAAACAAACAGCTCGAAAACATTGTGAGTAGGTCAGGCAAGTTAACTCTCAGCTGGCCCATTTATGTCACATGGGGGAAGTACACTCCTGACAGCCGTGGCTCAGATGTAGGGGAAAGCATTTTTCATGCCAGCATTGTTTCCCCCTACCTTCACTGCACTGCTCCTCATCGCTGCCATTGACACAGTCCAGCTGCTGGTTGCAGACCCTGCTGAACTCAATGCAAGTGCTGTCCTCACGGCACTGGAACTTTGCAGGGCACACTGCAAGGAAGGGAAGCACACAGGAATTAGGCACACGACAAGGTGTGAGGTCAGGGTCCTAAGTGCACCAGTAATCTCTACAAAATCTTCACCCACCTTATAAGATACGCTTAAGACTAACTCTGGTAGAGTGCAGCTGGGTAGCTTTTTCCTTATCTAATTTGTAGGTATGCCTGCATCCTGCCTTACACTTTGCTATGGCTGACTTAACTTTTCTTGTCTTGGCCTCAGACCTGCCTCAGCACTATATACTTGCTTTGAGGTCATTGGACTTCTCAGTTACCATCACCAGATCTGGTCTATTTGCCTAGTTAGGGTTCTGTAGGACTGCAACCTGTCTTGTGAGGTCACTGTTCCTCCTGCCTTGCTGTCACTCTCAGCTCATGCATCACCATCTCATACAGACCAGTGGTTCCCCTTCCACGTGAGCCCTGAACAACAGTGGATTCCTGAATGTCCATGAGGTCTGATGGCCACTCAGGACAAAGATGGGCCTAAGGTGCCTGTCCATCACAGTTTGACTTCTGATCACGTATTTCCATAGAAGGAACTTGTTCTGTGTGGTTGTGTATCTATGTGCAACACCGAGCAAGATGGGCCAGTATCTCCTGGGCATTTACTTACTGCAGTGACTATAATTTTTTCATTAATTAGCATGAGGATTCCAGATTGCTAAAGGCACATGAAGGTCTGAGGCAACTTGAACATTGATTTTAAGGACAGGGACTCTCCGATACAGACGTGGAGTGTCAGAAATGCAACAGTGGCAAGAGTATAAGAAAGGAAGGCAATTATGATGTTTCTATTTTCTTTTTCAAATATGACAGAATGTTTGAAAACACTGAGAAAGGTTGGGAGGGGGGGTTGTCAATCTTGGTTTGTGTCAACCTGTGGAATTGGATGACACAATATCCCTGGGGCCAAGAAGCTACCAGGCTTCAAGAAAGGATCAGATATTCATAAGGATGCAAATGTATCCATGTCTACATGAGGGAAGCAGGCAGACCCTGATGTCAGACAGCTGGATGATGGGACAGAGAACACCACCAGCAGGACTGCAGACAATACAAAACACAACCTCAGCAATCCTGTGAAAGCTCTCACATTTCTAGCACTGAAGTAGAACTTCCTTGAGAAAGATTTCTCCTTCCTTTTACTTTAGATGTTTCCTACACCTTTCTCTGAATCTTTAGGAATTGGCCACTGCCTTCAGTGGTTCAGGGATCTCTGTCTGTGGAAAAGCAGCTGTCAGGGACAACTAATGAAAAGTTAGTGATGCAATGTTTGTGATGTTAGGGCAGCAATGTGATGAACCCTTGCCTCACACCAGAGATGGGAGAATAGATGAATTACGTGTCATGTCTAAGCTTGAATGGCTATTCCTGTGAGAAGGGGGCTCTGCAGGAGTTCTGTGATGCTAACCATGGTGTCAGTATCAGCACTAGCTGCTGTAGGCATGAAGAACTGATTGAGCCTGATCAAGGACTTTGGTGCTTCCAAACTGGGGCACGGTATAGGAGTGAGGATCTGTGTAGATCAAGTGTCACAAATGGTCTGGGGGAAAAGGTGAGCGAGAAGGGCAGCAGGCGGGGTTGGGGAGGTGTGAACTGGGAGTGAGATGCTGAGTGTGTGGCAGAAGAGCAGGGGGTAGGCCAGAGCTGAGGTTGGTTGTAGACCCTGGGTGGGAGAAAAGCAGGACAAAGTAGGGGATGGCCTGGGTAGGGGGCTTCTTGCATGTTGTTTGGAGCTCTTGGTACATGGTGTCAGACCCTATAATTCATAAAATGCTGCAAAAATTGCTTTGTCATTGCTCGGTTCTCACTTATCTCTTAAAACACATGAAAACTGCTACATGCAAAAGTGCAGGTGTCCAGCCTGCAAGCTGTACAAGAGGACAGATGAAATGGTTGATGGTGAGGAGGAGAGCGAGGATGGGGCAGAAACTCTGCAGGAGTTCTTCCTGCCAGGAGGTCACCCATCACCCCTCCCCACTCCTCGGCTCCTCACTCTGCTTTCCTGCTCCTCTCAGCTCCCTCACCACCATCATGGAAAAGCCACCAGAAGCCTGAGTGCCTGCTGCAACAATCCAGAGAGAGAGAAAAACCAGCCTCCAGGAAACCAAGCAGCTGATCCTCATGTGAGTGGAGTCATGAAGCCCCTACCCTGCCTTCCTCCAAAGCCAAACTTTTCTCTGTCTTTTCCTCCTCTCTCCCTATGCTTTAGCTTTATAATAAATAAGAACTGCCTTAACATTTGAAAACTCAACATTTGGTCTCGGTTGATCTTAATTTTGCTTCTGGGAATGAACTAAATACACATTTGCAGGCCTAATTACCACTTGTACTGTAACACATGGGTATTGGGGCTTCTCCCAGGAAGACTGTGCTATGCTTAGGAGCCAGAAGCATTGCTGCTCCATCCAGAACAAGATAAAGCCAGACAGCATGGGATGAGACTTTTAAGGATGCAAAGGTTTAAGCTCTTGTAGGGGAGATATAAGGCTTAGGCTGACCAAATCCTTCTCATCTCTCCCCACCTTTGGAGGAGCAAGGAGCCAGGACTTGCTGGAACCCAGGACCAGACAGGAGAAGAAAACACTCACCACAGTTTCTCTCATCCAGCCCATTGGGGCAATCTTTGATCCCATCACAGGCTGGGACGCACAAGCCATTCACCAAACACAGGAACTCCCGGGGACAGGCTGTGAAACCAGCAGAGAGGAGTTAGTCCCCAGTGACTGGAAATCTCCTTGCAGCAGAACACCATGCCTTGAAAGTGAAGTATGGAGCTGCATGACTTTCTGACCACTCGAGTGCTACTGCAGTGTGCTGACAACATTCACTGTCCTCCCCAAAATCTGCCACATCATCTTCTCTTAACAAGGACAAATGGAGCCAGATTATGCACCTGAGGAAAGAGGGCTCTCTCCCCGGTTTGCATTGTACCAATGGGCAATAGCCAGGATAACCACCTGTCTGGCACAGCATACCTCTGGATAAGCACTATTGCATGTCTCTTGAATGCTGTGGGAAAACTGAAATAGGCTCTTTGGTGTTGTTATTAAAACTTGGTTGGGACCTTGAAAGGATTGGTGTAGACATATGTTGGCAGATGCATGTATTTGGGGACTGATATGCATTACCAACACCTGTTAGGAAGGAGAAGGTGAAGCCTTGGAAAAGCAGACTGTGGACAGTATTTGCATATGTGTGTATGTGTATTTGTATTTGTGTGCAGTTTTATTTGTCTCTTGTTTGCATGGATTCCAAGGTGAGCAGGGAAAAGCTCTGTATAAGAGCTCTTATAATCAAAACAAATGTTGCTGCAAGCAGAGATCATTTCCCATTGAATTCTCAAGGCCAATCCATGATGTGAGCATGAGGGTAAGATTTTAGATGACTCTTTGACCATGGACGCTCTGGGAACATGAGGCAGAGCCACATGTGCAGAAGCAGCTTTGCACGTAAATGCCCCTTTGGGAGAGATGAGTGGCACGTGCATCTCTGATTTGTGAGCATGTTCCTGAAGGGTGGATGGCACTTAGGGCTCATGGGGTGTGCCTTGTGTTTCTGCTAGCACCAATCAAGTGCACAGGGGCTGCTGGTACCTACCACTCCACTGAGGAGCAGGGAGAAGCCTCAACTTACGGTCAGATTGGTTGTATAGGCTGTAAGCTGCCTGGACACCAGGGCCAGTTAAGGAGGTCTGTGAGGTGAAGGTGATGGTGATGTCAGCAGAAGATGTCACTGGGATCCTCTCAGCGTAGGCTTGTAGGGTCCGCAGGCCACACAACCTGAGGAGTGAACAGGATGGCTTGGACAGGGAGGGGAGGAGAAGACAACAAAGTGGAGAAAGGAGTCTTGATGGGACTGGAAGGGGGCCACAGAGATTTGGTGTCATGGGGAAACCAGGAAGGAAAAATGCCTTCTATATGCATGAGATACAGTCAAGAGTTTGAGTGGTTTTGAGTGTTTTTTTTCTTCTGTCAGCAGAGGGGGCAAACTAGCAGAGCTAACATCAGACAGCTGCTGCCTGGGCCTCTGCTGCTGGCCAAGGTCGGAAGCAGATAGAGGCACCTCTGTGATAACATATTTAAGAAAGGAGAAAAAAAGTAGTGAAACAGCAAAGAAGATGGCCGGAAAGGAGCAGTGAGAGGCTGAGCAGCCATGAAGGCACCATGGCCAGGCCAGACAGAGGAGGGGTAGGTAGTGTTCCAGTCGTCTCACTGCTGCTTGTAAAATGGACCATAGTGAAGCAGCCTGTCTGCCTGCAAACCTATGGAATAGGGAGAGAGAGCAGAGATGTAGAATCCACCTGCAGCTACACTGAAGATGGAGGATCATGCTGGAAAGCTGCAGATGTCTTAGAGCCCAGAAACACGTGGCCAGAGCAGAGCACGGCAGAGATCCATTGGACAGACGTTTTGTGACAGAATTGCATTATGGTAGGATCTGATCTATGTACTTTGGGATTGGGTTCATAAATGAAGCAGTGAAGCCAGTGCTGTGCTGTGCTGTGACTCTCGGGCAACAGAGAATGGAAGAGCTGTCGTCCCTGAGTCAGGATCTCACTTGGAAAAGGGTCATGAAAGACTTTTTCCCCTCATGAGAGAGGGAAAGGACTTTATGAAAGGCAGAGAGATGGTTTCCTACCCTAAAACTCATCAGAAAATATCAACTTGCCTGGCTTTTCCCCTACCCCTGTTCCCCCTTTGTCTCCTGGAGGAAAAAATGGAATATGATACCTGTTTTAAGAAAAAGGAGGGGTGGGGGAAGAAGGTTGCCTTTAAAATTATGCTTCTCACATTAAGCTGTGATCTTGTTAGTTAATAAATAAATCCTTTATATTCCCCACTTGTAGCTTGTCTTGTTTTGCCTGTGATAAACCTCTTTTTCCCAGTTTTTTTCTCCTGGAGATGTTGTGGGTGAATCTCTGGCATCCAGCCAGGGTCAAACCACGATAAGGAGTAAACCCCCTATCTTTGGACATGTCCTACTTTCTGGCAAGCACTGAGTTCAGGCCACGCAAAGCAGTTCAGGTCTCATAATGTAAGAAGAGTCTTGTTTGGCATCTTCCTGAGGAAGCTATTTTGTAGAAACTGTGGCACTGACAGTTTAAGAGAAAAAAACAGAGAGAGAAAAAGTGGAAATCCTAAGCCAGGGGAACATAGCCTCTGGATCAGATCCATCAGAAGAAAATAAATTACCTCCACAGGAACAGTGGAGAAGACACAAATGAGATGGGTTGGGGGAGGTTTTGGAGAGAAACAGGCAATTTTGTGACAAGTGGGGGGAAAATTAAAAGCTGTAGGTCCATCTGTCTCAGAGTCTGCTTTGAGGAGATGGAAGCACAACAGCTCTCCATCCTTTGCACCTGGGCAGTGGTGAGCAGCACCCTCAACAACATATGGATTCTAATTTTGGGAAGTCCTGCAGGGGAAGTGGCTGCAGTCGAAGCAGGAGGATATGGAGCTAAGGGGAAGATCTGTACGGAGGTGGATGAAAGGCAATGGTGCACACAGATATTATTGCAGAGGTGGTGACAGGCAGATTTGCAAACACAGGAGACGTGGGAGGACACCAAGGTTACACACAGAGAATTAAAATAAGAAGCCTGATGCAAACAGCAAGACAGAGACAGCAGGCTTGTAGCTTGAAGCAAATCTGGTAGAGATGTTTTCACTGGGGAGACAGTGAACAAGACAAGCTGAAAATGTAATAGAAAAGCACAGCCAGTGGCCACTGAGTGTAGTGATAGGCTCTGCACCTCCTCAGATATGGTGGCTGAAGTAAGCAGGGAACCTGTAGAGGTTTAATCCCATGTGGGATGTGAGAGACAGAAACCAGAACCCCAGTACACACCTTCTGTTCTGAATTATCCACTGGCCTTGGGTACAGGGCAGGTCATGCTTCTGTCTACTGAGTGCGTAGGCATCGAACCAGAGTGTGACCCCATAGTCGAGGGATGGGACCTGCAGACAAGACAGTCCAGAGCAAAGGGCAGATGGCTCCTATAAGTGTTGTAGCACTCTCCATAAACCACAAATGAGTTGGGCAGATGTAAAGGCCAGATGTGTCTAGCCACACTGAAGGTCAGAAAGGATCACCCTATAAATTGAGGCCATGCTGTTGGCCATGTAGCCCAAGGTGGCTCTGCTTCTGCTGTCAAAGCTTGGCAATTCCTAGCAATTCCTAGCAACCTGGTTCTGCTTTGAAGAACTCTTCCGGAGACCAGATTTCAGATTCGTCCTCAACTATGGCATTTCTGCGCTGGTATGCCTTAGAGTCCCTACTCTTCAGAAACACAGCTTATGTAGAGGTTAGACAAGCTGTCACCCTCTGCTTATGATGATGGTTTGACTGAGAGCACTGGCTATACCCCCCACAATGTGTGAAGTGCTTCCCAGATTTCAGGGATGGGGTGGATGCTCTTGTGGGAGCTGGCTCTTACCATCATATGCCAGGTGCACTGTGTGTTGGGCGAGTAGTAACTGGGGTAGTGTGGGGTGCCGATCCTCCCCTGCAGCTCCAGGCCCTCCCGCAGAGTTATATTCACTTCACAAGCTGTAAATACAGACATTCAAAGCCCTGTTATCTGTCAGCTCAGCTTCAGCCTGAGGTTGCCACTGGAGAAGAGGAGAAAAGATACTGTAAAGCCTGATGCTAAAAGTGACTGGGGTGTTCTGCCACCTCCTTTCGAGTGGCCACTTCTATGCAACAAGACCTTTAGCCTCTTCCTCTTGTCCAGAGAAGGGTAATGGTAGTGTATTTTGCTAGCTTAGAGTCTTATGTAGAATTGGCATTTGACTGCAAGTGCGTGTGGATGTAATGCCCAGGCCACATCTGGTCTGTCCATACATGAGAGCTTGGCCTCCTTTTAAAATGCCACAACCACTCAGGCTCTATCTGCCAGAGCCTGGGCTGTAAAGACTTGAGCCACATGTTACTGTGTGAGTCCAAGTGAGGAAGCAACATCTAACCTGACTTTTACTGACCACCTCTACCCTTGCAATCCAGAGTGAATTCCGTCCCTAACAGGGATGAAGGACCTCTCAGAACTGTGATGTTGTAAGAGCTAACTTGTCTTCTCCTGTACCTATGGCACCTCTCCTCCAGCCTTCCTCACCTCTGAGAGGCACTGCCTGTGCTGAGAGGATGAAGGGGTCATAGTAGCTGTACATGGCTTTCTTCCACACGATGGACATGACAGGGCCAGATGAGAGGACTTCCACAATGGGTTCCTGTCGGCTGCAGCCATAGATCCTCAGGGGAAAGAGATAAAAGGATGGGAGTGAAGCAAGCAATAAACAAATTAAAGAGAAGAATGAGAAAGAGATACAATGGAGGTTTATGTTATCCATACACAGCATATGCCTGCTGTGAGGCACTAACTGAACCAAACAAAGGGCCAACAGTGAGACAGACAGCTTGTGCTGCGTGGCTGGCTGTGTGGTACATGTCCCACATCAATGACTTCAGCTGATCAGCAAGAGGTAGGTTCTACATCAAAGAGAATTTCCTCTGATGTAGTCTAACACCTTACCCTGCTGTGGTCTGTCATGCCATCCTGCCTGGCTTCCCCACCCTGTTCCCCCTGCTCAGGAACTACCTACGAGGTGATGAGATGTTTCTCCAGGGGCCCAGCTGCATCATACATTGCCAGGCGGTCCCTGCAATCAGGGAGAGTCCACTCCAGGCGTAGCTTGATCATGTAGCCCTTGAGGCCATGGAGGTGCCAAAGACAACTGGAGGCCAGGTAGTCAGGGCCCTCCAGCTTTAGGATGTCATCTTCCTGGACATAGCTGTACCTGTAGCAACCTGAATCAGGGGGAAAGATAGAGGGATTTAAACCTTGGAGTGATGTAAATGGAGGCAAAGAGGGGCTTAGGGGTGGTTGTAAGGCAAAGTAAGATATGGGATTGTCACTTGGGACATCAGTATTGGCCCCATTTTAGGGTAAGGCTGACTCATCCCAGTAATCTCGGTTTACTTTTACATATGTTGATCCTTTTGTATCATGACCACAGTTTCTCTATATAAGAATTGTTCTCTCTTCCTTGGTTAAGCTAATACTACCTCAGGCTTTAAATATCAGCACAACACAGTTATCTTCCACTGGCTTAATTTTCTTTTTCAACTCTTTCTCCTCTCAGCCCCATATTCTTCCAGGCTTTACATCTCCCTTGTCTGATTTCCAGGTTTCAGAGGGCTTTCAGACCAGCATTTTTCAGTAAATATCACCTTTAAAGTGAGGTTCTAACAGTATACCTAAAGCAAGCTGCCAGCCACAGTACTCGGAACACTGTCCAAAATCACTAAAAGCATCTTCAAACATCACTAAGACAACAGAATCCTAAACTAACTTAGAGTACATCCAGTGCATGAACCCCCTTCCTACACTAAGCAGCATTGCATGGGGCCTGGAATTAGCACTGTTGTACCAGTACCCCAAGCTACTCGACAGTTCCCAATAGGACCAGGACAAGACTAAGGTGGCTGCACTGCCCCTGGCAGCTAGTATCTCTGCCCAGTGGAGGATTCTCAGAGCCATCCAGCACATAGCTGAGTCATGGGGTTTGGACCTGGCCAAGCAGCAGAACTGGTGCTCCCTTGCTTGTACTCTTTTCTCCCCTTCCCAAGATTTACAGCTCCGGGAAGCCAAGAAGTTTTTCAGTCCCCTGTGAAAATCCCTCCCACAAAGTCATGAACTCAAAAGGAAAGGAAAAGGTAGCCTACCCAGAGTGGATTTCAGGACTACTATGTCTTTCACACTGGACTCTGTAAGAAAGAAAATACATAAAGGAAGGTAAACAAAAAGATAAGCTGGTAGGATCTTAATGCTAGCATGGCAGGTGAGGGGTCCCTTCCTTCCTGTGTAACTAGCTCACTGACAACTTTGGCATGGGGCATCCCCCACCTATCTCTCTCTCTGCTCTGGACAACCTGTTTCTGCCATGCCTTCCCCAACCCATCTCTGCCCTCTGACCCAAATCCCTGCTGAAAAATACGGGAGTTACTGAGGGCGGAGATCTCCTTTGATGACCACTGTTGGTGAGCTACGCAACATCCTTACAGAGTCCAACTTTGGAGAAAGTCACCAGCAAGGGCTACACATCTGTGCAAAACAGAGTCACAGGGTGGACAACATTTTTAAGAGAGCTGGGCTTTTCTCCAGCCTCCCAGCTGAACTGGAATCAACCAGAGATCAGGTGCTACTAGGAATAATTGCCAAAATAAAAGACATTGTGAGGTCAGCTGGGTGTGAGAGTTGCTGTTGGGGGGTTTGCCTAGGTCAGGGGTTTGGTCTTTCATAGCTCATAAGCAATTCCGCGGGGAGAGATGAGTGGTTTTGTCATAGCAAAAACAGATGCAGTGGAAAAGTGTATTATCCTGCAGGCATAGTGCAGGCTCTTAGAGCAGCTCATGTGCTGTAGGGAAGGGTGTGCTGAGACTATACTAAGCACTCTTTTATCTGAAGGCAATAAAACCGAGTTCCTTTAGGAAAAAGGAAGTCCTGAAAGACTTCTGGGGAAAGGGGAAACTCATGTCCTGGGACATCGGGATCAGTGTGGCTGTTAGTAAAAATAAAGCTCTAGAGGTGCTGGAGAGGTTACTGTATTAGTAAATGGTTTGCAGCTCTTTGTCTCAAGGCAGAGTGGATGTTTAAAGCTAAACAGGCCAGCAAATGAGTCTGACAGAAAGCAATGAAGTGCTAATGCCATGCTATTAGGAAGCTATTTTTTCATTCAGTTTTACAGGGCAAATGAAGCCAGAGGCTAAGTCACTGGCTTGAGGTCACCCTGGCCCAGCAGTAAAAGAAGTTTCTGGTTTTTGCCTCAGCTGTTCTTCTGACCAGAGAGAGAAGTGCAAAGAACTACTGAAAGCAGAAGGAGCTGGAGAAACCACAACTAGTGTGTTAAGTCCAAAATAGAAAGAAGTGTGGAATGAATAAAATGGTGAAACAGACGCAAAGGGAGAAGAGGGAACTGGGAACGGCTAAAAGTATGGCACCAACATTTTTATTTGTTTATGAGATACATTATGAAATGAGCAAATAGGCTCTCTCAGAAGCATTTAGCAGATTTCGTTATGATATCCTTGTTAAGAAAGTTCATTTAAATTGGCTGAGCATAAGGTCTGGTGAGCTGGAAACAAATCATCAGTAGAAGGGACTGATGATAACTGTGGGAGGAGATGTCTTCATGAGACGCCAATGCAGCTTCAGAATCAGATCTTAAAATGATGGTTTGGATGAGGGAATGAAAATCATTTTGAGGAAATCGAATTTTATTTATACACACACAAAAAAATGGCCCGCAAAACTATTGAGATGTAGAGGGAAAAGGTAAAGAAAATAATGATGGGATATAACAAAAGAAGCCTCATACTAGAAAAATGCAAGTTAGTGTGTCTGAGGGAAAAAAAAAACCCACTTGGAGATGTAGCATTTCCAGGGAAAAAGAAACCAGGAAATAGGACTCCCATGTGGAGTGAAGAAACACAAGGTATTTTAAAACCTGTGAGATTTGTGACTCTGCAAGAAGGATCAGACCAGGCTGAGAAGTCAAGACTCATTATAAAGGCAAAATACAAATTCCATTGGATTTGGATGCATTGAATACAGACACATCTCTAGTCCTTTGTCTAATGCTTGTTTTAGAACTGTTTTGTATGGACGGCTTTTTAAACAGACTATGACCTTCATTGTCGGCAACAGTAAATAATCCTTGGAATTATCAGATTTAATATCAGTCAAGAACTGAAATAACAACAATACGTACTTTGTCTCAGAGGAAGACTTAGTGGTGACTCAGGTATGTTGCTTTTGTTCTCTCTATAAAACAGTCTGGAATAATGTCTCAAATGAAAGTAGAAACCCTAATTGTTTGCTATTTTCAAGTTGAGCTGATAGAAGTCATGACCTAAGATCTTGCTCCACAGAAGCCAAAGCTGATGGGTGGAAAAAATAAAATTACCTATCCGATTATGGTCTGCTCTATTTCCAATAACCTTTATTGCTGTGTCTCCTGTAATCTTTAATCCTTCCAAGGAAGGATGCTTTTTTTGAAAACAAATCAGTTCTTCTTGTCAGGAAAAAATAAGTGTAGTTGTGTCTCTTGATCTTTACTATTTCATCTTCAGGTTTCCCCTGTCTCCTTCAGTAGTGACTCCTGGGCTTTTCTCTTTAACATATAAATCCTGGAGCATTTCTGACTGCTCAGGCCCCAGGGGTACTTACCCAGGAGAACCAGCGAGTCTGGGTTGACCCTGTACTCCGTCTGGTAGGGCAGGCTGCCCGAGCTGTTGATGCTGGTGGAGAGCTCTTGGTGGAGCACTGTGTTTACCCGCTCAGCAGTTGCCTCCTCCTGATGACTCTCCGGGATTTGGAGGGTAAACCAGAAGAAGAAGGTCAGAGCACCCTCCCTAACAGGGAAATAACGTGTAAAATATTCATCTCCAGATTCCTGGAGCAACAAACCTCAGAGGCTCCCCAGTTTAAGAAGGATGTTGAGCTGCTTGAGAGGGTCCAGAGAAAGGTGACAAGGATGGGGAAAGGACTGGAGGATAAGCCCTATGGGGAGCAGCTACGGGAACTGGGGCTGTTCAGCCTGGAGAAGAGGAGGCTCAGAGGTGACCTCATTGCTGTTTACAACAACCTGAGGGGAAGTTGTATTCAGGTGGATGTGAATCTCTTCTCTCAGGCTGATGACACCAGAACGAGAGGACATGGCCTTAAGCTACACCAGGGGAGGTTTAGACTGAATGTTAGGAAGAGGTTTTTCACAGAGAGAGTGATCTCTCATTGGAATGGTCTGCCCAGGGAGGTGGTGGAGTTGCTATCCCTGGAGGTATTTAAAAGAAGACTCAATGAGGAGCTCAGTGACATCGTCTAGATGGTGGGGAGTTAGACTAGATGATCCTGAGGGTCCCTTCCAACTCAGAATAACCTATGAACCTGTGAGATTAGCAGCCCCTCTCCACCCCTCCCCCTCTTGTTTTTCCACAAACTAGACGTATCTGTGTAGAATTTCTGTCTCACTGACGTGACCCAGAGGAACATCTCTGAGTGGAGCAGGAGAGCCTCAGTGTTCATGGTGTGAGTCAGTGCATAGTGCTTTGGGGGAGGACGACTTTTTATGCCATCTGGCTTTGGTGATGACCATATGAGCTCAAATTAATGTGATAATTATTCAGGACTGGTCTAATGAGTATTCTCATTTCAGATAGCAACAGCCTTTGGATACTATGGACCAGAGATTGAAAAGAAACACTCAAGACTTCGCTGTCTCACCTCCCAGTGGTGACAAGTGGATGATTTATGACTCAGTACCTTAATACAACTCATTAATGCTGGGCAGGCTCAAGCTGCAGCAGACTGTGACTGGGAAAGCTCTGCTCAACCAGTTGACAGGGAAAACAGGCTGAGGAAGGGTGAAGTGATGTTAAAACAAACCTTTGTTCAATAAAAGGTTAGAAGAAGAGTTATGAGTGAAACTTTTCTTTCCCCTGTTGCAAATGGAATTACATCAAAATTGGAATTTTCCTTAGGTGAAGGACAAATTTAGGGGTGCATAGAGGAAAAAAACAGAAGAAAATGACCATCAGTCTGGAAGATATTTCTGTTGTCTTGATCTACTGTAATGACCTGCAAAGCTGTAGCCCCACATCTGTCCCATTCCACTATTATCCTGTTCCTAGGTGGTCCATGGTTCTTGACTAGAATACCTTTTCCATGGTGCATTCTGACCTCTCCCTTCTGGGGCCTAGAATCACCCCATAAAATGAATTCTTTGCATTACACAGGTAAGTTTCCATCTGCTTAGTTTCTACTAACAGTGCCAAGCCAAAACATATTTTTCATCTTTCCAGTGATTTTTTTTTTACTCTTTTGAACTTCTGCCTGTGAAAAATTCTTAGTTTTGGCTTTTCATCATGACCTGAGAAGAACAGGAACATCAAAAGATTCCCAGCTCTGTTACACTGGAACCATTCTGAATCTCTACTGTCCAGCCTAGCCTGGAGCTCAGGGTGGGGACTGCAGAAGTTTGTCATGGTCAGATTTCAGTGAAACCAGAGTACAATTGACCGGAAGCTTTCACACATGAACAAGAAAATATGCTGTGGGTGCTACTCACCCAAAGGCATACACTGTGCTCGAGTTGTAATACCGACCCAGCTCTGTGGCACCAATCAGTTCCTTCAGCTGCAACGAGAATGTGGTCTGATAAAGGTAGTGCAATGTTACAGTAACAAAGGACTACAGCTGATCTAAGGTTTCATCCCTCTTGCTGTACAGACCCACCAAGTCTATCTTTGGATGGGGGTACCTGACCCCTTCCTCATGCTACTTACTGAATGGCCTCAGGGCCAGCTCTTTTCATGAAACTGTCCTCACCATATTCTGGAGCTTAGCTGACTCCAACCAGAAGGCTCGGGACTCCACCTCCCCGAGGTCCGGTGAGTACCGGCGATTGAGGACCTGGAGACTGCCACAGTAAAACTGCAGAATGGATGGCTCTAGGTGCCATGGTCTGTAGTCTGTTGAGAGAAGAAACAACTGGATTACCTCGGTGATATGTAGGAGAGAGAGGATCACCCCTGAATATAGGGTAAAATCACCCAGAGTCACTAATGTGCTTCGGATGGGCATTGCTTTGACTACACCCAATCCACCACCCGCAGGGGGGGAAAAAACATGAATTTTTACCTAGGAAATACCAGGTTGCTGCAGCAGCTCCAGCCAGCACAAGAAGGGCAATCCCAAGGGGCACATAGCAGAGGCAGTGACGAGAGTTACTCTCCAATTTGTCATTTGAAAGGGAATTGGATTCTTCCTCCTGTTCTTCGGCCTCCATCAGGGGCATCTGGTGACACAGTATGCCTTGGTGAGACTGGATTTTCTTCATCCCTTTACTCCTGTCTATGCAGGTGTTATGTAATCTCTGTCCTCCTCTCCCAAGATCTATAGCCCCAAGATATCTCTGGGGCCAGCCATCAAAGACTTTGCTCAGAGCAAATGTGAGTAAAACTCCTAAATCATTGGGAGACAGGCTTCTGGGGCACCATCCTGTCTATGCCTCCTGGTAATCCCATCATCTTCAAAGGCATTCCCTGTGTTTTGCTTCTGCCAAATCCACAAATCAGTACCATAATGAATTTCTCTGAATACAAAAGTGTTGTCCTCACCGGCTAAGAATGGTTTTAAAACTGGTAATTTATTTATCCAGAAATAAATGCAAAAGAAAATCTGTGACCTCCAATGTACACAGAAGTTGCACAAAACTTGAGCCTGGGAGCCTCAAGTTGCACTTTGTTCACTGTGCCATGTTTATCTTGATCCCTAAAAGAAAGTAAACTTTGCCATTCCCACCAGACCGTATGTTCCCAGGCAAAACTGATGATGGCACTGACTCACTAATTGAGCTAATGAGAGGAGAGCACTTCTTTAATATTCAGCTCTCCATCACTCTCTCCTTGTGCCAGGAGACACCTTCTGTCTTCTTTTGCCCCTCGTCTCCCCCAAGTTGCCTCTTTTCCTTCTTCCTGACTGCTGCCCTTCTGTCAGCCCCAGACTCTGAGAATAAGAAATACCATTGCCCAAGAGACCCACATTAATACTGGTTATTTCATCAACTTTCCTCTTCCTTTCGTCTGCCACCACCTAGTGCATGCCCGCCCCCAGAGGCTTTCTGTTTCTGTGCTTGAAGAGGAAAGGGATGTGAATGCATCTGCATAGCAGTGCATAGAGGTCTTGGATTCGTGTGTCTGTGAGTCATCCTCATGCCCCGTGGTGCATGTGAGCATGGGGCCAGGACTGCATGGGAAAGACTTGCTATAGCTATGGGAAGCGGTGGCTGGCACATTTTAGCTGGTGTGGATGCCATTGAGCATCACTTCATAAGGGTGAGTGGGATTTCCAGCCTCCTTTCCCCCATTTAGGGGGCCCCAAGCCCTTCAGCCTGCCTTGCAACATGGAAACAGATTTGCAGAACATAAGCACCAGGTAACTGACTCTGGAACATTAAACCCAGCCTGGTGAACATCAACACTCAGACAGTCACACATCTTCTTGCTCTAACATTCCCTTCCAGAGAGGCAGGCAGTACAAACAGGCCCAGCACAGCCTGACCTCTCTCGCTTCTTGTAGGGTACCTTTTTTTGCAACCCCTGGAGAGGGTCTCCTTCCCACAAGGAGCCGAGTTGGGCAGTCCAGGAAAGCAAGAGCACTTTTCCACTATCACAGCATCCCTTCAGAAACAGCAGGCATAAGCACACAACCACAGATGGAGCAGCAGGGAAAGGAGGGCAGGAAGCAGCAGCAAAGAGACTCTGTTAGTAGATTGAATGGTAGGCACTAGGGTTTCCTTCAGAGCTGCAAACCTACCTTTAAAGCCTGCTGTTGCCTGTGAGACCTGGCCCATACCCCTTACAGAAGCCAGCTCACACACGCATGGAGTGGGAGAGAAAGTAGGACATCTATTTACCCAAGCTCAAGGTCTCCTCAGCGATCAATAACCTGGTGTCCTGTCCCTTCAGCTTGGCCTTTGTCCTGCACTGTCCTGCCACAATGGGTCAGTGCACCCCACACAATGCTTTTTTGTTTTCTGAAATGGAGCATTTGGAGGCTTACGGGGAGGGGGGGGAGAAGATCTGCAGGATGAGCAGCAGGAGTCCAGAAATAGTTAGGATAGGAGTACCTCCAGCTGTGCAGAGAACAACCCAGGAGGCTGATGCAGATAGCTTACGTTGTCCTCCTCAGGGGACAGTGAGTTGCTGAGCAACTGCTGTATTTTTAAGCCTCCCTCTTTGGTCCCATTGAATGGAGAGGTGAAACACAGGATGTGCTTCCCAGCAGAGGGATTGAGTAGACTCCAGCTGGCACATGTAGATCACTGGAAGGAGGGTAGGTGACAGTAGGCAGCGGGTCTGGTTACCACAGCGGTCATGCAGATGAAAGCAAAGCACAGTGCCTCTCAGTCCCAACATGCGAGACTCCCTCTGGTCTTCTTGCACTTCTTGCTGCCCAGTCTCCTGACACAGGGCTCACTGCACTACCACTCTCTCCTCTATGAAGCATCTGATTTTCTGTCAGCCCAGGTCCTCCTCAACTACTTTTCCAGCACTACTTTCTGCTTTCAGCCCCACAGCTCTGTATGTGCTCCTTTGTTTTTCAGAAATGACAGCAGCCCTGCAACTGGAGCAGAGTAAATAGAATTATTCTGTCAATAAATGGATGGAGAGCATGGGGACATGGTTGACTCTTGACCCAGGGCTGAGCTCCAGCCACTGATGTTGCCTTGGGGTTGAGCTCATTTGGGTCAGGGCTCATTTGGGCTCATTTTGACAGCTGGATAGGGATAGATGTTTTCAGCTCTGCCACTGGATCATGTTTAGTCTGGGACTGCATGAACACCAAAAGGTAACGCTGCAGCTGCCTCATAGTAGATTCTAGTAGATAAACATTAACTGGGGATAAAAAGCTGTAGTGTTTGCCTGGGAATGCCTTCAGAGCTGATAAAGAGATTTGAGACCTGATTTCACTTTAAAAAGTTACTTTGAGCCAAAATTTCCACAGATACTGAGTGACTAGCTGCATCTCTAGGCATATATAGTATATTCATACATAGTTTTTCTGAGTTTACAATATAAGGGCTTGCCACAGTGGGTCAGAACCCAGCTGAGGGTATTTCCTAGTTTCAGAGACCTCACTTTTTGTATTCAACTTTCTTGGAAAGAAGACTCTTCCTTCTCTGGTGTTTTCAGCAGAACAAAAAAATGTTGAATCGCAATCTGATCTATCTAAGCAAGCATACCACATCTATCACCGCAGGCTTTTGAATCAACCAAGGACCCAAAACCTTGATCAGATCTTACTTGTGAGGAATTCCTTTACTACAAGCACTCTTTCCTTTCCATTTCTCCACAGTAAAAAAAAAAAAAAAGAAAGACAAGATGTAGGAACAGACTGAGAACGATGTCTATTTACGAAGGTATCTTGGAAAGAAGGAGATGAGAGATGTGACAGATATCTTTTCTGTCTCTGGGCTTAAGAGAAAAAGAGACTTATGTCTGTGGCTGTTAGCTTAATATTTTCCACACTGATATTTTCCACACAGTATTGTTGTTCAGCTTTGGTTTGCCTCTGGTACTGACGGACACCATCGCAGCATGTTTCTGTGGTTTTGTGAACCACACAGTGTGTTCACATTGGCTTGAGAGAGGATCGCTCCCAGCATGACATTTCCA
The DNA here is from genome assembly GCA_013390025.1 of Pitta sordida. Classification (NCBI taxonomy): domain Eukaryota; kingdom Metazoa; phylum Chordata; class Aves; order Passeriformes; family Pittidae; genus Pitta; species Pitta sordida. The sequence goes on along the minus strand of WEKX01010587.1, from coordinate 135,166 downwards.
AAGAGCTCTTGGGGCAGCAAAAGGGCCCCAAATCACTGAGAGAGTTATGCCTTTGGTATTCACAACCTGGGTTACTCACATACGAGAGCACATGATCTCATCTTCCTGGAAGAAAGGTCCGATTATCGCCAGATCTGATGTTGAGCACTTCCTGCCGCAGTGTGTCACACATTCACACCCAGCATGGCTGTGAAAGCACTGCTAACAGCTTGCCAGCTTGAAAACTGTCAACATTTTCACAGGGGGACCAGAAAAATACTGAACCAGCAGGAGACTGCTCAGGGGCTTGCAGCAGGAACACCTCCAACTCTGCTTTCTCTTTTAGGTGGCTGAGTTCCTTGGGGAAGGGAGTAGGAAGGAGAGCTAAAGGTATATTGGTCTGAGCAAAGCTTTACCTAGTCCCCTACTTCAAAAAGCTGTTAATTGTTTGCCCACACCCCAAAGGACAGAAAAACACTGTAGATTCCTTAATATTTTGTTTATTTACAAAGAGGCAAACAATTTCTTTTGTACTCAGCAGCAAGATGTACTGAGGAAGAGTACAGCATTGTCATTTGGCCATGCAGAGAGAAAATTATAAAGGAGAAAGCCTAGCTAGAACTCAGTCTAGCCACTGTCATAAGAAATAACAAAAATGTTTTTTACAAATACTGTACATTAATAACAAAAAGAGGTTTATGGAGAATCTCCATCCTTTATTTGATGTGGAGGGGTAACACTGCCACCAAGGGTGAGGCTGAGCTACTTAATGCCTTCTTTGCCTCAGTCTTTAACAGAAAGGCTGGTTGTATTCAGCATACTCAGCATACTCAGCCCCCTGAGCTGGAAGACAGAGACAGGGCGAAGAGGAAACTCCCTGTAATCCAGGAGGAAGTAGATAGTGACCAGCTGTACCACTTAGACACTCCTAAGTCTATGGGGCCAGATGGAATTCACCCATGGGTACTGTGAGAGCTGGTAGAAGAGCTCACCAAGCCACTCTCCATCATTTGCCAGCAGTCCTGGCTAACCAGAGAGGTCCCAGGTGACTGGAAGTTAGCCCAAGTGGCACCCACGTACAAAAAGGGCTGGAAGGAGGATCCACAGAACTACATGCCTGTCAACCTCTCCTTGGTGCCAGAGAAGGTCATGGAGCAGGTCACCTTGAGTGTCATCATATGACATATGCAAGACAACCAGAGGATCAGGCCCAGCCAGCATGAGTTTGGGAAAGGAAGGTCCAGTTTGACCAACCTGACTTCCTTCTCTGACAAGATGACTCACTTAATGGAAGAGGGAAAGGCTGTGGATATTGTCTACCTAAACCATAGTAAAGCCTTTTTCACTGTCTCGCATAGCATTCTCCTGAAGAAACAGGGAGCGCATGGTGTGTACTATTTGCTGAGTAAAAAACTGGCTGAATGGCCAAGTTATGGTGAATGGAGTTACATCCAGCTGGCAGCCAGTCACAAGCGGGGTTCCTCATGGGTCAGTATTGGGTCCAATCCTGTTTAGTATCTTCATCAATGATCTGGATGTGGGGATTTAGGGCTCCCTCCATCAGTTTGCAGATGACACTACTTTCAGCGGCAGTGTTGATCTGCCGGAGGGTAGGAAGGCTCTACAGAGGGATTTGGATAGGCTGTACTGACAGGCCGAGGCCAATTGTATGAGGTTCAGTAAGGTGAAGTGTCAGGTCCTGCACTTGCGTCACAACAACCCCAAGCAGCACTACAAGCTTTGGGAAGAGTGGTTGGAAAACTACTCAGAAAGAAAAGGGTTGATAGGTGTTCTATGACAGCTGAATGAATGTGAGCCAGCAAAGACAAATGGCATTCTGGCCTGTAGCAGAAATAGTGTGGCCATCAGGACTGAGGAAGGGATTTGTCCCTCTGTACTTTGCAATGGTGAGGCTGCACCTTGAGTATTATGCCCAGTTCTAAGTCCCTTACTATGAGAAAACCATTGAGGTGCTGAAGTGTGTCCAGAGAAGGGCAACAAAGCTAGTGAAGGGTCTGGAGCACATTTTGTATGAGGAGCAGCTGATGGAGTCGGAGTTGTTTGGTCCAGAAAAAAGAAGGCTCAAGGGAGATCTTACTGCTCTCTACAACTGCCTGAAAGCAGCTGGGGCAAGGTGGAGGTTGGTCTCTTCTCCCAGGTAACAAGTGATAGGTCAAGAGGAAATAGCCTCAAGTTGCATCAGGGGAAGCTCAAGCTGGATATCAGGAAAAATTTTTTCATTGAAATATTGGAATAGGCTCCCCAGGGAAGTGCTGGAGACATCATCTTTGGAAGTGTTCAGAAAACAAGTAAATATGGCAATTTGCAATATGACTTAGTGAGCATGGTAGTATTCAGTCAGAGGTTGGACTTGATGATCTTGGAGATCTTTTCCAACCTTAATAATTTTATGATTTTATGAAGGAAAACAAAAAAGCTTATGAAGACCTTCATGGGGACAAGATACCCACCAGTGCAACTAGGATCTTTGGCCCATGTAAGATAACAAATTACTTATTAGGGGAAAGGGATTCAGTGTCTTTTTTCAAAGTCCATCTTGGAAGATTCTCAAAATAAATAAAACAGCTGAGAAAGCCTTGTGCTTCTTTATCTGGGAAACTGAGGGGTCTTCTTCACTGGTTGTGTCCTGGAAACAATGGAGCAGTCCATGTCTTGAGACAGGTGGTGAAGAAGCTGATGAGAGGAGAGATTAAGTTCAGGAAGACCTCTCAGCTATAAGCAGGCTCAACTCCTTTGAGCAACTCTTTTGAGGTGAAATCTAAGCCAATGGGTGACCCTGTAGCTGGACCCCTATTGGCATTCAGGATGCATAATGCAAGGTCAGGTAACAGTGTAGGACCAGGATAAAGCAGAAATTCAATGCTTGTACAGATTGAGATCGGAAAAAATTAGTTCTAGCTGACACTCATAGATATGACAGAAGTACTAATAAGTTCAATATTCCTGACTTTTTTGGTATAAAAAGTCTTAGAAAAGTGTTTAAGAGCTAAGAACTCTTACCACAGAACTGATATTTTCCCACTACTGAAAAGTCCAGAAGTATTGGAAGAAAGAAGACAGATCGTACAGATGTTGAATGCAGGGATCAATGTAACCAGAACAACTTTGCCTTGCCAGCTTTCCTCTGTGGTGTGCTGCTTATCTTAACCCAGATCTGTGCATGCAGAGGGAAAAATAAAACAAAGTCTGTGCTGCTATCCCTTTTCTGTGTGGGATTGAGTGGATTGAGCTTTTGTTTTCAGCAAAGGTGCTGATTTGCTGGTAAGTTTTCTGGGCTCATCCATCACGTCTTTGCTGCCAATTAGACAAGGGTTTCTCTTGAGCAATGGAAGGAATGGGCTGCACCATTGCGATGTTTTCCACTAATACAGGATGTGGGATGAACTATTCTACAATCAGCTTATCACAGTCAAAAAACTGCAGTTTGCCAGCAGGGCAGAGAGGCTTTCGATTTCATGAAAAATATTGTAGCAAGAATGGGAAATTGTCTGAGTTCATCAGAGCCTGAGGAAAGAAAGAGGGGGAGGGGATTTCCCCAGTATTTTTAACCCAATAATGGGGTTTTCTTTTTTACACTGCACTGCTTAGACAGCTGACACAGTTGTGGCTCTGTACTGACCTTGGAGACTTGAATCTAAAGCTGGACTAGTTTAGTAGCTAGTAGAGCAGCTTAAAATGTAATCTCTGATTAAAACCTCAAGTGGGAACATCATAGAAAAAAAATCACACCCTTGATCAGTCAGGCAGAGATGTCTTCACCCCAGCATTGACTGGGAGTGCTATTGATCCCTGTAAAAAAATCTCATATTCACCTCTTCAGGCATTTATCCCTCCCATTAGAGGTTTTTAGGCCAGGAAGAGGCAAAGGGACCATAGGCCTGCTCAGCCTCAAAGATGAGTCCTATTTTACACTAAGATGCACAGCATGGAAATGCTGGTACAGCCTCCTACTGGGAGCCGAGAAGGGAAAAACAAGCTGGTCTGGTTCTGGATGTCACTTCAGCAGTGTGGGAAAGTTTCTATACCACCAGAACTAATAATAACAGAAAACCTGGCTCACTTATGAGTCCTTGTAGGGCTGTGTTCTCCAGCCTCCTTAATGAGCAGTCCCAATACGTTTGCTACTGAAGTTGTCTTCATGTCCTGAATAGAAAAACTGTCTATCTAGCCTTCCCTGCAGAGGTGGCCTTTACCATCTGTGTGTTTCCTCCTGGCCAATTCTACGCAGAGTGATGGATATACTGGCTTTGGAGGTCCTTCAGAGAAAAGTAGGCACCAGTGTTTGGGACCTGGCTGGAGAAGACTGTTTTGCATGGATCCTCATCCTGTCCTTTCTTTAGAGATGAGGGCTGGGAGGAAGACAAGGTAGCATTTGCTACTGGTGTACAGGGGTCAGTTGGAGGCCCTGCCTTCCCACTACCCTCCGTTGCATCGATAGTATTGCTGTCATGCAGGTCTGGTGAGTCAGGAAAGGCAGTGTCCAGCTGGAACAACATCTCAGCAGGTTGTGAAACTGCTTTGTCCATCATCTTCTCATCTTGTTTCAGAACTGGTGTTGGTGAGGTGCCTTCACTTGACTGGAGCATCCCAGAAGTAGTCATGGCCTGCTGGGTTTCACCTTCTTTCTCTTTCATGAAGGAGCTGTTTTGGAAGCCCTGGGTTGCCTTGATGCACTGAAAGAAGTTGCAGGGCAACACAGTCATGTCCTCTGCCAGTGTGCAAAGGTCTGGGGAGGGGAGAGCATTGTAAGACTTGCCATCCTTGCTGCTGCTGTTCTCCTGGGCGAAAGGCTCGTAGGTGAAGTAGACCTGACAGGGCTCAATCTCAAAGGAATTGGGAAGGTGGAAGAAGAAGTAGCCTTGGTTGGTGAAGCAGCTGGATACAGAGTGCACACTGGTTTCTAAGGGAGGATCAGGAGTCAGAGTTCCCTTGGAAAGTGGAACCCAGGATTCCTGGTCATTCTTCTGCATCACCTCGAGCAGAGAGATCTCCGGGATTGTGCTGTTCACACAGTAGGAAGACGTGGAGAATGGGGAGGAGAGCCATTTCTGATGGGGAAGAAACACAGGAGAGAGAGAGGCTATGACACCCAAAGTATAGCATTCAGTGAGGAACCACAGGTTTGTCTTCCTGAGTGTCCACCACAATCAATCAGCCTATTCTCTGTCCAAGCACGAGTTACTGGATGTGGTGGGAAAGGAAATTCACATTCATGATGTCTCATCTGCGGGATTTTCAGAGAGACTGTGTTTTTCTGTCACTTTGAAATCAAGAGCAAATCCTGTAAGCCCATGTTTTGAGATTTCTGGAGCAGGGAATGAAAGATGGACAATTAAATGGAAAGGAAGGGCGAAAAAAAAGGAAGATAAAACCTTACAAGACCACAAGATGAACTGAAAGGGAAAACATGAAAAACACTACTGAGGTGCAGCTCATGCAATGTATTACTCAGTGGTGAACCAGCTTCTGATACATCTAAATGGCCACATACAGATATCATGTCTAAAATCCTTGTCCAGGCCCGTTATGCCTGATTTTCACATTCATCATGAGCAACATCATGCAGTGCACCTTTATCCCTAAAAACAAATTGGTTTTGATGACACCCAACTTCATTGCCTTTATGGCCCATAAAGCTAATTTTTCAAGTTCTTTCTGCACTGATAAGCTGTTTTCAGTGCCTGATACACACCCCCATCCCTCTACTCTGCACTCTTTCCCTGTAGTTTCAGTTTTCTAAGGCTTTTTGTACATTGGCTTTTCCAAAGCTTTTCTGTATCTAGACCCTCTGCAGTTTGTTTCCATCCTTAAAGCAAAATGCCCCTTGGGATCACCTCCCACGTCTCGCATCTGACACTCCCATTAATACTGCACAGAATGGTAATTGTCTCCTTGCAGCTGCCCATACTCACAGGGAGACTAGGGGAAGGGCAGAAGCGGAGTGGAGAAGGAAGGGAAAGAGACAAGAATGCAGAAAATAGCTAAGTGCCATTCAGTGTGATGGTAATTCACATTAGGAGCAGAGGAAAGGCTCACAGCCAGGAGGAGGGGATCACAGCAGGAAGTCTGGGCAGCCTAGGACTGTGAGGCACCAAATTGGGATGGAAGGGGATCTTGAGAAACTAAGCTTTCTCCTGCAGTTCCCTTATTCTGTCTCAGCCTGCCCATTATCAGAGCAGGGTGCTGAGGTTTGCGCAGTTTGCTGTTTCTCGGTTCTGTAATTAGTGATGCCTCAGCTGAGTGTTAGGTTTAGAAGGTCAGAAAATACACCTCAAGCAGAGAACCCAGCAGCTGGTGCTACAGACACGTATGTTGTGTTTGCATGTGTAGGTCTGACAGGCTATCTATCCTGGGCATGTGCAGCTGGACACTCCTGCTCCTCATTTCTCCCTGTTAACCACATGGTTCATCCCCAGTCCAATACCTGAATGTCACCTCCATGAACCGAAACGAGTGGGGGAAAGAACTTCTCAGGGTCTGGGATATGAATCTTCAGGATCTTCTTAAACCTTGGGAAAAGAGAATAAGAAGAACAAATTAAGCAGGGCCTGATTCTGATCACTCTGTCACTGTGGTGGGGGGTAGGAGAGAGCATTGCAGCTCATGGAGGAGAGGTAAAATAACAACAAGCTTAAGTGCTGTCCTTGCTCTTGAGTGGTCTGACATGCAGTAGCTGAGCAATGAGAGGTATAGAGATGAGACAGTTAAGCCTGGCATTAGAAAATACATTGATCCTAGCCTTTTCCCTGGGGAAGGACAACCAACACTTCACTGTTTTCTTCTCTGCCTTGGCTGGTCACCTTAATTTCTCCATCTGCCCTCTTAAGCTCCTGTCCTGACGACAAGCTGAGCAGGCCTCTCATGTTTTCAAGTTCCAGCTGCTGTGAGCTGCCCCTTCTTTGCTTTGCTGTCACCACAATGACTTGGAGGACCATCACTAGCAAAGCTCTGCCACAGCTCTCTGCTTTACTGGAACCAGTGTGTCGTCATGCTGGGGCAGCATGAAGTTATCTAGTCTGCTCCTATGGTTCTCAGAAAGGTTGGCTAATCCTGTCATCTCTTTGGTGAAGCTTTGCTGTAGGATGCTCTTAGGAAAGACCCTCCTGACCTCTGGAGGCCGTGTATTCTCTGAAGCATCAGAATTTGCTAGTTCTTGCATACCTTACATCATTGCAGATGCTATTTTTATTCATGCATGTCTAATCCTTCCTTGCATCTTACCTCAGCATTATTCTCCACTCAATTCCCCTAGGTTAATTATACTTTGTGGAGACAGGAGGCCTTTTTAACTCTCTTTGTGCTGTACAGCTAGTACTTCCTCACCTTTGTGTTATAACTGAGGGTAAAACAATGACCAGTGACTTTCTTAGTATCCATTTTCTTTCAACATGGTTCTCTATCTTTCTTTACAGAGAAACCATACAGACTGCTGCTTCATCCCTCCTTTCTGTCATGAACATCAGCACCCTACTTCTTTACACCTGCCCTGAGATGGGAAAACGTGAGAATATTTTTGACCTTGCCATGCTGACAGTTCACCATTCCTATTATTGCATGAGGCAACCTTGTGAAACACTTTCAGTTCTGAATAAAAGCAGTGTCTGGGTAGAAGTGCTGGCAAAGACATCTTTGAAGCACCATATAGATGTTTATCAGTATGTGAGGACTGCACAGACCAGGGACAAGAATTATACGCCTCAGGAGTTTTGCCAGCAGACCAAATGCCACCATGTCCTGCCTGAGCTCTTGCTGGAGCGTTTAAAGGAGAAGTTAGTGGTACTAGGCTTGCTTGGTCCTTGCTACTGAAAGAGAGCTTAACCCAGTGACTTGCTTCTGAGGAGATAATTATGATGCATCCCTGCCAGGAAACACCACTCTAACCCCTGGGTAACAGATGTGCTGAGAGGGCTGTTTTAAATTCACCTAGGGCATGGTACCAGGTCACAGGACCATGTCACAATATGATGACGCTGATGAAACCACATCTTCTTGAGTGGGAAATGTCAGCCTCAAGAGGTTGGCCTACAAACTATATTTTGAAGTCAACTCTACCTTGACTAATGCCAAGTGAAAAATAATCCAGGTTTTGAGAACACACACAAGATACTGGTGAGAAACAGAAAGATGAAAACTTGATCCTCATTTACCATTTCAGGCTCCGTAAGTTAATAAGGAAGGCAGTCCCAATGATCACAAAGATGAAAGTGCTCACTATAAGAGCTGGCAGGACTGGTCGGGATGTTTCTGCAAGAGGAGAAAGAACAAGGAAATTTTGGTGAAAATTTAACCAGAATTCTGGAGGTAGAAGCTGCAGCATTTTCATGGCTGTTCAAGGTGATCAAAGTGAGCCTTTGGCATAATTTTATATAATGTTATAATATTATATAGAATTGTAATATACGAGTCAGATATATGAGTTCTGCTGTGTTGTGTAGGATGCCTTTGAGCTGATATGGATTTTAGAGTCTAAGCATTGCTTAACAGATAATTTGTGCCGAACAGTTTGAATCCCCTGTTCGTAACAGCACCACAGTCAGGGGTTGCCAAAGATAAGGTGCCACAGTCTGCTGTATGAAGTGTTCATCAACTTGTCTGTCTCATTTCAAAGGAAAACAGGGACTCCTAAAACCAGCTAAAGTAGGATTGGAGGCTTGAAGCAGCATTATGAGTCAGTGAGAGAGACAGAATCATGGGGTTCACAGACCTCCAAGAAGGTGGGAGGACAAGGATGGAGTAAGTTAGGGGTCAAGAGGCTGGCTTCTTTCTTTGGAGAGGTGTTGGAAAGCTTTAGGAAACTAGGAAGATTATAGCTTTACACCATATTTTAGTACTTGGATTGTAGGGTTACGAGAGAGAAAGTTCCCATATGCCAGGGCTGCCAGAACTCCTCCAGCTTGCTTGGCATTATCTCAAACTTTTCTTAGTCTATCTCTTTCATACGTATCTCCTCAGTGCACCTGTGTTGGGTCTTGCTACTCTGGTGCTTGTTTCCCCTCCCTGCCCCTCACTTCCCTCCATCTCTTGTGTCCCTTAGTCTGGGCATGCAAAGCATCTCTGGAGAAGTTTTGAGGGAGCAGAGAAAAATAAAAGCAGACATTTGTAGTACATTCTTTCTTTGCTTGTCCTTGAGATGCAGCTCAGATCACTTTGTCTGCTCTGCCTCTGGTATCCTGGTTATCTTTGGGTCTTGGTTGCTATGACAACTGGTTGCGGTTGTATTCTATTCACTGACATCACACACTGTCAAAATTTGATCGCCACAGCAACACAGCGCCCTTTCTAAACATAGCTCCTCTGTTTATACCAGCACCAGGCACAACAGGGGCGGGGGGACAGGAGGGGGGACTTGAGAAGGGGCAGAGAAGGGGCAACCTGAGGAGTAACATCTATCTCTTTAATTTGGGAAAAAAAAAAAATGACAGAGGCCACTGCCAGTGATTCATTGAAGGACACTATATTTCAAGGCTGGAGGTTCATGCAGAGGCTGTTGCAAATCCCAGCAGACCTTTATGAGAGGAACTTAACATGCACCTAAGTCTGTAAATCTCTTCCCTTCTCCATGAGACTTTGCTTCTTAGGCTTAGATGTCCTACAGTTGAGGAGCTGAGAGCTCTGTTTCATTGTATTTCACTGATCAATACCTCCAATGAACTGGCCCATTTTAGGGAACTGGAAGTATTATTCCTAGGTAACATTAGCATCCGGGGAAATGCTAGACCGGGCCACTGCTTCTGCAGGTCAGACATCTGGCCTTACTGCTCTGGGGAAGCAGTCCCTGATTTACACCTTATATTTTGCTTAGCTTCTGGAAGTCAGAGGGGTTTTGTTGGGGTCAGGGGTTCTTTGCCCTTAAGCACTGCTGAGCTGGTCTGACAACTGATTAGGAGGGACAGATTGTTTCTGAAGTTTCTATTTCTTTTTGGTCAACACAGTCCTCCCTACCCATCTTCCTTCAGCAGCTCAGCCTGCTTTGGCCCTTCTATCTTGTTTTCCATGTGTCCTCATTTTCCTCTCCTGCTTAGACCACCTGATTGATCCTTACGGTCAGCACGTGTCCTCCACAGTATCGGCTTGCTCCAGTCACTCCATACGCCTTTGTAGGGACTTCTAGTACTTGGCCTTGCACGAACAGCTGCCTCATATATTGAGTTGGGTGAGAGTCTCTCAAAATTCGCCCACATCTGATCGTGTTCAATGGGCAAGTTTGTGGCCTCCTGGGAATAGGGTAAATTTAAAACATCATCAGCAAGCTGGTTTGCAGTGTCATGTAACAAGCTTTTCCAAGGTCATCAGAGAAACCCTGTCTCTAATCCCTACACCTTGTACACTGCTTTTTCACCCTGGATGAAAATTCTTCTTCACCTTGCTTTTCTTCACCCCTTTTAGGCCTGTTCTGGAAGTGTTTGAATTTTTTTGTGACAGCACTAAATAAAATAGGATCCCCATCTGCCTCCTTGTTGTCACCGAACACGGCAGCAAGTAACACAGATAAAAGAGTGGGGCCTGTTATCCTCTCTCCAGCTTCACCAAAACTCGTTTCATCCTGAGGGGAAGCCCAGGAGCAAGTTTTGGTAACATAAACAAAGCCAGGATTCATATGGTAATAGATTCCAGTATCCCACTCTGGACTCACCTCCCAGGACTGACTCATGCTTCGGTACCGCACTTGGTATTTTCGATTCCCTTCCAAATAGTGAGAGGAAACATTCAGGCTCCATGTTAAGTTGGAGGTGTTTTCAGTTATGTTAACCAGATGAAGATTTCCTGGAGGCCTTAGCTTGACTGGAAAGAGAGAAGAAGCAGGGCTGATATCTCCACTCTGTCCATAACAGGACTGCACATCAAGCCCCATGGCAGCAGGACTGGTGACTTGGCTGTGCTCACAGACTCAGGCCAGCCACAGCCACATGAGAGTATTGGTGAATTTCACCTCTCTGTTCCTCCTTTTTCCCCACTGTCACTCATTGCAAAAGGCCTGTTGCCTTTGGACTAGGCAGCTCCTCCTGTGAACCTTTGAGTGTGGCCCCTGCAGTCAGTGCAACCAATCCATGTGGCCAAGCATCCCATCTTGTAGGGATGATCCACACGGCAAATGTAGTGATAGGAATAGAGCGTGGTAGGGAACACACCGGCTTCCTAGTTACTCTTTCAAAGAGCTACAGCCACGGAGGATGGAGTTACACAGACTGTCTAAGCTGATCCTTCCTGATCCTTGACTCCACTCATGCCTTCTTATGCACCATCTTGTAGCAGCTCTATTGGCCATCTCATTACAGGAAAATTCACACATTCAGCAAAAAAATGTCCCAAGCAGATGCTTTTCTTTTGGATTAGTGAGTGGAATCCTTTCAGCAAAGACTGGTGCATGCCAATGCTGGCTTAAAGGCAGGTGGAAGCACACATGTGGTAGGAGGGACAGAGGAAGAGTGGCAAGACTCCTTCTTGCAGCACGCATGTTTTGGGGAGGGAAGCTGAGCTGTCATGAGCTGTTTGAGGTTAGAACTTCTATTGCAAAGCACTCCCATTTAACAGTGTCCCAGATACAGCACAGGATCAGACTGACATGACACTGCATGATTGAGGTGCAAGAGGTAGGAGTCAATATGGTTCACCTGTGATCATTGTAGCAGGGTACAAGCAAAAGACACAAGCCTAAAATCAGCTATGGGTATTGCATAGGGATGGATGGGGATGAGAAATTAGCTGTCCTTTCATGGGGAAGCTTCAGAGACTGGAAGACAGATGAGTACTCACTATTTGCAAAGGGCTCGAAATTTTCTATTTGCACAGGTATAGACTTTTTCTCTCCAATCTGGCAAAGGACAGACATGGCAAGACGGTCTGAAACAGTGAAGCATTGAGTCTGCAAGGAAAATTAACCACTTATGACAATGAAGCCTCATGAATAAGAATTCAAATTTCTAAGCATTGCCTATTTATAAGAAAATTAGGAATACATATATGACAATAAACACAGACAATATTTGTGGCTGAAAGGCATGAATATCAGTGGTGAGTGAGGAACCAAAGATTCATACTACATGTGATTGGATTTTTTTGTGTATTGGCAAGAAGGGCACAAAATAATCTGATATGCTAGTTTGCCAAGGTATGTGCTGATTAAACAGCACAAAAGATACTCTCTATGACTGACATTTATTGAGAAAAAAAATTTACTAAATCATTTTATGTTCACTGGTAAGATTGAAACCACATTAATATTACATGTTAAACTTGAAATGCAATGTTACTGAAGAGACGCCTGCACCATACAGTACTGAATAAGCAATAGAGAAATTAGTTTAATTAGAAAGAAAATATTTTGGAACTATTTACCAACCATCTTTGCACATGATATGCCAATGTAAGAAAGCTTGTCTGTCATTAGAACTGGTTATGACTTTATCAATAGGGAGGACTAGCTCAGATTTGGGTGCATATTTTTTGAAAACGCAAGAACTGCAGTAACTCTGGATATGTCTGAAGGAAGTACATGATGACTCTAAAATAAGATTGATTTAAATAAAGAATAATAGTTAGAAGGTTTGCATCACTATTAGCTCCAGTGATGTGCTGCTAACCAGACTTTACAGCAGTTACTGATCCTGAAAATTGTATTGACCTCTTCAAGGAAAATGAGATCAAGAGATAACTTTAGACCTGGTCTATCCCTCCTTAGAGGAAGCGATTAGGGCTAAACCCAGGTAACTGAGACATGGGACACTGCATATGATCTGTTTGTCCTGCATCTCTTCTGCATGGTCAAGACAGCATGGCCCAGCCCACAAGGAGGCAAATTCCTGCTGCAGTCGAACACACAGGAGTGATGCATATCAACAACACAATATACCAAGCCCAATACATACAAATCTTTTCCACCTTGCCATTAGCCAGGACATCCCAGATGAATTACTCACATTACTGTCTTGGCTGAAGGTCTTGATGCATCTCCTCAGTCCTGTCCTCTGTTCTACCTTGAGTAATTCACAGTTCTTCTTGTGTATGTGTAGGGGAGACTCCAGTAAGCTGTGAAGGCTATTTTGTATTTAGTCAATCATTATGGAACACTAAAGAGCTTTCAAAGCATTTTGCATTCTGCTGTATTTACTGAACAGGTTACAGCAAAGATTTAATCCTACTTGCTCTCTCCACAGCATCACGCAAACAAATTTTATGTGCTGGCACAAGGGGAGTCAATGCATCCCAGGTTATTTCAAGCCAAAGATAACAGTAGATTTCCAGTTTCAAAGACTTCACAAAACCCTCTTCCCATTGTCTCTGCAGCCTGTTGATATCAGAGGGCATGCAGAGCCCAAACATACCTGCTGCCCACAACTGTGCCAAGGCAGCACTGGAAAACAGATGTCTTTTCTGCCCCTCTATGATTTACAGGTCTCCATCAAGCTCCTGACAGCCCTGTAGGACCTCAGATACGGAGTAAGATGTACCTTCTGAACCAAGTCACATCCCAGTCACCCAGGACCATACATCACACTTAGCAGCTCTACACCATGACCTCTCTTCAGCGCTGACAAGTGTGACTGGACAGGCTAAGCTAAGGAGTGTTGACAGGGTTGGAGAGCATCTGTAGAGCTGAAGCTGAAGGGATATCTGACTGAGATGCCTGCTCCAGCTGTAAGGTCAGCTGTAAGGGACTTGCTGACAGTGGGGAGAGGTGTTGTCCTAGAGCCCTGGTTAAGCAATGGTACAGTTTAAAATCCAGTCCAAATTCCAGCTCTAGTATCTGTGATTCACACTTATGGAACAACATTAGTGTTTTAGCTTTCTAGGTCCATGCACCAAGCCACAGGATATATTTGTTCATCAGCCATTGGAGATGTCTCTATGACAGCCACAAGAAACCCATCCACTGCCAGAATCACACTGAGCCTCTCCTTATGACAGGCACCCAAGGAAGTCCTGAGGGAGGCTGGGAAGCCTCTTGGCTAGAGATGTCCTATTTGGAGATGACAGAGACTCAGACAGACCCAGTGCAATACTGGCCACACACCTTCCCTCTGCTGGGAGGTGTATGGAAGAGGAAAACATCATGAACTGAGAGAGATGAAAGGGCCAGAGGAGAGAAGGGGGACAATAGTTTCCTTTCTTTGTTGTTACTCAGGGTATAACATTGCAACTCTTCCTGGCAATGGGCAAGTAGCCTCTATATAACTTTAATCCACCCTTCTCCTCCCCAATCTTTATATATCCTCCTTTCCCATTGAAAATGTCTTTCAGTCCAGAGGGTGGCTACCAAGGAGGAGGGATTTTTTAAAAATGAAGCAGAGATAGAGCCATGGAGCTGGAAGATGGGTTGTGTTAGATAGTTTGTGACTGTCAGATGGCACACACTGAGTAGTGGCTGCCAGTATCTCAGACCACATGAGTTAGAGACAGAGCTCAAGACAAAGCATCTCAACTCTGTGACTCCACTACACCTGGCTCAGAGCAGGGGAGCCTACGTTTTTGTTAAATGGGATTAGCTTTCCTCAGCCTCTCCAGTCACCCACCTGTCACAAAAAATTAATTTTGATAAAATCTCCAGCTGACATCGTGCTTCAACCAGGTCCCTGTCTGGGTCCCAGTCGCAGAAGAGAGTCGCCCGTGAGTCATACCAACAAGTTAGGTTGGAAGCACCTGCCAGCAGAGAAAAGATGGATAACTGTGGCTCAATTAGCAATGATGCTTCACATTAACCATCACCCCAAACAATTCTGCCCCATCCCAAAATACAGACTGACTCCTCTGCTGGATAACTCCAAATAAGAAAGGCAGAGTCATTTTCTTCTCTGTCCTTGGAGACTGATGTGCTCAGACCTGTAACTATTGCAGCCTCCTCTGGCTGTATGTTACAACTTGAACATTGCACAGCAAAATATCATGGCACACACATGGCTCTGGCTGACTTCCCCCCCTGGTCACTTAACTAGCACAGGTGAAAGGAATCACTTCTTACCTTGTGCCAAGTCTGATGCCCACAAGAGAGGCATGAGGCTGAACAGGCAGAGGTGAGACAGAAGAAGCAATGAGGGCTTCATCTGTACTGCGGACACACTGAAAGAGAGAAGACACCCCCACAACATAGCTCAGCAATATACATTAAGAAGATGTCAAGATGTCATCTCACAGGAGGCATCCACAGTCCTAGGGCAGAGCTCAAAGCCACTACCAGTCTTCTAGGCTCAGAAACTCATATCACTTCCACTCTGGAGTCTATGCTTTCCCCTCAGCACCTCTCTGTTTTCCTGCCTTAGATGCTTTGTTCAGCAGTGAAACTGTTGGCAGGGCAGCACAGATAGGCTGTTCGCAGGAATCATCCTTTCTGAAAACGTGTGAGTGAGTTCAGAGCAGTCCGCGTGTGTTGTTTCAGGCTGCTTGCTGACTCAGGTAGAGAGTGCTGCCTTGGCTGCGCACTGCTTGCACTTTGAAGAGCTGCTTTTTTTGGCAAGCCCTAAAGCTGAAATAACTAGGTGCTTGCTGAGTAAGAGGGGTCTCTGCATGCAACTGACAAAAGTTAGTTGCAGAGCTCACAGTTTAGGAGGCAGATTTTGAATAGCACGTTTGGGACAGGTAGAAATCAAGGAGAAGAAAGAGTTTACCAGGTTCCAGAAAGTCAAGGCTTTACCATAGCAAAAAACATTACATAGTCATGAACAAACTATGCACCATCCTCACCAAGGATGCAAGCACCTTGCTTTGGAAGGAGTCATGCTTTTAGGCATATTAGAAAATTTGGGCTTTGTGATTAGGAAACACTGCATCACTCCTCATCCACCCCTGGCACCCAGGGAGGCTCCTTGTCTTAAAGCCTGCACAGCCATGCTCCGTATAAAACAGACTCATCCAAGCCTCTCTCCCTCCCCATCCACCTGGACACCCGTACCTTCAGATCTGCCTCTGCCCACAAGAGAAGGAACCACTCTCACCTCTCACAAAGCTTGGACCCCAGGCAGATCTCAGCAAAACAAGCTGGAGTCCCACTGGACCTTGCCTGGGACTGCCAGAGGAGCGGGAAGACAGGGTTTATAAAGGGCATAATACCAATTCCCGCTGTGATAAAAGATTAGGTTCAGAGGAAGAAAAACATGATGACAACGCATTAGCAGACAAAAGGGAGAGAAAGGGAGAGAAAGCAGGTGGTGCGATTGTGAGCTGTGGGCTATGATTTGAGAAGATTGTGGAGAGACAGGGAGATAAATATGTGCTCAGCCCTCCCCAACGGCCAGATTCAGTTTGTCAGACTGAAACTCCTTGTAAGATGCTTTTCAGATCAGCCACCCCCGTGTGGGAGAGAGCTGGCATTGCCCCCTTTACCTTCCAGTTCCAGTCACCAAGCGGTCCAGACGAAGGGAGTCCTTGGGGTCGTGAGGCTGGATGGAAGCAGGTGCTGAATGTCAATGGATGCTGAGTGGGAATGGTAAGGGGGAAAAGGGAGAGGGATGGAGGCAGATATGCTAGCTCAGTGCATGTACACATGAGGAGAGGTGCCTCCAGCTCAGCAGTTCTGCTCCGAAGCTGTTCCTCTCATATGTGCGTGGTCCCTCTCTGTCTTCTCCCTCTTACCTTTGCACAGGAAGCTGTTGCTTACTTGCCTTGTCAGACTGAGACAAGGCCCTGTAGTATCGAAAAGGCTAGTGAGGCCAAGAATAAAAAGCCCCAAACCACGTCCTACTTCCTGCTGCTAAAGTAGTAGGTGCAGAAACAAGGGTGGAGGGGTCAGGTGTTAGCTTGCAGTGCTTAGATATACTGGGACCAGTTTCAAACTATTGCTGGGAAGCAAAAGAGAGAGTGAAAAGGACCTGTCCTCTTGGGACACTGGCAAGATACCCATAGCTTCCTCTTTTGGACACCTGAACAGATCACTCATATTGCTCTCAGGGTCTGCACAAGTTTACAGATCACTTTGAAACTGGGGACAACAGTCTGTCTACAGTAGAAATACCATGTGAAAAATAATTTCTGTTGTCGACCTGAGCAACATCAGAATTAAACCAGATTCCACATCGGTGCCCCAGATTCAGAGAATCCATCCTGGGTCAGAGAGGGAGTGGAATGAGGGCAGATCTGAGTGTGAACAAGTTTGAGGCACACCCTGACACCTGCAGATGGTGTGACACCACAAGAACACTCATCCCATGGCTTCTCTATCTAGCTAAGCACTCTCTCCAGAGAAGAAAGAATCACCACTTCCAACCTGAGCCTCACAGCTAGTCCAGACAGGCAGTACTGCTCCACAGTAGCTGCAGTGCTTGTTTGTCATGGCTTATCCATTCAACAGACCAGACAAAGATGCAAAAAATATTTCCACCTTCTTCCAAAGTTTCATGTGCCCTCACCTTTGCAGACAGGTAACTCTTACTTTGCCTTCACCTCCCAAGCCAAGACAGGCAAATGCACAGCCTGATAGCTATCCGGTTCACAGATAGGTACAGACCTGCATATGTGTCCCTACACCATTTCCCTCTTTTCCATACACAAATACAACTCTCTGAAGCGCAGCACATCACATTTCCTGTCTGGTCTGGGCTGCACGACAGTGGCCACTGGTGTGAGGCCAGATGATAAGAATCTTCCCCATATACAGTGATCACCACACACTGTGCTCCTCACCTTTCTCTCCCAGGGCAGCTCAAGGCCCAAGCTCAGATCTGGCAAGAAGGTTTTGATGACCAAATGTTACCAGAGGTTAATTGCAATACTCCAGGCAGATTCTTTTTTGAGGACTATAAACCTGGAGGATGGGCCCTCCTTTAATTACTGAGGAATCTTGTATTCAGGTAGTGGAAAAAGGATGGGGGAGGAGGACGAGTTTTTAACAAGTCCAGCCCAGATACTGGATCTCAGAAGATATCAGACCTCAAAAAGAAATAGTGCTGGAGTAAAATACTAGTTTGAAGACATGGGTAGAGCCATTTTGCAGGAGGTTCTAACAGTGGACACTCATGGCCATTTCTGGGAAAGCATTACAGTTAATCCAGCACCAAGCACTTAGCCACCAGTATTGGAGTGTAACCTCTTTCTCCACCACACACAACAATGACTGGGATTTTGAGAGGTGTCATCTGGGTGCTCTTGCTAGTCATCTGAACTCTCTCATCATGGCCAATCTTCAGGAAGACATCCAGCTAGCCTATGTTGAAGAGCAGCAGAGGAAAGGAAGGGCTGCATGCCCTCCTGCTCTGGTAATCACAGCCTATGAATGTTGCCATTTGGAGCCTCTACCAGGGTGGAGCAGTAATGGCATTGATCATGAGGCTATAGACTGCCTTTCCCAGAAACTCTTAAAATGAATCCAGCTTATTCTGGAACAGAAGTCCTCAGCTGAAGCAACAAAGTCTCTGCAAGTAAGCTCTTGGTATCACCAGTGTTGCAGCTACATTCATGTCAACTGCAATTTTTCCTGTTTGTCCTTCAGACTAGAGAAATCTGCAAATTCCTTAAGAGCAGAGATCACTTTAGGAAAGCAAGAGCACAAAGCACTGCTTTTTATTGTTCAGCTTATCAAGTAAAAAGCTGCACTGTTTCCTTCCCCCCCAGTGTATAAAATCAGATGAGCTTGGCTGTGCGCTGTGGTATCTGAAGTAGTGGAATAGGAAAACTCAACACGTAGTTAGCTCCTACAGAAGATGAGTGGTTGCTGCAGTTGGAAACAAGGATTTATCTGGCCAACCACTCACTGGAGACTGTTTTTTTAGACTCATGTCTCTATAATAGATTTTCATGCAGATTTTCTCCTATCTAGTAAAGTCTGATGTCTCATTGAAGATTTTATCAATGAGGCTGTCAATGCAGAGTCAGATCTTCTTTGTTCAGCCATCCTTGCTTAACAGTAGGAAAAGATATACGTAGATCATTCTCAAGTGCAACTGAAATTGATTAACTTTTCCAAAATTGTGAAGGGAGGAAGAATGGTCCGATAACGACATGGTCTAGATGATGGGAGGCTCAGATGGACAGAGTGTGGTGCCCATGGCTCTGGGGTTGTGGGTTCGATCCCTATGTGGGTGTTCGCTTGGGAGTTGGACTAGATGATGCTTGTGGATCCCTTCCAACTCAGAATATCCTGTGATCCTGTGAACAGACAGCCAAATTCCAATGTGTGGAGACACAAACTGCCTCAGCATACTTTCATTGCAACAAACACAGTTTACAATGTACTGAAGCAACAACTGCATGCCATAAATAACAAAGGGTTTCCTACAGAGGCATAATGTTATTATGTCCAGACCCCATTTAACACAGACAAATACACTTTCCATCAGCACAGGTTTTGGACTTGGCTGCCCAAGGTGTTGTGCTACTGAGAACTTGGTCCTTTTTGTCTCCTTTACACCAATATTATTAGGAATTGTGCCATTTGTGATGTGAGAAGCCAAACAAAACCACATTATCAGCAACACGTGAGGCGTTCTTGTCATTACCTTCCTGTCCCCATAATGGTGCCTGAGATGGGTAAACTCTGTTCTCAGCATTGTTGTTTAGTGTTAAAGAGGCAGGTAAAAGTGTGGTAGTGGAGGTTTGGTTAAAGGTGTTGTTTGGGCCTGATTGTTGTTGCAGAGTCAACATAAGTTTTAAAAATGCTGAAGACTGAGGCATGTGCTTGAGCACATTTTTTTTTATGCACAAGCTTATTTTTTCCTTATTTTAAACCTCATGCTGCTTTCATTAGAGAAGAGCAGTGATGCTGAAAATCCTCATTTTCAGCTGCAGGTCCACTGAAACTCTCCACAAAATGGCAGAGGTGAAGAGGAGAACAGAGACAGTGGATAAGCATGAAGTGCAAAAGTATTGTGTGGTGTCAAACTACCCCATGATACACCAATTCATCAGATGTCATTAGGCTGGGCACATCCCTTCCCTTTGCTAGCTCTCAGCTAGGTCCAGAGCATCAGGCTAACTGGGATGCCTTGCCTGTGGTTTTCAAACCACCCAGCTCACCATGAGTAAGCTCAGTGGAGGGCTCAGTCGATCCATCTCTCTGTTCTGTCACCATGGCCTTCTGCAATGGAGTAGTGGAAAGGGTGTAGAACCAGCAAGAGGTGAAGGGATGAGGGCAGAGATGTTCTGATGGCCACTAAAGTTCACTCCCTGACAGGATACCCTGAATATCTCTAGATGCTCTGCAAGTTATTTTTGGTACTTTCCAAATAATGTTGTTTTAACTATAACCTTTACATTGAATTTCCTGCCAATGGTATATGTGCGCTTCTCAAAACTACACCATTGTTCTACATCTGCAGTTGTTTTCCACTTAAATTGTGGTTCTACTCCGAAAAAGTCTGTAAAAACGGCCTTGTGGGAAACCAGTGTTAAGCACGTAAGTGAGATCTTTATTGAATTTGTTCACATTACCAGTCCAAAAGAGCCTTTGCTTTGTATCAAAATGGCAAACTTGGGCTGACGTGAAAGCGAGTTTTTCCCTCCTGCTCCATCATCCCTAGGGATATTGCTGTTACAGTCTGAACATTGCCCTCAGGTTAATCTCCGTTACTGTGTTTAAGTGCAAAGACATTTAAGTAATGGGGTTTAAGTTCTGGAATTGGGTGCCATCACAGAGCAAGCATGCTGAGCAGCAAGCACTAAGCCTACCTGTGCAGCAGATGTTATTCCTGCATTTCTTTCCTTCCAATTACTGACCTATGGACAGTGTCTTGAGATATGTGACATCAAGTAGACATCAAATATATACACAAATCCACAAATTTTCAAAAGTAGGAATTCCCTAGCCCTGTAGTCTATATAAGAACTTGGACAAAAAGTGGTGGGAGGCTGAAGCATTCACAGCCACTCTCACTTGAGGCAAGTCTGCAGCCACAGGTGGGAGGCAATTGAGGAGGTGTTCATTTTCACTCCTTGACAGTGATGGTCGCAGGCCCAGAGAAGCAGGGAAACAGGGGTGGGAGGGAAAGTATGCTACTTTCAAGCAGTTTCACTTTTAGCCTGCGTGGCTGTGAACACTCTGCTATGAACTCATGAGCAGAAGCATGAGACAATCATGAGGTGTCCTCCCTTAGGACCTGAGCCTCAGCTCCTCATTATGTTTTGATTGAACTACACAGTGTCAGAACTTTGGTTGGAGGGGCTGGAGCCCAGCAGGCAGAGTCAAGCCTTAACTAGGAGTGGAGCCTGCTTCCCTGACGAATGCTTGTGATGCCACAAAGGCTGCTCAGACCCAGAGTCCCTCTCTAGAGACACTCAAGGAAGACCTGGGCTGTCACCCTTGGCCTGGAACTGTGTCTCTCAGTACCCTTAGGCTCAGCAACACAAAGGACAGTACCCTCATCTGAGCCTATGGATGTGGTGTGTAAGGCGCTGGAGGCATTTAAGCCACAGCACTGTGGCAAGTGATCTCTGTCAGCTTAATCGTTGTGCCTGTGTATGCAGATGGTCTTATCCTGGCACACCTGCAATGGAAGACCTAGCAGTGTGAACTGGAAGGATGGTGGCCTACCCATGGGACTATGAACGTATATGCACAGCTCTCACATCCTCTCTGCATCTCTATTTTCACAGCAGAGAAAGGGGTGTAAAGGACACCTTCCCATCTTCTTCAAAAACAGATTCACAGACCAGCCACCAAGTCCTCCATCACACCCAGGTGTCCACTGCCCGGGTCTGTAGGGCCATTATTGACTTCTGGTATTAAAACATGCCTATGCAAGTCCCTGAGGGTTCTCCTGACATTGAAGACTGAAGATGCATAGTTAGAGCGGCTACAAAACTTGCTCACAGTCCTGTACTGAAGAGGGATGGTCTGTGCAAGTTATGTGTTCTACTGGAAGGCAACACTGGACTCAGAGAACAGCCTTACACCAAACCTATGTCCAAGCAAGGTAATGAGCTGAATGCTGGCTGATTTGCTATTCAGCATCAGCGACTGCTCTTGTCCTTGAGGGAATTCATTACCTTGTTACCTGGGCAGTCTTGGAGAGATAAAGCCCTGCTCTCTTTTTTAGCCTGCCAATGTGTTATATCTCTCTCTATTAGTTAGAGGGTACAAATGCTTGACAAGCCTAATATGAAGCAATGATGGCTTCCAGACCTAATAAATTGTGAAGAATTCAGAGATTTATTGTACATTCAAAAATTGCTTGAAGGCAAGACATGAAACTGTAAGGAGATTCTTGAGAATAATCCCTCAGGTACTTTGATTAGCGAGGCTTGGTTCCAATTTAATCACATTTCTATTTCTCCTCTGGAGGAAAAAATCATTACAGCCACCACCTCCATTCTGCTCAGAGCCCTTCTTGCTCCTCTGTTTTCTTCGTCTCTCTGCCTGAGCAGTTTCTAGAAAGTGAGTTAATTAGATTGTTGATTTTGTTTTAAAATATGCTAGATGATGTCATGCTTATCCAAAGGCCCATCCCCTTAAGCCCTTATGGGGGTTACTGATTTGTGACTGCAGCAATTATTAACTTTCATGTCATTAAAATGCCTAAGCAGAAATTACTTGTTTAGAGGCAGCTTTCTGTCTCCTTAAAGCTCACTGCTCAGGAATTGCATTCCTGTTTCTCCCCTGCGCTCAGTCAGGAGAGCCATTTTTCCCCCGCTCCATGGTTTCCCAGGTTCAGCTCTCCCCTCATTCGCCCTCTAATGTTGCTGCTCCCCACCTTGGGAGGCAGAAGGTATGATGTAAAAGGCCACAATCAGTGTGCCTGGATGTATGGAATGCAAGTGAAATGTGATGTTCAGGACAACCACCTGACCGAAGAACCTGAGAGCTCCGCATTCCCCCAGGTGATGTACTGCCTTATGAAACAGGTCAGCTCAAAGGGCTCCTTAATCCTCTTGAGAGACCACCTCCACCAGAGTTTAGGCTATCGGCTTGCTCCTCCAACAACCTTTCCTCCTAAGGAGCCTACGCTGAGGTGAACTGCCTGTGGCACAGCAGCTCTGCAGCTTGATGAGGCTTTCGGATATGGCTGAACACAACTTGAAAATCTATTTTCTGGCTATAGGTAGGCAAGAAGGCTTGCTAGTAAAGACTACTGACCACATCCTGGTGAACACTGCACCACCAATTGGAAAAAAAACAAGCAGTGTGTACATTACTATTTTCTCCACTATGGTCTCTGAGGAGCCTGTAGGTACTCCTTGTCAGACGCAACAGAGCCCTGTACATGTGGTAGCTGTCAGGTTCATTGTTACAGCATAAAGCCCAAGCCACATTTACCCCATCAGCTGTTCCTGTACTTGGGAAACGGAATGTAGAGGTATCAGGAGAAATGCGACTTCGTTCTTTGAGAGAAAGACATACAGAGTGTCACCTTCCCTCTCTTCTCTTCCTGACTGACAGGCATGGGCAGGAGAATGTCTTTTTATTACCATTCCCTGCTGCTCCAGTACCTTCCACGTAAGAGGCAGGAAAAGGCACAGAGCATTGAAGCAGCTCATAATTTCATTGTCCCTCTCCCTGCAGCTCCAAAGAGCAATTGCAGCCACCATGGGGATGAGAGGGCTATTTTAGGCAGGGTGCTGTGCCCCACAGTTGGCAGCAGACTGTGGGGAAGGTCCGTGGAGACACTGCCCTCTGCTTGCACCTGTGCACACATCTGTGCACACAAACACATACACATGCACGCACACACGTACACACAGTTGCAGCCAAGTGGGGAAGCACAGAGGGCATCAAGCACTTGGCTCCACTTGGCTCCACATGAGTGCTTACCCTGGAAACAGTCCAAGGACACGTGTCTGCAGGCAGCAAAGTCCCTTTCCTTATCCGTGGTCTACCCAGGTGAGACCTTAATTCTAATGGGGAACATGCACTGCTGTGTTTCTGTTTCAAGGATGATGATGTCACTATGTTTCCCCCAGTGCTGACCTTCCCTGCACTCCAAGAGAAAGGATCCCCATCTTTCTTCCAACTCTCCCAATACTCTTTGTAAGCAGCAAGCAGGTTCCTTCAACAGAGATGCTTAGTGTTCAGAGGTAAGGCTGTTGATGAAAAGGACTGCTCAGGGTTTTTTTTCCTTTGGTCTTGGAAATTATGTTGGCAGCCTTATGCAGTATCTCTCCCTCCTTCCCCCCTCCCCTATCTCAGCCCCCGTGATGGGGGAGGGAAGAGCGTGGGTGGTGGAAGGAGTTGTGGTCCCCAGATGTGTGAATTGTTGCTGAGTACAAATAGTGCACCACGGACAAACAGCAGAGCAGCTCAGCTGAGAGCCATCGCTTTGGGTTTGCGTCACTGACCTTTTCCTTCTCAGTCCTCACCTGACCCTCCCACTGCTTCCCCTGCACTTTGCATTCAGAGAGCTCTCTGCACAGTGCTTTGAAATGGTGAGGAGGGCTGGCACAGGAATGTAAAGGAGGAGGGGAGGGGAATGAAAAAAGAAACCCCTTTAGAAGATTACGTATTGATCCTTTCCTCTTTTCCTCAGGGCTCAGGTTGCCATGCTGCAGGACAAGAGAGTCATGGGCTAAGCCAATGCACCACTGCACCTTGTCTGGTCTAGCCACTGAAATGAAGGCACAGCTGGCAGGTTTGGGGGATGAGGGAGAAGAAGCAAGTCTGTCTGAGGGTCAGGAGTGATTCAGTTTCTGACATATAATAAACAAATGGCATTACAAAAAAGCATTTCAAAACATTGCAGGACCAAGCTTGAAAAGCTGGAATAGATGCAAAAGTCTGCACAAGTATTTTAGAGTCAAACAATGCCACCAGTACACCACAGAAGTGGGAGGCGGGGCAAAGCTAAGGCTTGGGAGGTGTTTTGTACTGTGTGTGGAATGGTAATCCTGTAGGCTCTTGGCCCGAAATATCTGCTGAATTGCTAGCTGTGGCTGCAAGTGACAGGGCTTTGTTGCCTGCGGTGTGAGATCTAGTGACCGCCCCACTGCTTCAGGGGAAGAAGTGAAGGCATATGGGGAGAAAACAAAGTGTCTGTAGAGGTAAATATGAGAATGCCATGAGTCCAGAAAAGCACGTATAGGGCAAACAGGAGAATGCAGTGACTCTCAGGCACCTCATGGAAGATGCTTTGCTCAAGTGTTACCTCCCACTCACCCATGGCTGGACTAACGGCTTCTCCAGGTAAATAGTGAGTTAGTTCCCTACTCCTCAGCTTATCCAAGCCAAGAGCTCTCCATCCTTCTCCCTCCCATTTTAACTGTTGCAAACTGAGAGTGGGAAAGGTGTGAGATTTTGCCATAGTTCCCAAGTAGTTTGTGATTTAAGTAACACAAACTCAAGAGATGAGAAGGTCGGTGGATTGAGAAACTGCTAGAAGCCTTTGATTTAAACCTTCTGCCCTGGCACTCACAATGGTATAACTGTAGGGTAAGAGATCACAATGAGCTTGTGGGTGAAGAATAAAGCATATCATTAGGTGAGGGACCTGTGCTTGTACCAAAGAGGCCCAGAGCCTCAGCCCCTCTCTGCCCACCTCCTGATAGCATCTTCAGAGTAAGCCAGGCTTTCAAAGGGCAACAGTTTCCATTGGCAGGAAGATGAGAGATGTCCAGACGGGGTTGGTACATGTGTATACATGTGTGGGTGTCATAGCAGAGCATGTACTGAGTTGGCCTCTGAAGTCTTGCATGGCTGGGCAAATGCATGTTTTCTCATTGTGGTCAGAGAAGGGCCATGCCACATGCAGCAGTGGAGTGACTACTGTCAGCAATGCAGCTGTGCCACATCATCCACACAGCAGGATATACACCCAGACCTATGGCAGCTCCCAGTCAGCCACGGGAAAGGGAAGCGGAGAAAAAGGAGATCTGGGGCACACTGAACTCACCAATGACATCTGGCTGCAATGTGCTAGATGGAGGGAGACAGCACCTCTGCTTGTGGCACTGGGATATGCTGTCTGGGGTGCTGCATCACCCCCCCCTCTCTCCCTGGACTCTGGGAGATAAACGAGGCTGAGGTGTGAGCGAAACAGGTTGACAGGGAGGTTTTGGTGGGGAGGAGGAACAGCAGGATGGAGCAGGGGGGAAACCTGCTATGATACCGTGTGGCAGCCCCCTGAATAGGGCATGGACGCTGAGCAGATCTTGCACCATATCTGGCAGCTAGGGCAAGGCTCAAGGGGCTGCCAGAGACAGTTCTCATGATTGCCCTTCCTGTGACAAAAGGTGTGTAGAGATGTGGAGCCAGATGCTATGTTGTGTCCCTGCTCTCCCTGGCGCTTTGGGTGCAGGCATGTCCACCTGTGCCCATCTGAATGCCCCCAGCAGGGTCCAAGGTCTCCTTTTATATTCCCTTTCTTGCCCTGCTTCTCTCTTCCCCCTTCCCACAGCTATCACAGAGCAAGAAGCTATTGCAGGGCCTTCAATTTTTACCTGCATTTTCCCTGACATGTCCTTTCTTCCTCAGAGACAGCACCAGATACTGCCCTTTTAATCCTCTCTCCCACTCCTCTCCTTTCACACCTGCAAGACCACAAACCTGCAGGAAGCCAATTTAAAGGGCCAGCTCCATGACAGCTATCTTAACAAGCTTGAGATGTGGCTGCAGAGCCCTTGGCAGTAGAACCTGGATCACTATTTCAGGGGGAAAAAGAGGCATAGCCCCAGGAGCACATTTGCTTTGCCCAGGAGAGAGATACAGGCTGTCACTAAACACTGATCACATTCCACAGGGCAGCCCCATTGCATGGAAAACATAGACCTGAGGTGAATGAAATGAATGGAGGTCTCATGGTCTTTAGGGCATGTGTGCACTCACTGTCAGGGCAGCAGGGCTGGTCTGACCTTGTTCCTTCAACAGCATTCCAGGATCCACCTTGCCTGAGCTAAGCCTCACTTACAGTAGCCTCCGAGTCAGGAATCCATGGCATAAAGGCTGGCACCAGCTACAGATCCTGCCTGTCACCATGTATCTTAGACCCAAGGGATTTAGCTGAATAGATTCTTCAGGTGGCAGGTTGAAGGACTGAATCATAGAAAGCATTTCTTGAAGGTCTGGCTACACATTTCTGGTCTCCCCTCCTCCCTCATTCCTCACCTTTTG
This sequence comes from Pitta sordida, assembly GCA_013390025.1. Taxonomy (NCBI): domain Eukaryota; kingdom Metazoa; phylum Chordata; class Aves; order Passeriformes; family Pittidae; genus Pitta; species Pitta sordida. The sequence goes on along the minus strand of WEKX01010587.1, from coordinate 108,210 downwards.
TAAGCGTGACAAAGTCAACTCCAATCTACCATCATCTCACCTCAAGGGGCCAGGAACATGCACAAACACAACCAGTGCACCTCCTGAGGACACATTTCTATCTGCTTCCTCAGAAGTAAATAAAAAATGGGAAGAAGCCTGGGCTCTGGCCTAACAGTGTATTGCATTTGCTAGGATATATATAGCCCTAACTCTGGGTCTAACACAAGACCGAAGAGGCCTGTAAGGATGTGTATGATTATGTTTTTCCACCCCTTGCCAAAGGGAGTGTCTGGTACACATCAAACCACAGCAGAAGCTATGTGAAGACGAATTAAACTCAAAACAAAAGGTCCTATATGGCCACCTTGTCTTGTTCTCCTGTCTATTCTTCCACCCCAGCAGCAGTCCTTTCAGTCCAAAGACGATAAAGAAATCCCATGTACCTCTTTGACTTGTACTGAGACCTCTAAAAGGCTTAGGATTCTCTTCCTTCTAGATCTTCTCCTCAAGCTTCCTAGTCTCCCTGCTCATGTCTCCTCTTTTCCCTCGACTTTATATGCAATTACGACTTTCCTTTCCACCTCTGACCTGAACCTCAAGCTTTTCTCATCACACACAGGTCTTCCAAATATGCATGTTCAGCTTAACTCTGAGTTGAGTTAGACTTCGTACCTGTCTCTTTCAGGTCAGTGTCTTTTCCATCACACAATTCAGCAATAATCAGAGGTAGGAGGAATAGGTTGAGAGAGAAAAACAGATTTAAGTGCAAAACAACCAAGGAAAAAAGTTTAATACCAATGAAAAAAATATATATACAAAAGTTCTTGGAGTACTTTTGGTTTTGTAACATAAAGCACCATTAATTCCAGAGAACATCACAACTCAGGCTACTACACCTTCCAGAAAGCACCTGATACTCCTGAAATCTGATTTAGCACCAAGGGAATGCCATCTTATTTAGCACCAAGAATCCTGTTAAACACACCTTTTGGTCACCCTGCCCTCCTCTCTCGTGTGCATCAGACACCATCTGGCTGGGTAGCACACGAGACCTGTTACCAGCATTCAATCACCAAATAGGAAAGGAGGAAGAAGTAAGCTTGTTTCTGGAGATATTTGGTGTTAGTGAGGCTTGCTTTTTTTCAGGGAGGCACAGGGCACTATACACTGTAAAGAGACAATATCTGAGTTTGTAGCCTGATGAGGAAGAGAGAAAGGGATTTGGTCCTGAGCATCACTGCCAACATGCTGCTTCCTCTCTGCTGTCTGAAATCCTCTCTCTGAACAATTTCACACACTTGACCTGCTAAGGGAGGGGAAGAAACTCAGTTTCTTTTAGTTCCTATGGAAAAAAACATCTTTACCTCAGTGAAACCTGCTTTTATATCCATTGCCTCAATGACCGTGGTGGGGACAATCCAGAGCAGAAAGTTTCTGAAATTCATTACAGTCTGTACAGCTTCCTTAAAGAAGGGAGGCTAAACAGGACAAGATAGAAAATGTCCTGCAATTTTCTCAAGCTAATTCTTAATATTTAGCCTGGGTCCCTGTTGCTTTGCCATGTTGGGCCAAGTATACCAGACCTAGTCCTGTATAATGATGCACATCTTTTGTGGGAGAGCTCTGGTTGTCCCAGGTGCTATAGGCAGAGACCATAGCTAATCAAGAGACTGCAGAAGATAGGTAAGTCAGAAGACTTCATTATCAGTGATAGGCAGAGGAGAAATACAGTTTCTCCTGCTTGTCCTGCCTTGAGACTCAAAAAAGAGACAATACTTGGCATTGCAGTTTATGGGAACACCACAGCATGTGGAAGTAGGCTTCCTAAAGTGCTGAGCTAGCCTCACCTTCTCTCCTCAGGACTGTAGCATACCCTCCAGAGGGATGGAAGTGAGAGTAGTGTGAGACCAGTATAAATAGTACTAGAAAACCTAACCAGTGGCATTCCTTTCTCACTGCGACATCTCCAAACTAACAAGAAGAGTGATGGTTTGTTTTAGCCATGTGCTTTTCTCAGTTCCTCTGATGAGATTGCCAGAAAAGGGCACGGAGCTTAAGGCAGGGAAACTTTTAGCCCTGGGGCAAAGTGCTGTATTCTCACCTCTGTCTCTTTTCCATTACAGAGGCAAAGAGGGGGCAGCCTACCCAGGTTTGGAACTGATTTCATTGCAATTGCCCCTATAACTCGAACTCAGGTCCTGAGACAACAGTTCTTGTATACCAGTGTGGGAGAACCACCTTCAGGAGGACAATGAAATGGCAGCTCTGCCAAAGAGAGCAGATGAGTTTACTGTCTGGACTAGCTTCCACAGTTGGGATGCCAAGACTGAGTAGCAACCCAGTTTCAAGGTGTGGGAGGGAGGTTTTCAAGCGTTGTCTTTCCCTTTCTCTCTCCTTCTGTACTTGTGATTTGTAGTGGCAACAGAATAGTGGGCTCTACTGATTCAACAGCAGATGCCCATGAAGGGTCTGGCCAAGTGTCTAGCCCTTCATCACTTTGAAGAGCTAGAGCTGGCACAGAAGAGGACAATCCCGCAAGGGCCTAGATTTGACAACCAATCCAGACTCTGTGACACACAAGGGTGTCTAAGGAAAGCCAGTGACACCCTTCAGAAGGCCAACAGAAGGCTCTTTTTTTGGAAAGGCAATATCCTCTCTTACTGCTCCTACATCTTTCTTCTGCTACAGGAGACTATTGGACCCCAGTCTGCACTTTGGACTGCAGGTATCAGAGGTGACATGAAGACTATGTTTCAGACTGCAAAACTGGTATATCTAGCTGGAACAGAGAGGAGACAGGATGTACATGGGCAGTGGGGGCTTTCTTGCCCTTTCTGCAGGAGTCCCTTCTGAATAAGCCCCAAAGACGGACACATCCCCAGGAACAGAATTTTAGCTTTCCTCTTGCTCTAGGACCCCAAATGCCAGACATATCCTGCTGGCAGACTGAGAAGAAGCCAGTAACCTAAACTGAGGTTGTGAGGTGAGGGAGCAAAAGACGTTAGTGTCACAATGTAAGTGGTCAGATACAGGTCTGGCTACAAGAGAGCATGAGGTGGGAGCTGGTGTGGCAAGTTTCATACTCAGTGCCTGAGACTTGACAGGCCCATTTCTAAGTGGTTTGCAGTGTTCATGGGCAGTAAAGAGAGAGAGAGAGAGAGAGAGAGGGGTGGAGAAGAAAAAGGCCAAAGAGGGCCTAGGGAAGAGCAGAGGGAGTTACTCAAGGCTAGGCTTGACCAAGTACCCACTAAATGTGATGTACACATCAACATCATCACTGTAAATGGCATTCTCCCGCTCCCGCTTGTAGAGCCTCACCCAGATCTCATCATTTTCCTGAAGCTCTAGCATGAGGCTCTGGCTCTGCATGATGCTGCGGTCACTGGGTTGGGCATACAAGATGACTGCCTCTTCTTCATTGCGCATGATGTGCATGTAGGTCTCCTTGAAGTTCCAGGTGTGGACATTGAGGCTGAAATAATAAAGTCCACCTACTGAGCAGTAGAATTTGCCATTGAACATATCGAAGTGGTTGTAGAGGTTGACGAAGACCGTGTCGAAGATCAGGACTTGGAAGCCCTCACTGCTGTGCAGTGCTTTCTTGCGACCGACAGAGAATGCAGCGTACTGATGCTTGCAGGGATCCCCTGCCATGCCCATCTGTCCTTTACTGCCTTTCTGGCCCTGCGCACCCCGTTCACCTCGTGGTCCTTCTTTGCCCCATTTCCCTGGCATTCCAGGCTCTCCCCGGTCTCCTTTCTCTCCTACAAGAGGAAGCAAAGAACATAACTCATGTATGATATCAGAAGGAGATACGGAAATGGCGGTGAGAAAGCCTAATGAGGAGGCAGAGGATTGCAAAAGAATGGGGAAAGGACAGAAGAAGGAACATTTCTGAGGGTTACAATATAATTGCTCTTCATGGCAAAGGACCTAGCAGAGCTCTGGGTGCGATTGGAGCCTATTCTCTTACAAGTACCCTGCTCACCAAGTGATATGGCCCTGCAGGAGGCCCCTAGGAGACTTCAGTCTGAGAGGGAGCCCAACAGTGCAAAGTACCACTTGGGCTCTTGATCTCTTCTTTCTCCCTCACACTCCTTTACCTCCATGACTTCACTTCTCCTATGGTTGAATTATCTACAAAGGATGCACACTGTTCTTGCTGTAGTCTGGATAAGGGAAATAATCTATGTGGGAGAATATGACTAGAGAAGGACAATGAGGTGGGTCAGAGGGAAAAGATCCAAGCTGAACTTTCGATGGAGCAGTGCAAGTTAGAAGGCTGTTATTTTGACAATATTGGCATGCTTTTGGCATCCTATATACATATTTAATACTGCAGCCTTACCCTGGTGTGTGTATGCTGCCTGTCACACACTTGAGCAGGCATCAATACAGAGAGAGACCAGTACCAGACTGTACTTTGTGTATAGAGAGAAGAGATAGGGGTCAGAACAGCCTCCAGCACAAGTGACAACATCCCAAATGTGTATCTTGCTCTTTTCCTTCTCTCCATCTTCTGTACAGTATTGCAGGTCCCCCTACAACATCCCACTCTGGTCTAGGCCTCTATCTGTCCTGTACACCCTTCTGAGTTTTGATGGACTGCAGTTAATTTCAGTCTGGGCAAGGAAGGGGGGAGCATCTGCCCAGTTAACCCAAAGGAACCACAAAGCTAGAAGGAATGAGTGGAGCAGCATCCAGCTGGGAACAGGATTTTGCCTACTCTCCAAACATGCTTTTTTTGCAGTTGAATGAGGACTGTTCCATTCCTCAGGCACTGCAGGACTCTGGAAGTCAGGTAAAGAAGGTGTCCTCCCAGCTTGTCACTGCTGTCACTGTCACTCCTGTGTTAGCAGGGAGGAAGGGCAGGTAGCAGGCAGCATCCTCTGAAACACAGAGGTCGCAGCAGGGATATGCACTGAATTCCCTACGCCCAGGCTACTCCTCATCACATCACACAACATCTAAACCCTAGGCACAGTGTGTGTGGGCAAATATCCTCGAGGATGGCACCTGGCAGTCTGTTAGCATAACCAGCATGCCAGCAATACAGCTGTCATCTCCACTGCAGTGCCATCAGTCCCTGAGCAGGCCTTGGCATCCCAGGGCCAAGATGGAAACTTACCCTTCAGTATGGTGATGTTGATATAGGGACGGACCTCTGGCACTGGGTAGGGATAGTGGTGGTGGTTGGGAGGGAGCCGTGGAGTATCTGTGGAAGAGTCCAGTGAGTCACAACAGCGCTTGCAAGCACCAGGGGCTGGTTCTGTGAGGTTGGGTTCATCAGTGGGTGCCCCAAACACAACGAGAGGGAGAAGAAGGAAGGTCAGGGATGTGCACAGGTAAATTATGTCCATGGTGACCTAAGAAGATATGAGGAAGTGCCAGAGTGAGGTATAACAAGGAGAGGACACAAGGGACGGCACAGAGGTCACCACAAAACATCTTTCTGTGGCTGGAGCCAGGCGTGGGACGAAATGGCATTGTTCTGTGGAGGGAGTTTACACGCTTATAGTAGTCCCTTGATGTTCAAGGTTGCAATTTGAGTAGCAACCGCATGGCCCAAGAGGATGCCCCATGCCCGTCTGCCCAGGCCAGTGGAGACTAGGTGCTGACCCTGGAAGAAGGCTTGATGCTGACTAGGCAAACCATTGGAGCCACTAGAAGATTCAGTCCCCAGGCTGGGATAGAGGAAGGAGACATAGAATCATGGAATCATTAAGGCTGAAAAAGGCCTCTAAGATCCTTGAGTCCAACCTCAAGAGTCCTTTTGCAAAAGTATGCTCTGGTAGGCTGCTGAATCTATGGGAAGTGTTTTAAAAAATTCTCCAGCCCCTGCATATCAACTATTTACAGTAATCTAACCCCAAAACTCATATGTCCCAGATGGAGTCTGACCCACATCTCTTGGCAGAGAAGTCTCTTCTCCTGTAGAGTGGGAACTTCAGCCCCGTCTTTACCCCACCAAATCCCACCCCTCCCACCGATGCCCATGGGTTCTCAGGCAAACCCGAGTACCTTCCCAAGGGGACGGCCAGTGCCCCAAGTGCAGCCTGTGCGAGCAGACCAGAGCGAAGCTGCTTCGCCTCCGAGGGTGAAGGACGTGAAGCTGGGAGCAGGCAGATTGCTGAGAGGTACGATTGCTGCTTACGAAAGACAGACACGCCAGCAAACCACAGTCCCAGCCTGTGCCCTCCATCCCTCTGCCTGCCCCCCGGCACTGCGTGACAGCTCACCCTGGGGGCCGAGGGCTCCCGCCTCCGCTTCCCAGCCCCTGCTTGCCGGCTTCCCTCTGCCTGCGGGGCCGGCCCCCGAGTCCATGGCTTTAAGGAAGCCGGCTCTTGGCACAGGCACTGCGCAGCGCTGGCTGGGCGCACCATCCAGGCTTGGACCAGCTCCCTCCCCTCCCCTCTGCTCTCCCTCCTTCTCCCTCCCTGGCTTTGGGAGCTCTCCATCAAAAACTGGCTTGGGTTTCGGAGCCTTTTAACTCTTTCCTGGGTAGTGCCTCTTCCTTGCATATGTTGTTGGGTCTTTTTATTTGCTCTGCTGGTTTCTTTACAACTCAGCAAAACGCAGGCAGCAGAGATTGCACCCTGTACAAAGGGTGGGCAGGCAGCAGGGCAGCCCTCCACTCTTGGCATCTGAGGATGGGCAAGGTGAGGGGCATCTGTGCAAGAAACAGACTTCTCCTCAGGCAGGATGCTACAGGACACTGCCCTCATTCCTTTGCACTCAGCCTTTGTCCCATACTTAGCCTATTAGTTGGCTGGCCATGCTCTCTTCCCAGCTGAGCCTGTCCCACTCGAAGTCCCCAAACTTCATCTTTCATTCTCTCCTGCATATTTTTTTCTGCACATCACTGTGGCCTCTCGCCCCAAGCATGATATTGCTAGCAGTCACATCTGCCAGCTGGGAGAGGTATCAGTTTTTTCCCTCTCTAGTCATCCCTTCTGCCTGGGCAGAGTCCCAAACCTTGCACTCCAGCTTGTGTCATCCCTGGTCATGTCCCCTGCTTAGGTTCTGGGCTGAACATTTCTGATGGGAGGGGTGTGCCTGGCCTAAAGCACAGCCTGGCTGCTGGGATATTCCTGCTGGCAAAACTGGGGATCTGGAAGCAAACCCTGGCTGTGGACTTTGACCCCAGCCTGGCACTGAGCCAATAAGCTTGTGTTATTGGGGTAGGCACAATGTGGCTGCACAAGAACGTGGGAATGAAGGACATTTTGGAGGGGAGAATAGTGCAGGGTGTGACAGACAGGAGACTTTTCTTACACTGCAGAACTGTTGTGAAAACAATTCAAGGATTCTACCCTACTGCAATTTATACTTATTAATTAAATCGCCTTACTGTGAATTTATGTCCTGTGTGAGTGTGTGTGTTTATCTTTGGGAGGCAGAAGGAAGGATGGACAATAAGTCTCTTCTGCAGTGGCCAGAAGTGCCAATTCAGCACTGTATCTCCTATAATTTCCAAGAGAAGCCGGAGAAGGCTCCAAGGTTTCAAAGGGGGAATGGGTTTTGAGCGTGTCTGTGCTTGTCCTTTTTTCTTTCTGTTTCCTTTCTCCCATTTGTTTGGTTTGGGAATGGGAGGCCCTGCTTCCCAGAGAGTAGCTGGCGTTTGGCAGGACCCCAGCACCACTAGAGAAGCAAACGGAAAACTCTGGGAAAATATGTGCTGTGAGCTAGGGGGGAAGGGAGGAAGGGGGGGCTGGGAGGCCTGAAGATATTCTCAGGCTGCCTGTCAGCCTGGAGCTCAGTGAACACAAAGTGAAACATGCCTCTCAGCTAGGGCAGGAAGAGGACCAAGAAATTCACTCCAGCACAGACATGCAATGAAACCCAATGCATGTTGCCCACATTTGGCTGTGCCTCAGTTTCCCCTTTTGGGAAATGAGAGTGGGAAAGGTTACATCAATACTTCTTGCTAATGAAGCCTTGCCGGCTGACAGAAGTGGGATTTTGTGATCAGTTGTGCTGTCTTCCTCCAGCTGCTGCTGGTAGGGATTTTGGCATATGACAGTACTATTAAAGGCAAATAAATTTTCTGGAGAGCATGAAAACTCAGAGACTGACATTGAAGACAAATTTCCTCTCTGTCCCAAAAATGTTACTGCAGCTCCTCACTCTCTCAGGTTTCCCTGCCTGGCTTACTTTCAAACATGACATTACCCATTTTCACAGTTCTAGGCCCTATGCCTGACTTCTTCCACCTTTCCAAGGGGAACAGGTAGCAGGAAGGCCATTGTCCTCATTTCTGTCCCACATTTCCATCTGCATTCCTGAGTTGCTTACAGCCAAGCAGATGTTCTTCATGGGGGACCTCATCAACTGGAGCATTTGCTTGTGTCTCATCTAACTGCAGGAACAGCTTGCAGTAGGCATCAAGCAGGACTTTGTATTTAATGTCTCATCTAGGCTGAATAGGGACCCGCTGGGAGCCAGGAAACAAAGACTTGCCCTAGTGGCATTGCCCTGCTGGGCCGAAGTTTATGCCAGTAAAGACACTTTTGCCTGGGTAATATTGCCCCACTCCCTGAAGGGAACTGTCTGTACAAGAAATATTTTGCCAAGACAGTCACATTTGCAGGAATTTTTGAGAATTGTATCCAGTAAACTTGTGCCAGCCACTCTTTTAAGTGCAATCCAAGTCTCAAGAGATGTAGTGGGCCCAACAATTTTCCTTCTCCCTCATCACACACTGTGCCTTGGAGGCAGCCCAGGGAAGCACTGGCCGGATTGTACTGCAATGATCACTGCTCAAGCAGCTGCTTTCTCCTCCTTCTAAATTTCCTCCTTTGTCCTGTAACCCCTACAAATGGACAAAGTAGAGGGAGAAAGACTGACTCTCCCCCAGCATCTGCATCCATCCTATTAAGCCTCTCTGTATTAAGCCATCTTTATCTATGGAAGGAAGGAAATTGATGTTTTCTCCCCTTTCTCCCTGTGTACAGCTCAGCTGCCCTGTGGTATATGTGGATCATCTGCCCTGTTGCACATACACACTTACTCACATCCACACCAAACACCCCTACACACGCCTTTGGCAGATCCTCTCTTGCCCAAACCTTCAGAGCAAAGGTATCATTCACAAACAAAAGGCAGAGAAACAGCTCCTTCTCTTCCCCTTCCTGGCTGTTTCTCCTCCACCACAGTTATCTTTCCTATCCCTGTTCCCCATTTCCCTGTGCCAACTCTCCAAGAGCATTGCAAACCGGGAGGGGAAGCAGAGAACTTCTTACCTACACTCCCCTCCGGAGGGGTCCCGCGTTGAGTTATGTGTATCCTCAGCTGCTCCTGGTTAGCGGCGCAGGAGGGAGGGCCAGCGAGGCCCAGCTGACTCCAGCCAGATGCTCGCCAAGTGCTCTTATGTAATTACTGTCTTTTCCATCCTGCCTCCAAGGCCTTTGTGAGTGCCTCCCCTCCTGCTCTGGCCCGTGTCAGGCTTGGCTCTCCCTCCCTTCCTCCCGCCCTTCTTCCACCCACCCTGCACAGCATTACAATTTACTCAGCTCAACAGATGATTCCTTCTGGAAGTACAGTTCAGGCTTTTGGCTGCTGCCGTTGCTACCCTTGGAAAGAGGGCTCACGTGTGTTTCAAGAGCTGAGAAATGACGAGCAGCAGAGCTCTGTGCTTGCCTTCTCTCCATCATGGTCTGACTGCTGCTGGGTACCTGTTTCTTGCTCTTCCATTGTGCCTGCAAATGCAGGGAGGGAGACATCTGAGACACAGAAAGGTGGCAATGTGTGTTTATGCTTCAGTACTTTGTGGTGTCCTCAGGTTATCCTGTAACAGTAGCTGTCACTCTGCCATTCCAGGATCACTGATCACCTCTGGCCAGGCAGCAGAGGAAGTTGTGAAGAATAGACGACCTTTAAAGGTCTCTTCAAACCCAAAATATTCTGTGATTCTACGATTAGACAAATCTTTTCAAGCCAGTGGACTACACAGCTATGCACAAGGCTTGTGTAACAGCCAGCCCTTGTTACTCAAGAGCACCAACACTATACAAAATTATTGGCTAAGAATACTTTCTACATCTCTGAGGATGGGCAGGCCTATTGAACGTCAGCTGCATGGCTACATCTCTCTTGAGACTTCTGCCCATGTGGGGCCTGGACCAAGCAGGAATTACATGTTCCCTGGCTTTATGCAAGCTTCTGCTGAGTCTGAGGGCACTTCCGTCAGCAGAGATTTCTGCTGCGGGCTGCTTGGCGGCCTGGACTGTCTCACACGGAGATCAAGGCCTGGCAAAGACTCTGATTTTTCTTTTTTTCTTGCTGCGCATTGCTGAAATGCCACGTGGCTGAGCAGCAGCTGGAAGAGCTGTTCACCTGAACTCATCGCTTGAGCAAAGCTGTTGCTAGACCTGGCAATCTCCGTTAATACGCATGAAAGCATGAGCTCGTCTCCCACTTCCCAGTGCCCCCACATCCAGTTCGAGACATCATGTGTCTGTCTGCCAGAGCTGAGCAGTGTATCAGATACTGGCTGACAAGCTGCATCAGTTAGAAATGCCTCACAGCAAAGGGATGCATCACCCAGGCTATCCCTTTCCCCATCAGTAGCTTTTACAGCTTGAGTGTCCCATCTCTTACCCCTGCCTTGTGACCCTGCCTGTGAGACCACTGGGACAAGAAACTACGCTGGTATCCACTCCAAAATCTGTTATACAACTAAAAGGACTAATCCTACTGCAATTAGAAAGAGTTTGCTACCTCATGAGCATCTAGACCCAGCAGCTTGGCTGGGTAGGTGACACTGCAGCCTGTTTGAACCACTTAAAAATAACCTTCAGCCAAGACTCCTGCCTTCTGCTTCGCTGCATCTGAATGCCTCCTCCTCCCATCCACTCCTGTGTAGACCCAGAAGTTTTGACTTCTGTTCTGCCCTCTCCTACACACACTCGTAGCCCTGCTCTGATCAATTATTGACAGTAGATCACTACTGGGACCATATCAGTTCTTGCAAGGAGTGCTGAGAAAAGTGAACAGTAGTCAGGGCAAGAAAACTTTCTTCAGTATACCCATGAGCTTTCTCACCAAAGAAACAAACACTATGGTGGTATATGGAGGCAGTGCAGGTGGTAGGGAGGAAAGGGGGGTAGAGGAGGGTGGAGGAGGGGGGCAGTTTATAGGTGCACAGATCAATGGGGAAAGAAACTGGTGTTTAAGAGCTCACAGAAACTCTTGGATCTGTGACAGGTTCCACCAAGGGAACCACACTGAGATCACAAAATCATAGAATCACAGGATAGTCTGGATTGGAAGGGACTTTCAAGATCATCTAATTCCAACACCCCTGCCAAGGGTAGGGACACTTTCCAGTAGCCCAGTTTGCTCAAAGCTCCATCCAGCCTGGCTTTGAACACTGCCAGGAGTGGGGCATCCGCAACTTCTATGGTCAACCTGTTCAGTGTATCATCATCCTCACAGTGAAGAATTTCTTCCCAATATCTAATCTAAACCTACGCTGTTTCAGTTTAAAGCCATTCCGCTTTGTTCTCTCACTACATGCTTTTGTGAAAAGTCCCTCTCCAGCCCTCTTGTATGCTCCTTTTAGGTACTGGAAGGGGCTATAAGGGCTCCCTAGAGCCTTTTCTTCTCTTAACAGGTTTTCATAGGAGAGGTGCACCAGTCCTCTGTTTTATTCGTTTCTCTCCTCTGGACCCACTCCAACAGGACCACATCTTTCTTATGTTGGGGCCCCAGAGCTAGACACAGCATTCCAGATGAGGTCTCATCAGAGAGGAGCCGCAGGATCATTTCCTTCGATCTGCTGGCCACGTTCGTTTTTGTTGCAGCCCAGGACATGGCTGTCTCTCCGGGCAGCGAGCGCACACCTCTCACGCCTGTACGGGTCCCTCTGCACGTCTGACACGGCGGGGGATTGGCACGGGCAAGGCTCCACTGCCGCTGGGGAGCACTGTCCTGAGCCTGGTCCGAACTTCAGTTCCCAGGGCACGACTCGCGCCGCACCCCGGGCTCCCGGCGGTCCCGCACGTTCCCCTTCCCCTTCCCTCCCGCCCGGCACCGCCCCCGCCCCGCCCCGCGGAGTGTCCCCTGTGCCCGAGGGCAGCCGGGGCAGGCGTGCGGTGCTGTGTTCCTTCCGCCCGCGGCTTCGCAGCCGCTCCGTTTCCAGACCGCTGCGGGGAGCAGCGGTGGGGCACAGCCCGCCCAGGCTCCGTTTGTCAGCCACGGCATCCGTGCCCCGCGAACCTGTTTGTCACGTAGGGGATGCTGCCGTGCTGCAGCCCAGGCACGTGTCTTTGGCTGCCTGCATTGACGTACTGCGTATGCGTGTGTGTCTGCCTGTGCGTGACGTGGTGAGTGTGAGAGCTGCGTGAGCTGGCAGCGTTGTGCGTGGCGTTAGCATATTTTATGCTTGGGAAGGCAAAGAACAGCAATTTTTCATGATCAAATATTTGCATATTTTCCACTCGTTCAAGCAGATAAAGCATTTCAATTCTCCGTTGGATCCTCCGAAGAGCCAGGAGCATCTTTTCAAAGGTGTTCCCCCTTCTTGTATCTTCCCATCTCTACAGGCTACGGTATTCCAACAATGGATTAACTGCCTCCTGCCCTCTCCACACACCCTCTTGTTCCATGTCTGTGTACTATAGCTGAAGCAGAACGTTGCCTGGACAGTTTTGCTGTTGCCTGATCCGAGCTGCTGTGATGCCCTGCTGATGACAAATAACAGCAGCTCCCTAACAACAGCTTGAAATAACATCAAGTGTGGGCTGTGTTGCTAACAGCCTGGAACGCACTCCTGCTTCTCCATGCTGAAGCCCCTTAGCCATCGCCTTTCACTGCCCTTTCCCTCCTGAAGATCCATTGCAGAGCAGAAGGGTCACACGAAGTGGGTCCAAAGTGGCCCCAGACCACCATGGTGTGGTTGGGTTTGCATGTGTGGTGGGTGGGGATGTGTGTAGGGAAGGTCATTTGGAAAGTCTGAGCCCATGCCTGGGCTGTGTGCATTAAGGTGCATGTGCTGGTTTTTGGCATTTGTGCTTAAGTCAGAGAGATATGTGTATGCCTTGGTGTGTGTGGGTGGCCACATATGGTCTCATACACTGATATATATGTACTTGAACCCACACATACACACATGTAAACACTCATTTGTATGCATGCATGCACAGCACATAGGAATGCCTCTCTATATTTGCTCTTGTGCACTGTGATGTATGTATATGAACTCTCTGAGCACCTGACAGAATGTGTTCCCTGTGTCTCTAACACCCCATTTATGATCACACGTTTGCTGAGAAGAGGCATTGCACAATGCTGCTGAAATCATTGCGGCCCTTTCTAGTCTTGCTACTCCGATTGCTACGTGACAAGAATAAAGCACGGGGCTTGATGAAGCCCTTATCTCTGTGCCTCTGCACTCAGTATAGAAAAATCCATTTTCACATCTGACTGGAAAAAGTTTCCCTGAACATGTCCTGAATTTCACTTAGCCATTGCCAACGGTCTCCATTGCCTCTGGGTTGCCTGTAGTCAAGTGCACCATTGTTAAGGAAAGAGAGAGGGATCACAAGGGTAGTAAGACTAATGCTATTAATGCAGAAAAAGCTGCAGATTCACCAGGGAGACAGTGCTGAGGAGAGACCAGGGGTCAAAAGGCAGCAGGGTACTGTCCATCATTCCAAATGTCTGTTCCTATGAAAAACAGCCTTTTAATTAGTGCTGATAGTTTACAGAATTTTGTAGTGTTTGTTTTCTTCTCATGAATTTTGGATAAAAAATACCTTTTCCCTCCTCCAGTATTATTTTCTGTTCAATTTTTTCCCCAATTTGTCATTTCAAAATAGGATGCAGCATAGGGGGGGCTGAAGAAAACACAAGACACAAAAATATGGTTATTGTATCTTTTCTTTTAAACTCCTATTTAATCTAAAGACCTCAGGGTTTTTTTTGCAGATTTCCCTGGAACATGTTTTGTTTTCCCCAGCAGGCTCCCCTGCAGAGCTGACTGAGTGGGGGCTCTGATTCTGTGTATCAAAATGATGCCTCCTTGGCGCAATTGCTTGGTGCTGGCATTGCACTGCTTGGGCTCTTAAGGTATGTTGGTATTTTAAGAAGCCAACCAGTCGATGGGAGTTTCTTGAATAGTAATTTGCAGCAGATGGAGCTGCAAAGACGTGCGAAATGAAGTCTCGGCTCAATTTGGTGGTGAAGGAGACTGTCTCTGTTAAGTGTGTTGGCAGCTGGGGAACTCCCACATCTGCCCACACCAGCTGGACAGCCACTCCATGGATAAGGATATCCATCCTATATCTGCCCCCCACCTACCTGAGCTGCCTCCTTCAAGGTCCTCGGTCACATGCCTTCATCAATACCTGGTCATCAACCATGCACACTATGACAAGTTCCTCAGATAATACCATTTCTCCTCCATCCTACAGGTATTCCTGTGCCACTGGAGTCCAGCATTCACCTTGCTCTGCTCCTCCTTGCAAGAGGAGCAACACGCGCCTGTTTAAAGTGCTATGTTGTCCATCTATCTGACCACTTGGTAGTCAGACCTTTTAATCTTCCTACTCCTTGTTTCCCCTTATAGAGACAGAAGCTTTGGCAGTCCATCCTCATTCTGCTAGAATTGTTTGATTTTGCTTCAACCAGTGGATGTTGCAGGAGCTCCCCAAGAAAATAAAACAGAGGCTTTTTTTTGGTCAAACAGATTGGATCCCACACCCATGAATAGTTTGGCTGCTTTTCTCACTGGGGCTTGCAGTGCGGGAAGCTGATGCATGGATGGAAGGAGGGCAAGATATAAAGAGGTAGCAGAGGACAGAAACTGGCTACCAAGCACTTCCTTTTCTCTCTGCGTTGAGCCTGCACTCCTGGGTGACCACCCATGCTCAGAGAAGCAAGAGTACTTTGTAAGAGGAGCTGGGCAATCACTGTATGGTATCGCTGTTAGCTCAGCCACTGAGGCTGAGCCTGCAGGCATGAACGGCTTGGCATCCCAGGATTAGAGAGGAAACATGAGGATATAGGATTCCTCGGGACACTTTTTCTCTCTGGGGTTATGGTAGTACCAGTGGCTGACAGCACAGTTGCATGTCTTTTGTTTGGTTGTGCTTGCAGTCCCTTCCCTCCTGTCCTCAGCTTTCTAACTGTCTAGAAGACATCTCTTCACTTGATGACCTGTGACAGTCATTTCCCAAACTCAGGTGCCCTGCACTGCACTCCACCTCGTGCCTGTCAGGCCTTCTCCTCACATTGCCTGTGTGTGACCTTGACTCTTGCCTCCTCAGAAAGTAGTTCTTTTTCCACCATCATCAGCTGCTGCAGCTTGCTTTGCTGCCCAGCCAAAGGCTTTTGGCTTTGTCTCATCACACCTGACCCAATGCCACCCCTTCACTTCTCCTGCTTTCTCTCATGTGACCTGTGAGACATCTTTCCATCACCCAGCCAACTCCCATAACTGATCCTCCACAGACTGCCTCCTCCATCTCCTGACCTCAGGGAGACATGTCTCCTTCTAGTGCATCCTCTTCCCATTTCTCAAAATTATTTGTGGAGAAAAGTGTCCAAAATCGAGGGCTCTGATATGAGGATAATTTTGGTGTCTGCAGCTTAGCAATAGTATTCATAGAGAAATTAAAGCTGTGGAGGCAGACATATTAGTAGAGGCTGCAGGAACGAAGCCCAAGTGGAGAAGGAGACCTCCATCCCACCCACACTTGCACATTGCTGCTGTTCTAGCCTGCAGGCTCAGAGAGGCTGACCCACAACTTCCCTCCAACAACCAATCCACAGCAGCAAGAGCTTGTCTAACACTTAGAGCAGCACACATGTTCTCACACTCTTGCCCAGGCATTCACACGTGTGCACACATACATACTTGCATGCCTGCAAAACCATACCTACACTTAAACATTTCACAATTATACAAACACGCTCCCTCATCTGTGTTTATATACACTTACACATATGCATACCCCCTTTATGTACCCCTGTACACTCACACACACCCCACAGATTAACATCAGTGCCCATGAACATCTCCCACCAGCCCTGACTCCTTGGACTCCCATCCTTTGCAGCCATTCTCATACAGGTACGGCCCAAGGAGCAGACTTTTACATACTATCACCTTTTTGCACATGCAGACACATAATTTCTTCACCATCCTGAGCCAAATACGTTACCATTTCCCATAAAATGAATCAGTTCCCAGTATTGTGCACTCTCTGCAGCCATAGGTCTTACGCACTGGAGATCCCCCAACCTCTCTCTATTTCCTTCCCCCTGTGCTGTACTGATAGATGCCTTGATCTCCTCTACCAGCCAAACACTACTCTGTACACAGATCAGCTGAACCCAAAGATATTGTGTATTCTCAGAGAGCCAAATCTGTAGCACGCCCCTCCCCTAAACACAAAGAACAGTTCTGCCCAGTTGGCCTTTTAAGTCCAAAGGCTTTTTGTTTAATTACAAAAAGGCTTAGGGAGAGGAAAAGGGAAAGGGCATTTCACCTTGTAAGAAGATCTACCTCCAATTCATGTCTCATTGTCTTTTTCTTTACCTTTGTTACACCTCCCAACAAAGTGCAGAGGCACAAGGAAAACCCTGAAGAATGTGAGGTGCAGGAAAGAAATGTTTCTTTTTTTTTTTTTTTTCTGCCCCATAAATCTCATCATCCTGCCCATAGTCCATGAAAGCCTTGAAAAGAAAGAGGAAGTTTTGAGCAGTCAGTGGTCTCCAGCCACAACCAGCATGGACAGGAAATGTGTCCCCAAGACTTTTTGAAGAGCTAAAGAAGGGCCAGCCAAGCATGCAACTGGCTAGTATGTCTTTGCTGCAGATGTCTTTCCTTTCTGTTTGTCTTTTAGGGTAAACCACTTCTCATGTTTATAAGGAGAATAATCAAGGCACTGGGATGTCTGCATGTGGTATATGCCATTAGGGAACTTCCTTGAGGTGCCTGGAGGGCAGCTGATACCCTCCACAGCTGGGTCATTTAAGGACAGGTCATGCAATCTAGGGCTGATCTTGCTCTCTGTGTACTGTCAGTGCCCAATGTCTCTTGTGTTCTCCCTGGATGCAGTCCATTCTTTACCTGGCACCATGTTAACTTCAGGTGTCTCTTCCAAAGCCAAGAACAATCCCTTGTTTTTGCTACAAGTTCATGGAGCCGTCTTCATCTTTAAGCAGACTCTTGGACTTCAATATGCCCTTGTATTGATGTCTCACACTGCCTTTGAGGTGGAAAAGCAGAAAAGGTGAATGTTCCAGTGTCTCCCCTGCACCATCCCGTTCATCATAAATAACTGACATGCAACTTGTTGCTCTTTTCACATCCCACAGGCTCCTCAGGGAGTGGTTTTTGCTCACTGCTTTCTCCTCCACTGCTTACAGGGTGCTCTTGCCTGTCGTTTCCATTCTGGGTGATCTTGCTGATCTCTCCCTCTTCTCCTTCCTTATCAATCTTCTCTGAGAGGCATGCTGGTACTTCCTGGCTCTGGACTCGGCGGGATGGCCTGAAGATGGCCCTCCGGAAGCCCTGCTTGAAGCGGTAGGAGAGGAAGCCATAGATGATAGGATTGGCACAGCTGTTGGCATATGGAAGCACCACCACGAGGAAGTAGACACCAAAGAGGGACGGTTCCTCTGGCAGTGGGCAGACAACATTGATTATGTTGAGGATGTAGAAGGGGAGCCAGCAAAGAACGAAAACAGCCACAACAGTCACCACCATGCGGGTCACTCTGCGCTCTGAAAGCTTGTGCTTGGAGGACAGAGCCCTCACACGCCTGCCAGAGGAACGAACCTTCACAACAATCAGGAGATAGCAGAGACAAATCACCAGCAGTGGTCCAAAGAAGCCCAGGGTAGCTGTGTAGACAATGAAGCCAGCTCTCCACACTGAGGCAGGTTCTGGCCACTGAATGTGGCATGTACTCATCCCTAAAGGGACATCTGAGAAGACAACCACGGGCAGCACCACTATGGAAGACAGCACCCACACAGTTGCGCTCACAGCCTTGGCCACACGTGCTGTCCGCCATTTGGAGGACTTCCCTGGGTGGACCACGGCCAAGTAGCGGTCAACACTCATCACCGTCAGGCAGAAGATGCTGGTGAACTGGTTGATGGCATCCACAGCCATCACCAGGCGGCACATGAACGAACCAAAAGGCCAGTAGGAGAGGGCATTTTGTGCAGCCAGGAATGGCAGGCCCAGCATGAAGAGCTCATCAGCTAGGGCTAGGTTCAAGATGTAGACGTTGGTCACTGACTCACTCACAGAGTGCCGCAGGACCACATAGATGACCAGAGAATTCCCAACCAGCCCCACCACGCAGACAATGAGGTAGACCACAGGGATGAGGACACCGCTGACAACGACACCAGGGCTGACGGTGGTGGAGGAGTTGGGGGTGGTGAAGCCTGCCCAGCTGCTAGAGGCATTCCCCTCCTCCAACACTGCTGGTGTGGGGAGGCTGAAAGCAGAAGTGTCCATAGCAGATGCAGGGAAGAGGGCAGGGGGCAGTGTCCTTGCAGGATCAGTTAGAAATCTGGAGGTGAGAAGAGCAGAAAACCCATTTTTACTGGGGACATAATAGTTGAACAAGCCACAGACAAAATCACTGCATTAACTGCATGTTAGATATTGACAGTCAGGCGAAGTCAAGGTGAGTTTGCGGATGCTGGCAGCCACTGGATGGTCTAGAACAATATCAAACCCATCTAGTCCTGTGAGGCACAGTTGGCATGGAGGGACAAACAGTGATATGGCTGAATGTGGGCCAGTGGATCCTTTCCCCTTGGGAAAGAACAACGACTAGGATAAGGACAGGGAAACTTACAATTTTCTGCTAATGGCTCCAATACTGAGGACATGGTCATCAGGGGGCTGATTCTCATTTATGGGTGGCAGGTGCCTTACAAACAAAAGAGGAAAGAGCATCCAGTGGAAAAGTGCCATTCCATCTCTGACTCCCTCCCCTATTCTCTGAGTGCTCTCTTGCTTTCTGAAGCTCTTTTTGGATTGTCCAGGTTATTGTTAGCCCTACCAGGATAAGCAAAAGAACCTTCATTCTCAATCTAAAAAGAGAAGCTGAGTTTAGCACCTAAAGTGTGGTTGGTTTTTGCTATGCCAGTTTGAGAGTAAAGGAAGAGCCAAAAAGGATCACTCCAGATCTCTCTTGTTTCTTTCTTGTTTTTCATTCTCTCTCCTGCATCTTGCAACACACTGCTAATGGCAGAGGCCCTGCCCATCCCACCTGTTTGCAACACCAAAGCACTGCCCCAGCCTTCCTAATCTGAGGAGCCCAATTGCCCATCACATCAGGGTTTGGCATGGAAACAGCATTCAGCTCACTTAGAGAGAGCCTTGAGCAAACAAGCTGTCCATTCTCCACTAGGTTGCTGCTGACACTGAGTGAGAAGCTGCAGGGAGAGAAGAAACAGTAAGGGATAGACGTGCCTTTTGTCAGGGTTTCAGATACGTGAAATACAGAGCCCAGCACATATTACAGAACAAAGATACCCTGAAAAAACTTATGCAGGGGAGATTTGTGATGTTTTCAGGATCACTCCAGCTCTGGCAAAATTTTCTGGAGGTGTGGACTGTCAGGATCATCCTCCTGATGAATTAGCTTCTTGGAAGGGAGAATGACTTAGTGAAAGGTAACAAGGACCCTGAGGCTCACCTTTACACATCTCAACAAATCTCTTAGGGCTCTGAAGCTCTTCTTCTATTGAAATTAAAACTTGAGATCACACAAGAAAGGACTTCCAATCTTACCTATTTTCAGAAGGCCAGAAACACTCCAGAGACTTTTCTCATGGATGGGATTCTATGTAGCATCACAACTTTCTTCAAAAATGACTTAATATTACAGCTTCTTTTTTTATTTTTTGTAGATGTCATACTAAGTTCTGGAAACCTAAGCGAGATCTGAGCTTTAGATGGATTCACTGGATATCAGACAGGCAACCCCAAAAATCTCCACAAATGTATCAAATCTTATTCTGACGGAACTTCGTCTGATAGGCCCCATAAAAACACAGTTGGGCAAATATGTCTTAAGGCCACGTCTACAGGCTACTGCATAAATGTTTCCTGCTTTGAAGCATTTGAGCTTTGAAGGCATAGCATTGTTTAAATTTTCTTTATCTGTAGGTGCCTTGGGCTGTGACACACTGTCTAGATAGACCATCTCTGTGGGTCCTGCACTACTGGATTGTCCCACACATCATGAGTGACTCTAACGAATGGGCAGAGCAGGAAGCAATTTGAAAATCTAAGTTCGTCTTACCCCTGATATTTTTTCCAGTGCTGTTCTAGTGACACAAACCACTTGTAAAGAGGGGAGGAATGCATCCCTGGAGGTGTTTAAGAAAAGACTGGATGAGGAACTCAGTGACATGGTCTAGACAACAGAGCGTGTTGTCCATGGCTCCGGGGTTGGGGGATGCAATCCCTGTGTGAGAGTCACTTGGGAGTTGGACTAGATGATCCTTGTGGGTCCTTTCCAACTCGGAATAACCTGTGAACCTGTGGATGGCTGCTCTAGTGACAAAGATCCCTGCAACGGGTGGCAGAGGCTGGAACATTATGTTGATAAAATGATCCTCTAAAAGGTGGGGACATAATGAGGAATTCCTCCTACATGCAAAAGAATTAAAGGGAAGGAAAAAAAAAAAAAAGAAGAAGCCAAACATTTGGAGACAAGAGCCCTACAAATATGAATGGAGATACTCATATTGAGGCTGAACAGCATTTGGAGAAATACCTGGGGTTCAGAACTCAAAGCTACTTGTTCAGTCAGTAAACCCAGCTTCAGGGCTCCAGAAGGTCTAGCAAAATCCTAAGGCATGCAACAAAAAGAACGGATTTTCTATAAGTTCAATTTGCTGCTCAGACAGCTGCAGCGGAGAAACTTTATTTTTAAGCAGGCATGGTCTGTGTCTGCTGTTCTAACTTTGTCAAGGACCACATACCAGCCCAAATGCCATGTCACACGTGCTGGAGAGTTTAACGGAACCACCATGGGACCAGTGCCTTATTTAGTTTGCTTCTACTCTGATGGCTGCTTTGGCAGCACATGGCACAGGCAGGAATTGGTGAGGAACCTTAGCCTCAGACCGATAATGTGCAGGCATCCACTTGGAGTCTGTCCCTGATGTGGACAGCACCTGTTGCAAAAGGCTTGGAATCCGCTAACAGGTGCTACCAGAATATACCTGGCTCATGCAGCTGGAAAGCAGGAGGAAGTCAGAAAGGTAGGAGGAGATGGGAAATTGGTACTATTGCTTTCTTTAGGGGAAAAAAATTAAAATATTTAAATATATATATTCCCGCATTGAATGAGAGGAGGTGGTGGATGCTAAAAGCTGAGCCTCGACCTGGTTACAAAACATGAATAGCAGCTGGGAGGGACCACAGAGACGAATAACCTGCAGCCCCTCTAACCCCCCTCCCCGCCTAGCCCCCTTGTTTTCCACGGCCCTGCTCCAGCTCAGGATTCCCACATCTCACCTCCAGGCTGAGCTCTCTGGTGGAGACCAGGCTGGACTGGCAGAGTTGGAGGGTCGGGAATCGGAGGCGGTCGGCAGGTTTCCTTCTCTGGGACTGCAGATTTAACTTCTGCATGGACTCATGCCCACGGGTGACATCTGGGAAGCGCGGGCAGAGCCGCCGGGTACTTACATGTCGTCGGGATGTACATTTTCCTCTCCTTCGCCGGGAGAATCCGTGTCATGTTTTTCCGCTTCCCCTTTCTTAAAAGCGGTAGAGCAAAGCGGTCCCGCAGGGAGCGAGCCTCACCGTGCGCCGCCGGAGACGCGAGTCATCCTTCCCGGACTTGTCCATCGCCCCCTCCGTGACCGGAGTGAGCGCGGGGCCCACGCCCGGTCGGGGATGCGCGGCCCCTCAACCCCACGGCGGCGGGTCTTCCCCCCGCGCTGCCCCCGCCATCCGCGGGGCTCGGGCACAGCCAGAGGAGCGGCCGCACCGGGGAACGGGTGCCGGCAGCCAATGGGCGCCACGCACGGAAACACCGGCAGGAGAAGGAGGGGATGGACGACCGGGCAGAAGAATGAAAAGCGGAGGGAGAGACCGGGATGGGGAATAAAAGGGGGAGAGGGAAGTGCCAGGCGAGGGGAAAAGGGATAGGGTGAGGATAGAAGAGGGGAGGATGAAGGAATGAGAAGTGCGGTAAAAAAAGCTGAAGACAGTGGAGGAGAGAGGAAGAAGAGGGATGCAGAGAGCAGCTGTGTGGTGGGAGAGTGGCGTGCAGGAGGGGGCGACTCGGCTCGGCTTCCCTAGGCGGACGCCCAGGAGACTGCCTCCCTATTCCGACGGTCTTGCCGGCAGGACCTGTGCTGCTCAGAGCTGCAGAGACACGGCAAAACCTTCTGGCTTGCAAGATGCTCAGAAGTCTGGGTGGATGTTGGGCACCCAAACCTTTCCCCCTTCTGTTCTGCCCTTTGAGCACCTTCAGATGGATGGAGATGAGGGGAGATGGGCAAATAGGGGGTTATCTATTTCAATTCTATCATTTCCCTGGCTCCATGCACAATTTCTCAGCTTTTGCAGATCCATTGAAAAGATGCTCCAGTTCAACAGACCCAAATTCTCCTACCAGAATTTATCGCTGCTGGAAGGCATAGACTCAGAAGAGTCTAGCAAAGAAATTAATCTCCTTTGTGTAAGCAGTACTCCCAGGAAGAACATGAGGATTTTCCCATTCCATTCCCTGCACAAAAGCTTCCCTGTCATACTCACCCCCTTCCTTGCCCTCAAGTCAGCATCAGTGACTTGACAGTTCTTGACATGTGGCCCTGCTGTTGTGAGCATTTGAGCCCCTAGGGCCAATTCCAGCTTTAAGAGAAGAAGGTGGTATTTCTGCAAGTAGAATATAACCAGGATCTAAAATCAAGCATTCCAAACCTACTTGAGAAACTTTATGTTCAGCCGGTGTTGAACATAGGTGAGCTGATGAAGGCAGTAAAGGACTTCAAAGCCGTCCAGATGCCTTAGGCTAGAATTTGGCCACAATACGTGTCACAAATGTCACAAATAGTGACACACAGGAGGGATAAGACCTCATTGGGAAAAGACTTTGTTTGGACAGGTATGTGTCCATATGAGAGACTTAATTTTTTCTCATCTGGATTTACATTGGCATAATTTTCATTACCTTGGGATGGAGCCTGGGCAATTCATACAGGAGCCCATGTGCAATGCAGGTATTTGTGGAACTTGCCACCACAGGATGCCCTCCAGGGTTTCTCTGGACTTTATCGGTGGACAGTGTGTCACATCACAGAATTAACTGCCTTAGTCAGATCCAATCATGAAGTGAAACTGCAGAAATTTCCCTGGCAGCAGAGTACCTCTGGGTCTTTACTGTGGTGGGTACTTCCACCCCTGGTACTACCCATGCACTTGTTCAGTGCAGGAACCAGCCTTTGAAGCTCAGAAGTGTTGCTGCATCAGTGAGCGGTAATCTGGCTCAACTCCAGTTTCTCTATGCCCTCCTAGCACTGCAGGATTTTGCAGTGCCAATCATTGCACCCAGAGCCCTCCTCCCTCCTGCAAGCAGTGGCAGTAGCAGCCACCCTGTAACACTTATGCTCAAGTCTCTGCAATGCATCAGGAAGGCAGGTGCTCAGAGCTGCCAGATCCATAGTACCACTGGGACCACTCTCTTCAGCTTAATTTTAGTGTCTTGGAGGCAATTTGTCTGGACTGGTGACTCATTCCTCCCTCTTTAATTTTTTTCCCCTGCCCTCCCCCTTCCTATTTTCGCTCTGGCTGTGCCTAGCAATGTGAGTGCCGGTACTGATATGAGTCTTTGTGATGCGAGCTCAGGAGGACTGATGCACCAATGTTTTGGTAAAAGGATGTCCACAGCAACCTGCAGGGGCAGTCCCCACAGAAACGAGTCTGGGTCTGGGTGTCACCTCCCAAAGACTGCATCTTATCCTCTGTGTGTCTTGGAGGGGAGACAACTTTTCCTTTGAACACATGGAGACTGAGAAAAGGAAAGGCAAAAGTCTTTGGCTGGCACGCAATATTTGTACTTTACTGAGGAGTGCAGTGTTCTCAGCTGAAAACTTAGCCACTTGGTGCATGAATCATGCCTTGTCTCTTCATCCTATAGTGGCTGGATCTCACCAAGCTCAGTGTAGTTTTTCCTAGGTTGTTACTACTAAAGGTGGGGGCAGAGCTGGTAGGTGGCTCCAGCCCAGCTGTCCCATTGCTCACTGCTTCACAGCTGTGTCCCCTCACAGTGCAACACATAACAGACATGACAAGAATGTATGGTCTGTTTATTGGGTCTTATTCATGACATTGTAACCACAGGGGCCGGAGAGGAAGGGAAGGGACAGGTGGGGTGAGGCGAGTATGGGGAAGTTGTGCAAACTGACACACCAGTGCTACAGACCCGTAACAGTCTTTCAAGCCAGCAGAAAGAAAAAAAGCGCAATGACCGCCACAAGGTGCTGAGCTCCGGGAAGCTGGAGCCATCACTCTCCTGCATGCTGGGCAGCACCTGGCATCAGGACAGGGCCGTGATCTATAGCCAAAAACATGACATAACCTATAATACCAGCTCAACTATTTTCCTGCTCTCTGTCCCTCTGCCCAGGTCATTGTGAGATTATGAGGGGGCAGGGTCTCAACTAGCAAGTTCTCACTCTTCTCTCCCATCGGGCTTTGGCCAGCTTTGCCTTTTATCCTTAAGACTTTCTCCTCCCTATGCTGCCTTGAGCTGAAGTGGAAGGACAATTAGGAACAATATGGGGAGTAAAAGAGTCTTGGAGGAGGAGCTGCTGTCTGCCAATGAACAGCAACAGAAAAAGCCACTTCAGGTGAGCACAGCTTGGTAAGAGGAAGGGCCATTGGGCAGCTGCCATGAATAAGGAACAGCTCCCCCCACCTCCCCGCCCCCAGGCAAAGGCTGTGGATTCACAGCCCTCAGAACAGGTCATCCCCAGGGCAGCCCGGACATAGTTCCCTCTATGGCAGGACAGACAGTTCTTCTCTGTGAGGGCAAACATGTAGAATCCTAGGCTGCCTTGCACAAAGAGACAGGAGCAAACTTGCCCACAGTCAAGCAGACAGGACATGAAAGTTGTTCTGGGGTCCACCATTCCATGTCCTGTCCTTTCCCCAAGCAAGACTGCTGTCTCCCTCTGTCTCTTTGAGGGTGACCTATTCCACCAGGCTCAGCAGGTCCCAGGATCCCAGTAGCCCTAACGATCTGGGTTCAGGAACAGGAAAGTGCCACTGGTGTCATTCCCTGGTATCTCTGTCATACTTACTTGCTTAGAGGAGGCTGCATACACGTTTCTTTGTCCGTGTGGGCTGTGGACAGAGGACTGCTCGGATGGCCTCATCAAATACCGTCTTGAGGCCACGCTGCGTCAAAGCTGAGCACTCGAGGTATTTCACAGAGTCTGTTGGGAGGAAACCAGGTGTTGTAATGGGGAGGAAGGGAGCTGAGGTAGGCAGTGGTGGTACCCAGGTTTCTGCTGCTTGTGCTAGAAAGCAAGGCACCCACCTCTTGCCCAAACTGAATAAATACATCTCAGGTAATCAAAGACCTTATGCATTGTCAGGACACTGTTCTGACACATTGTTCACTCACTCAGACAGTCTTTACTTCAGGGCAAAGCTTGCTAGCTGTACAAGACCAAGGTTTGCCTATTCTCCACCCTGGTAGCCATAGCAGAGCAATTGTGGGTGGGTGGCTATGTTATCCTGGCCAGACACCTCCTCCCTCAAACTGTGTTTCCCATCCTCTCTCCTACCTCTGTGTGCCACATCTGAGAAGAGAGGAGCAGGATGCATTTATGCCTGTCCTGAAGTATGGAGTGGAGCTGATGGCCCTGAGATGAATGGTGGGGTGAGACACTCATAGCCAGGACTGCATGTAGAAGCCCCAGCAGACAGAGGCAAGGTCAGGAAGCTGCAGTTGCAACTCTTCCTGAGAGATGTTAAAACCCTAGCTCTCCTGCCTCTTTCCGGATGTGGAGGAGAGGCCTCTGCCCACACAGCAACTGTGACTTTTCACAGAAAAATAATGTCCCAGATAGAAGTAGCAAAGTAAAAGAGTAGTGTGAAAGCAAGTATTTGTGTGTGTATGTGGAGGATGGTGAGCAGAGAGAGGACTAAGGAGTTGAGTCTTCCTCAAGCAGATCTCCTTCCTGAATCTCCTGAAGTACATTTGTCCCATGTGTCTACTTGTGTCCCCTTGAGATACCACTATGAGATATCTCTACAAAAGCCTTATTAGGTTGAAGGGAAGCCCTTATCTTCTGCATCTCTCTTTTCTGTAGGCCCAAGATAGTTCCCCAAATACATACCGATTTCCTTGGCCAGAGCAAGGCCCTGAGGATATGTAATGGGGGATAGCTTCTTCTCCTTCAGCTTCTCAATGGTGTCCTTGTCATCACGAAGATCTAGCTTTGTGCCCACAAGGATAATGGGAGTGCTAGGGCAGTGGTGCCGCACCTCGGGGAACCACTAGCAATGGAGCAAAATAGCAAAGGTGTGAGAAGAATCATACATACAGGAATGCACGTGGGAAACAAAGAGGCACTCCTGAAAAAAATGTCATCAAGATAGCTAACAGACTGTCCTTCCTCACATCCATTGTTGGACACTATAACCTGGTCAAGGCCAGCCCCTGTTGCTGCGTCCTCAAGCAAAATCCCTGAGATGGAGCTCAAATATTGTTAAGCAAAAGCAAGAGCATAAGCTGCTCTCTGCCTGTCATCCTCCCACCCAGGGAGGGACTTGAAAGTGGTAGGAAGGAAATACTGCTGTTCTACTCTTCATCAGTCTCTCCCTTCCTCCCTTACTTCTGGTCTAAAGGCTATGAGTGCCTGCTTTTCATACCCTATGAATTGGTCCTGCGTGTCTGTGCTTTGACCGTCGTGGCTGAAAGATGCCATCAGAATGTAAGTCCATGGTCTGACAGCACAAAAGCCCAACAAAATGAATACCAGCCTATTAGTAGGGTTGGCCACCTTCTTTGAGATGAACCAGAAAAGGCAACTGAAAGAGGCTGATACAGTAATCCCTCGCTACTTCATGGTTCACCATTCGCGGCTTCAATACATCATGGGGATTTTTCTGTGTCTTTACTGGCTTTACAGTATTTACCATATTTACTGTATTTACCATATTTACCGCTACTTTGCAGATTTTGCTGATTGTGGCATCTTTCTGGAACCGACCCCCCCATGATATTCGAGGGATTACTCTATTTTAGTTCCTTCTGACTGACAGGAAAAAGATATGAACTCTCTTAACCTAGATGTCCTATTTGTAATCTATACCCACAAGATCACCTGTCAATCTCCCCCTCTTTCCCCCTCCCATCCCCTGATGAACCAGGATTCACTGTCTCACCTTAGCACGAACGTTTTCATAGGATGCTGGGCTCACAAGAGAAAAACAGATCAGGAAGACATCCTGTAGGCATACAACCAAGGTGCAGTTAGGGTATCAGCATGGGATGGCAGAAAGGGGAGAGAAGATCTTTGTGGGCAGCACCCTCCCTCTGCAGCAGAGGGTCCTGCTAGGGAAAGCTGACTCTCACAATGTAACACAGTCCTGACTGCTGCTCTTGCCTCTGGAGGAGAGAAGGATGTTTGCTCCCATGACTCATGGTAACCATAGACACCACTATCAGAAGAGCCAAATGGTCAACTCTGAGAATGGGGTTTTTGTGGTTGGCACACTCATCCTCATGGGAAACAACTTGACAGTGTCCTTCTCATTTCTCACAGAACAGCAGAGAACTTTCGGGCCAAAATAATTTTCCCTACAGTTGAGACAGAACTAAGCTCAGCCCAAAAAATGCACACATGGGACATAAATGAGGTGGAGTCTTGGTTGTTCAGGTAAGAGATTCTCCTGGGCATGGCAGAATTTAGCCTTCCATTATAACCAAACCAAACCAAAACCAGCTCATCAAGGTTACAGTATTTATTTAATCCAACTTCACCTAGCTGGAACACTGATGTCAGACCCAGCCTAACCATTTTCATTCTTCTAGAACTATCAGAGGCAAAAACCTTGGAGAACCATTCCCCCATCTCTCCTTGAGATGTGTCCCAGAGTGGGTGCAAGCATGTCATTGAGAAATATGCCTGCATGCCCTGACTGCAGAAGCAGCCTAGACAACAGCTTATACCAGGTGTCTGATTTTTAGGTGACTGAACCTAGCTCAAACAAATAGTGGCCTCAACTCCTAACCTTTTCAATTGCAATGGCAATATTCAGACCAACACCTGATGCAGCAGGGCCTTTCTGAACTTGCCAAAAGACTGCTGGAAACAACATTCTCTGGAATTTGATACTTAAACCTGGAAATCACTCTGTCAATGTGGTGAAAATCTGGTGAACACAGGATCTCAGACATCCATTTGTTCTCCTAGAGGCATCAGCAGATCAGACATCTGTCCACACATCAGATTTCTTTTAAAAGGCAGAAGTCAGAATAGTAGGGTTAAAAAAAACCCCACCAAAACATAAGAAGCTTCTGCCTTAGCTCCTAAATTCCCTGAGCCACTTTTACTTTACAAAAGGAGAGGGTTTTACCACATAAGGTATCTGCCCCACTATTGCTCAGCTATACCAGTACTGGAAGTTTTGATAAAGGCTCCAAAAGATCCTTAGATATTTCTTAACTTTTGGGTTTCAAGGCAATTGTATATCAATAGAGATATTCTCAAAAGAATGCAGAGAGAAAGTAACAGTCCTGTCACTGTCTTATGGTATGTGTTGATTTTTGCAGTGAGGTATGGAGGCATATCTGAGAGAGGAAGGGAGAAGGGGCATGGAGTGTGACCCACCGTCTGCGGGTAAGAGAGTGGCCTCAGCCTGTCATAATCCTCTTGTCCAGCAGTATCCCATAGACCCAGATTTACAGGCTTGCTGTCAACCATCACGTTGGCAGAATAGTTATCAAACCTGAAATTCAGAGACATAGGCCATGGCTCAAACAGGAGAAGAGTGTAGGTGGAGTTCACTAGATGCACACAGGAGCACAGGACAGTGACTCCTCAGCTCACCTTGGTGATGCTGGTTTCCTGTGAACCTCTACCTTACAGACTTCCCACTCAGCATCAACCTCCTCCCCACCATTGAGCTGTCCTGGACAGGTGCTTGGCTGCAGCTTCTCCTTTGATACCTTACATGCAGCTCTACAAACGCTTTCACTTCCCATTTCTTTCTCCAATATCCTTCCCACACCTGTGTCTGCTCTAGCGCCAAGTCCCTGTCTTTCTTTTATGCTCTGAAACCTAGGGTTTTTTTCTTGAAAGTGAGAAAAAAGAATCCATCTCTCTGTAGCTCCCCCAGAGCCCTGTACATCTCAACACTAGAACCAAGGACAATGTGTCCCCTTATTCTTTGACAACCCAGCTTGAAATATTTGAGAACAGCTGTCAGTATTGCATGCTTGGGAATAAAGACTCAATGGGAGGAAAAGGGCATTAAAGCAATAGCGATGTTCCTAGAAAAATTTATTTTCTGGTCCTTTTGGTATTTTTTTTTTCAGACTAAGGTGAGGGAAACCAGTGATAGGAAGGAACCAACACAAAAGTCTTTTAAATGTGTTCATGGCCAATATTGTAAGGGACAATGATTTAGTAGTGGACTTGGCAGTGCTAAGTTAACAGTTGGACTTAATGATCTTAGAGGTTTTTTCCAATCAATTCTGACTCTGCTCGATGCAAAGTCTGTGACTGCTCCAATGACTGCAAGTGCCTGGACAAGTAAGCAAGTGGGGAGCCATGTCCATTCAGCTGCCTTCTCTTGGCTCTGGCCCAATTCTTGTAGCCTAGTACCCGTTTGTTTTCCCTATCAGGATCCTATCTACTACTTGCAAACTTTGCAAACAGATAGACCTTGAGCTGGCTTGAGTCTCCCAAATACCCCATCTCTACCAGGGTTTTACAAGGCTACTCATGTTTCTGGTGAAAGGTGACAGATCCAAAGCACAGAGCCCCTCAGTGGTTTGGCAGAACTTCTCTGCTTGGTATGGAGATTTTGACCAACGGAGTGCACAACATGGGGTTGCTGCACCCCTTTTTGCATCCTGCTTTCCATGCCCCCCACCCACTCCAGGACCTGTTCATGCATTACTCACACAGTGGGGATGTATTCTCCTGGGAATGCATTGGTGGTGTAGCTGATAAGGAGACAGGTTTTCCCCACAGCTCTGGAAGAGAAATTAAAAATAGCAGGAAATCATGGGAGTGCAGGCAGTCTTGCCAGGGTGAGATGGAGATGGGGCAATCCTTCCACATTTCTAACGTAGCCCTGTCAGGAGACTGCTGGAAGCAGGAACACATTCATGGGACCAAACAGTGGGGAACCATAGGTTATACAACCGACAGGAAGAAAGACAGGATGCCACCCAGAAATGTTTGTTGTCTTCAAGCATGAAGGCTTGTTTTTATGGTCTAGTATAGCGATCACTCAGCTAAAATGTATCCACTCAGAAATGGAGGCAAAAGCCTCAAATTTTCCAGTGTGTGCAGTCTTCCTTGCTCACAACCACAGGAGGTGCATTGATTTGATGTGCCAGGGCAAAGCTGTGAAGGCAGCCTCATTACTCAAATATGGGTTTTGAATGTGCTGTGGCCAGGGACAGGTAAGAACTCTTCCTGACTTAGCCATGACGGGTCTCATCTACAGTAAGCTGCAGCATGACCCACACAGACAGCTGTAAGCAGCCAGCAATGTGCCTGTATTCCATGGCTGACAGAGACTGCTGGCGATTTTTCTGAGCTTGAAGCTGGTGCTTCCTGTCTCCTCAGCCTCCCACACACCCATGCTGCAGCAGGGTGGAGTACAAATAAACCAGTGTACTAGCACAGTCCAGATTGGGTGAGGGTATTGGTGGGATTAGGAGCAACAAACTATCAATAGGAGGAGGAGTTGTCATGAGCAAGGTGAAGACTGTGGTGAAGGAAAGAAGTGAAGAGAAATAGGGAGAAAATAAAGCACCCAGAACAGGTGTGGGAAAGATGGGAGGCTATTTCTCAGGTTGTATGGCCTGGGAAAGCCTAAACATGTTTCAGTTACAGAACACATGAAATGGAGGTGATGAGAGCAATTGGCCTTTACTGGCACAGCCATAGGATGTGGGAGATGTTTTTCCTGGGACAAAGGCTGGAATTAGGTTGAACAGAGAGGATCAGTGAAGGAGTGAAGGTTAAAACACAGAGGTGAGGTTAGTGGCACCTGCATGTTGCTGTGACTGAACTCAGGGAACATTAAGAGGACAGGCATGTGTGATGGAGGGGGCTATGGGGGCAGAACTGCTATGGGGCAACATGGGGCCTTAGCTGAGTAATGGCAGAGGGTCCTGTGGTTGGTAGGGTTGATTCAAGAGGGGGACATGGCTGGTATGGCTGGGAGGGAGGTGAGGGATGGTGAACCAAGAGCTCAGAGCAGTTGGGAGATCACTGGACTGCTGTGTTGCAAGGTGGTGAGTGGTATACAGAGGTTCAGTGTACAGAGAAGCAAAATGACAGGACAGAAGACATTTGAAAGGAATTGAGGTCAGAGGGATTAAGATCAGGACACGTTGTGGGGTTAGCCATGATATGAGTGGGATGCTGCCTTGAGGGAAGGCTACAGAGTTGGTGCAATGTGTGAGGGGCACACTGTGGGTGTGGGTAACAGGGTGACAGATAAATGCCCAGTGGAGTTGTTCACCCAGCTCCAGCTTGAAGCTTTCAGGGGACTTTTCTTAGAGGGAAAGGTTTTTATTTGTGGCACTATCTTTCCCTGTCCCTTCTCCCCGTCCCCTTACCCCAGCCCCTGAGAACATGTCTGACATGTACAGTTATATCTGCACATGTCTTCTTCCCCAGGCGAGTTTTGAAGGAGGAAGTGACTGTGGGAAGCAAGACTGCTGCAAATGTCTCTTCATCTGCTACCTTATAGCTGCCCCAGATAGCAGCCTTGGTAGCTTCTAGATAAGAAAGTAATTAAGCTACTTGATTCCAAATGTGAATTCTTCTCTCTCCCTCCCTTCCTCCCTCCTTCCCTTCTCCCCTCCCTCCCTTCCTCCCTTCCCTGCGTCTACTCATCCCACAGAACAAGAAGAGGCCCTGTCCACTTCATCCCTCCCCCCACAAGCAGTAATGACTGTTTCACTTATTGATGGCCTGGATCAGGCCATTTCCAGGGATAATGGGCAGTGAAGCTGCCATGCTGTGAAGGCAAGGCTTTGTCACCTCC
Organism: Pitta sordida; assembly: GCA_013390025.1. Taxonomy (NCBI): domain Eukaryota; kingdom Metazoa; phylum Chordata; class Aves; order Passeriformes; family Pittidae; genus Pitta; species Pitta sordida. Next base: position 75,983 of record WEKX01010587.1, on the reverse strand, counting down.
CATCCACAAAGTGACCCATATTTGTGCCTATGTCAGTGGAAAGAGCTCCTCCTCATTACGCTTACAGAAACCCCCTACCAACAGTCTTCACCGTACCCTGATACAGAGATTATATGCTGGGAAAAGCTGAACACATAGATCCTGGTGGACATCTCATGAGGACCATAGTGCCATGCCCCTTCCCAGTCATTCCCAGTAAGCAGATGGCTTTCAAGGAGACATCCACCTGCAGGAGAGCATTTGCACCTCTCAGGTTTTAAATCCGACTCCTGCCTACAGGTTGAATCTGGCAGGAACAGCATCACCTCCTGTGCGTGGGACAGACCTGCTCCACTTTCCATGCTCCTTTTGCAGATGCCCTTCAAAATGCCCTCTTCCGTTCTCTTCCCAGAGGAAGGTCCCTTGCCCTGGGGAGGGAGGAGCGAGCAAGTAGTAGCAAGCCTGCAGGAGGTTAGAAGCAAAGCTGGGGAAGTTTCATAAGGCAGACACCTTTTTTCATGCCCCTTGTCACTGTCTCTCTCTCCCCACATCCACAGCAAACCCGCAGGGTACTTACCCATCTCCCACCACGACACACTTGATGGCTTGCATGTCTCTGGACCCGTGGCAGAGGACAGTGCTCAGAGCAAAGGAAAGTTAGGCCAAGTCAAACAGCAGAGAGAGATGGGCGAACGTAGGTATCAGCCTCTGTGCAGCAGTGAATAGCAGGTTGCAAGGAGGGAGGAAGTGCAAGAGGGAACTTTACCCAACAATCACCCTCCGGTCCCTCCTCCCCTCCCACCGCAAGGCAGCTCTGTTGCAGAGGCAGTTAGTTGAAGGCGGAGCAGGCGTGAATTCATGGTTGGGGTGATGACTGTTGTAATTTTTTTTTGTTCTCCCGGTATATCTCACTCACTCCCTTCCCATCTCATCCCACTGAATGGCTGAGGGCACTAAACTTCTTTTCCAGGAGAGCTGAACAAGGGTTAGAAGCAGAGTGAGAAAGCAGAGGGGTGGATTTTTCTCCTACTCCTCCATCATCCAAACTTTGGAGGAGATGTAAGCAGGGAAGGAAATCTGAAGGAAGAGTAGTGGGGTGATGAATGCTAATGAAGGCTTTTCAGGTCTTCCCTAGGCTTTTCAAGGGTGAAACATCAAAAGGAACAATTCTTCTGAGAAGGCTAAACAAGGAAGTTACACAGCCTTTTAGGAAGCAGCTGCCACCATACGGCTGGTCTATCCCATCTCTCCTGTAGGGATTAGGTCCGCCCACACTTCCTCATCTGCCCGGACTTCTACTACAGAGAACTGTTGTGGGAACCTGTGTGAAGGTGGGCAAAGGCATCAAGGGATGCAATGAACTGTTTTCTCTCCCCTGACAGTACCTTGAGAGCCAACACTGGTAAATGAGAGGAGCAAAACAGTCTCCAATATCCAACCTCTCCCCTACTCCTGCGCAAAAGTGGCCAGCAGGGCCCTTCTATCTTGTCATAGAATAGTTTATCTTGGAAAAGACCATTAAAGGCCATCTATTCCAATTTCCCTACAACAACCAGGGACATCTTCAACTAGATCAGGTTGCTCAGAGTCCAGTCCAATCTGATCTTGAATGTTGCCAAGGATGGGGCATCCACCACCTGGCTGGGCAATGTTCCACTGTTTTACCACCTTCATAATAAAAAAAAATTCTTTCTTAGAGTCTTAATTTATCTTCTTTGAGTTCAATACTATAATCTCTTATCCTGTCACTACAGGCCCAATGAAAAAGCCCGTCCTTGTCTTTCTTGTAGGTCCTCTAAATGTATTGAAAGGCTGCAGTAAGGTCTCCCCAGATCCTGTTCTTCAGGTTAAACAACCCCAACACTCTCAGCCAATCCTCATTGTCCTCAGAAGACAGATTTTTAGAGCTTTTAGAGCTAAGAATAGAGACAAGCAATCACTCTAAGAAAGAAGAAACAAAGAAAAAATGATCCCATTATTGAAATGAGGGTCTGCCTCCTCTTCCTTCTTTCTCCTCCCACGCTACATTAAGGGTGGAAAAGTATGCATATATTGATGTGTGTACTCCAGCCTGAACTGATGAGTAGATGGGCAGGAGACGTGTTTTATAGAAGATAGGATATGGTGGCACAGAATTAATTAGAATTTCCAGGCTTTGTCATGAGGCCAGTTAGACCAAGAACAGTGGGTTTGCAGCTGGGATGTTCCTGAAGGAAGGATCTCTTAGTAAAAGCACTTCACCAAAGATTGATGACCTTTGTGCTGCTGCTGCCATGGGAGGGGGTTGTGACTGACCTACTCTGGAGGAGAGGTCTCCCATCTGTCATTCAGCACTGGCCACAACCCAGAAACCTTCAAGCATGAAATGTTTCCAAGTATTGCAGCTATTTCAGAAGCACCAAGTGACCAGCTGTACTAGGTGTTCCCTCTGTGGGTGGTAGGGAAAGGGGAGGAAGGAAACCCATTGAGACCTCTGCAAGTGAGAACAGGAGCAGGTCACACGAATACAGGTCAGAGAAGGACACAACGGAGAGGGACAAAGGCTGTTATAGAGAGGAGATGAAAAGGACAGGCAGGCACAGAATACAGTGGACCAGGAGACAGGGACTCAGAAGAGAAGGCAGGTATTTTTGGTTCTTGAGAATGGTCCTGGTGGATGGAGAAAGAAACATTGCACATATAACTCTCTGGGTATTTGGACATACTGAAAGCTCTCTGTGGGAGACATCTGGGTGACAAGTAGGGGTTTGGGGAGATGGAGCTGGTGGAGAATCTGGAAATTCAAGAAACTCTATGTTAGATAAACACCCTGGGTCCAGCAATCAGGAACTTAACCCCTTTCTGGACATTGTTAACATACTACATTTGGAATCAGCTTCTTCAAAGGAATATTTCAGTTTTCCTCATATATTTTCTCTGAAGGTTTCCAATAGCTGTTATGTGTCTGTGGAGAAGTAGTTCGGAAGAAAAGAGAGTCAACACTTGGAGTGAGAAGGTTGAGGACTGAGGAGAAAATAGCTGAGGAGAGCTGGAGAATACACTGAGTCTTACCTGGGAGAGAGTAAGTCATATGACAATGCTAGGGATGGGATTCAAGCGAAGACAGACTTGATGGAAAACTGACCAGTGGCATAATAGGATCTGGCGGCAGAGATGAATAAGGACCACTGACCCGCTGAATTCCAGTGTGTGCTTTTGTCCTTGTAGCCTGGCACATGAACTTGTGGGACTGGCTGTGTGGAAGGGACTGGAGAAGAAAACCACTTAAATTGGTCAGGGAGAAGAGATGGTTGTGGAGAGCTCATGCCCAGGTGAGCCTCATGTCAAAGACACTGTAATTCTGCATGGCCAACAATAAGCTGTGGAAGTCCTCACAAGAAGCCATTTCTGGGTAAATTACTTTTGGAAGATAATTCTCTGCAACCACTATGGATAGTCAATAGTCTTCTCATTCAATCACAGGTGAATCTGTAAATATTCTTCCTCCACCAGTGCCTCTGTAGAGGGACAATAGGGATATTATCTTCTACACAGAAGCTTCTAGAATGTTTCTTTCCATCATATTTANTGCCGCAAGGCGGGGGCTGCTGTGGGGCCTGACTGCTGGCCCACCGCGGCTGCCGCAGGTCGCTAAATGCCAGGCTTAGCCAGAGAAACTGCGCGCCCTCCCTGCGTGCCCTCCCTGGGGGGGCAGGCCCGTCCCGCCTCACAGGGAGAGCCAGCACCGCCCCTCGGCAAAGCAGAAGCACTGCGCATGCGTGCTCTGGGGAACCTCGCGGACCCCAGAAACCGGACTGCGAAAAAATTGCTTCGCAAATGGGCGGGATCGTAAAGGAGAAGTCGCGATGCAGCAGGGATTCACTGTATTAACAATGAGATATTACATTCAAATAGCACATATGGTAATCTCTCTGGGAACAACTGGCTACTGCTGCATTAAAACATCTAATTTGTACATACTGCAGAAAAAAGACGGAACTTGCAGGAAGTGCATCCATACCCAGGAAATGAGCACATATAGATCTGTTGTTGCTGCTTTGATGTCCTCTCACACCACCAAGAGGTGCTCTTGACATGAGTTTTCATCTGCATGTGCAGCAGGGCTGAGGGAAAGGAGGCACACACCTGGAATTTCTTGTTCCCTTTGCTGAGTTTGAGGGAGAGACTTAGGGAAAAAGTTGCTCAGTGAGACAGTTTTGCTCTGAGAGATTTTCAGGATTCTGAGTTGGATCACCTCGGAGTGCTGGGTGAGGCTGAGGACAAGGGAGGAAATGCATGATACCATTTTTGTCCCCACAAGGATCTAAAGCAGAGAGGATCACCTCTCTCTCCCTCTCTTTCTCTGGTGTTATGCCCTCTCAAGGATGATGGGAAAAGGGTAAGGGTAGTCTCTCAGAAATCATGTTTGCACATCACAACCCTGCACAGTAGGGCAGGCACTGAGCAGGAGGCTTGTCCTTCAGCACAGACAGAGTAACAGGGAGCAGTCTTTCATGGAAGAGCTCAAGGCTCATTTCTTTGTGCACAAAGGGCACAGTCACAGCATGTATTCTCATTACCTTGGGTCCTGATAAGATTTATTTGATGTGAGCTCTCTATCAGGCAGTCCTGAGAAGCCACAAGAACATTTCTCTGTGTGTTGAGCCCCTACCAGGGTAAAAACCAATTTGCTTCAGCCTAACTGGGCTGCAAACTATCTACACTTGCTATATTTCCTTTTTGTGCCTTCCCACTTCCCCTTTGACCCAGCTTCATACTATCTGTCCCCACTTTTAGTTCTTGCTTTTCTGCTTCTCTTTTCCAAAATTTACACCTCTCCCTGTTGCTGGCCCCCTTCCCCCTCAGTGCTGCAGTTTCTCAGTCTGCCTGCCCTGACTTCAGAAATGAATATCATAACCGAAGTGAGTGATGATGTTTTGTAGTCCCTCTTAGAGAGGCTTTGGAGTTGTTTCATACCAGGTCTGCTTTCTGACATGACCATACCAAAGGTCTCTCTATCCAAAATTTATTCAGTCAAGTAAAAGCTTAGAAAAAGAATGACACTTCCAATCAATCCTCACTGAATGCAAACTACCTACATTTACATCCATCATACGCAACTGAAATTGCAAATGGTTTGGAACCTCAATTTGGAACCTCACTCATGGGCTTTTCTGGAGAACAGGCCTACTGTAAACAGGGGCAGGTGGCCCATTCCTGATACCTTGTGTTATGGAGGCTCCTCTATCTTCAGAGTGACTGCTCTCAGGCTTTCTGCTTTGGGTCAAAACAGCATCAGGAGGTCACTGCCATCCTTCTACCTGGAGCACTGAAAGAGGTTCACCTCCTCCACCTCTGAGCCATTATGTTTCATTACAGAATTACAGAATCACAGAATCACAGAATATTATGAGTTGGAAGGGACCCACAAGGATCATCTAGTCCAACTCACCATCTAACACCCGTACAGAGACCGAGAGCACATCCCAGAGCATAACACCAACCTAGATCCCTCACAGTCTAGCAGGCCACTCCGAGCCGGAAGGGGCCCAGTGTCATCCAGCCCTACACCCCCCAGCTAGACCATGTCACTAAGCTCCTCGTCCAGTCTTCTCTTAAACACCTCCAGGGATGGCGACTCCACCACCTCCCTGGGCAGCCCATTCCAATATGCAATTACTCTCTCTGTGAAGAACCGCTTCCTAACGTTAAGATTGAATCTCTCCTGGCACAGCTTGAGGCTGTGGTGTCAGCTCTCGTTCTGGTGTCATCAGCCTGGAAGAAGAGGTCTACACCCATCTGGCTGCAACCTCCCCGCAGGTAGTTGTAAACAGCAATGAGGTCCCCTCTGAGCCTCCTCTTCTCCAGACTGAACAGTCCCAGTTCCTGTAGTCGCTCCTCATAGGGCCTGCCCTCCAGTCCCTTCACCATCCTCGTTGCCCTTCTCTGGACCCTCTCAAGCAGCTCAACATCCCTCTTAAACTGGGGAGCCCAGAACTGCACACAGTACTCCAGATGAGGTCTGACCAGCGCTGTGTACAGGGGAAGGACAACCATGGCACAGACCTTTGGGCATAATGTTCTTTCTGATGGCTGTTTCACACTTCCCTCAGTTAAGAAATTGTTCACAAGCTCAACATCAAACTGGATTTTTTATAGCTTGTCCTTATCTGTACTTCTGCAGGTCCCCAGTGATTCTGATACGGGTTTCCATTCCCATAGACATTTTACTCTTAGAGAGTGACAACACCCACTGATACAAGTCTGCTATATTAATGGCAATAAATACAGATCAATATCTGACTGTGCATTCTTTCCAACAGGATTCTTAGATATTCAACATTTTCCACCTGTTTGTTGTAGAGCAGAGGTAACAGAGACTAGATTATATGTGTAAATTCTAACTCGAATGTCAGCTGAATGACTTGACTCCCCTGCCTGCTAGCACTCTTTATACATTATCAGATGTTAGATATACAATGTTTTGTAAAACTAGACCTAATACATATCTTTACTGATAAGTGATGGTGTCTTTTAGGAAGGCTGTATCAGGAAAGCTGTTTATAGGACTAAGGATATCTATAGCTACTCTGTTTTACAAGACTAATATTTCCTGAACTACCAAAGTAAAATCTTGTGCTTCTCTTCTACCATTTTATTTCAAAGGCATAAAGCTTCAATTTTGCTGCACTTGCAAGTTCAACAAAAAAATCCCTCTGGCTCTTCATTCAGGTTTATCAGACTCTAAGTGCCCTTTCTGTAATCTTTGTAAAAAGGGCTTTTTAGCCTGCAGCCTTTTATAATCACCATTTTTCTGCCTTTAAAATAGATTCCACTCCCTAAGCCAAACCTGAATGGCAGCCTAAACCTCCTAAAGGGGCTATTGAATTTGTACAGACCAGTACTTTTCTCTGTGTGGGTAGTTGTGGGAATACAGTTGACATGTTCTGCACAGAAAACTACATGGCACTTTGTCACTGTCTTTATCCCCTTGAAAGTAATAGGAAATAATTATATTTATTTTAAACCTGTACAAAGTAATAGAAAAGTGCACCCATGTTATTGCTTTGGTATTTTCCTTTGTGACCACTAGATCAACAGATATTTCCAGCTCAAACTTAAGTCTCTGTACAGTCAGGGACCGTTTGAGGAGAAAAATTGATCTCTGGCACAGGAGGCACATGGAGCAGCCCAGAGTATTGATCTACAGCAGTCTGTCTAACCTGCTTATGCCTGATGGGTGAGAACTACTGGACAAGCCTGGACACCCCCACTGCACACAGTCCCACCTTTTGCCTACAGCTGGGAAGGAGGTGCAGTGGCAGAAGCAATTACTAGATCTATACCCAGTCCTGTATCAGAAATGCTGATATCCAGGGATCCATTTCTTACCAATCCTATTATAAACAGCTCTAGAGGCACTGGAGAAGCTGTGGGAGGATGGGTGTGAAGGAGAATGACAGGATGGCACAAAGAGGACCAAATCTCACCCAGTCTACTTGTTTCCTGGTTGAACCCTTGCTTGCACAGCTAAGAAAACTTTGTTTGCACTTCTGAGCCATGTATGACTTGGAGCAAGAAGCGGCCATTTCCCAGCACTTCCCTTTGCCTTATTGAAATAATCATCTTCCAGAAAATGTTCTTTGGTCCTTCCTCCACTCTTTCGCTTTTCCAAGGAGGACATTCCATGATGAGCTCTTGATCTCATCTGGTTTGCTCTTTCCCTGGATGTTGCTGCAGCCATCATAGTGGTTTAGGTTTTTTTAATGTATAGGTCACAGGCTTCTTTAGAAGGAGAAAGATGCCGGAATCACAGGATCACAGAATTAACTGGGTTGGAAAAAGACCTTTGAGATTATCAAGTTCAACCTATGACCTAACACCACCTCATCAACTAAACCATGGCACTCAGTGCCACATCCAGTCTCTTTTTAAACACTTTGAGGAACAGTGACTCCACCACCTCCCTGTCTAGCTCATTCCAATGGCCAATCACTCTTTCTGTGAAGAATTTTTTCCAAACATCCAGCCGAAATCTCCACTGGGACGACGTGAAACTGTGTCCACTCATTCTGCCACTGGTTATCTGGGAGAAGAGACTGACCCCCACCTGACTACAACCTCCTTTCAGACAGTTGTACAGAATGATAAGGTCACTCCTGAGCCTCCTCTTCTCCAGGCTAAACAACCCCAGCTCCTTCAGGTGCTCTTCACAGGGCTTCTGCTTCAGTCCCTTCACCATCACTGTCCAACAGAAGAGTCAGTCTATGGGATGTGGTTATCTTTCAGCATGAGTTGATTCCTACTGCATATCAAATTCTCCTCTTTTAGTCTGTATTTGACTTAAGCTGTACCTATACTGGCTTTATTGACAACACTGGTGGGAGAACCCATCTGCTCTGAGCCACTGGCCATGGGCTAGTTCTAACCTCCCTCCCTCCCTCCCTC
>WEKX01010587.1:0-66378 GCA_013390025.1 Pitta sordida | reverse complement strand
GGTGACCTCATTGCTGTTTACAACTACCTGCGGGGAGGTTGCAGCCAGATGGGTGTAGACCTCTTCTTCCAGGCTGACGACACCAGAACGAGAGGGCACGGCCTCAAGCTACGCCAGGGGAGGTTCAGTCTTAACGTTAGGAAGCGGTTTTTCACAGAGAGAGTAATTGCGTATTGGAATGGGCTGCCCAGGGAGGTGGTGGAGTCGCCATCCCTGGAGGTGTTTAAGAGAAGACTGGACGAGGAGCTTAGTGACATGGTCTAGCTGGGGGGTGTAGGGCTGGATGACACTGGGCCCCTTCCGGCTCGGAGTGGCCTGCTAGACTGTGAGGGATCTAGGTTGGTGTTATGCTCTGGGATGTGCTCTCGGTCTCTGTACGGGTGTTAGATGGTGAGTTGGACTAGATGATCCTTGTGGGTCCCTTCCAACTCATAATATTCTGTGATTCTGTGTTTTCCTTTGGTTCTCCCCGCCACACTTTCACTTGAAATAAGGAGGGCTGTTTTCTAGCCCATTCATGGCCTTTTCACGTGTTATTTACTTTAAGGGTATTTCCAGACATATTGCTAGCTGGAGTAGTATTGGTATCCACCAGAATTCACTACAGATCCATACTGCTGGTCCAGGATCCTCGAGCAGACTGACCTCTCATCTGGTTCTAGGTTTCCTCAAGAGAGCAACTGGTTGTTTTGCTCCAGGGTAAGCCTGGAACCAAACTAGTTTGTCTACCGTGTGAATCAGTGGGGGACTAAAGACCTGGAGAGGGAGACATACTTACCCTACACTTTGGAAAGAATGGGACATGCTCTAGGCTTAGCTTAGATCCTGTCTGTTGGGTACCTTAATGAGAAAATGCCTCACAGGTGGTGCATTTTTACATAAAATAGACTTTATGCAGTTTTTTAACTGTGTTTCCCATTCAGATGCCTCTGTCTGAAATAACTGAACCATTTAAAGGGCATCAAGGCCACCCACTGTTACAAGCAAGGCTACCAGAACCAAGGGGATGCAAATAGTGGAAGTGATCATTGAACTGAAATGTAAGGTCACAAAACTGTAAGGTCACAAAACAGGGCAGTCAGACATTCAAACAGACAGGCAGGAAAAGCTGTGAGAAGGAAGCATCCAGGAGCTAAAAGATGGAGTAAATATGGAGAAGAGACACAGGGGCAGGCTTTGCTGTCTGTTGTAGTGGTGAGAGTTTTTCTGCAGTGCACAGAGGCATCCATTTTAGTGTTTGCAGGGTGCTTGTGGTTTGACTCGCCCACAGAGACATGTAAGAACAGCCCTGATCAAGCTGCCTGTATATGTCGTCTACATTTGAGGCAGGCAAGATCAGGTCTTTCAAGAGAGTATTTTATATTGACGTGTCTGCTTGATGTCAGCTGCAATACCGCTGAAAATATTTTTTTGTGGAAAACAGTAATGGAAGGAAAGACTAGAGGGGATATCATGGACCCAGTCCCAGGGCAGGAATTGGCTCTGGGCTGGATTGTGGGGCAGTGAATTCTCCTCTTACATGGCCTGTTGTTGTTGTAACAGTAGGGACACTGGGTGTAATGAAGGCCCAGATAGTATTCTCTTCCTTCTTTTATCACCCTCAAATTAGTTTCTGTCTGCTTCTTTGTAAATACAGACACTGACTATGGATAGAGAGTCCTAAATGTTTGCCACTGACTCTTCCGAAAGATCCCAGGTTGTCTGTGACCCTCTGCATGTGTAAATTGATTCTGGGTTTCTGCCACCACATGTCATCTTTTAGGTCACTGAAGGTTCATCAAGGCACTCGTCCTCTCCAAAACCAGCACTGAATCTACAGCATAAACACAGCTTAGAGCAAACGCAAGAGACTGACAGGAAGGGAGGGCAATCTGTTTAAGGTTGAATGGCCCTAGAGCAATGGACCTTGGTCAGTGTTCAGGCAGACCCTACTTTTCACATCAAGCCTTTTAAAAGGCCAGTTATTCTCTCCAGAGGACTTCAGACCTGATTCAGTTAATGAGAGTGTGGGAAAGTAAAAGCTCTTCTTTCCTAGTGAGTCAAGGACCTTCAACCTCACCGGAACCTATCCTAAGTGGTGGTAAGTGTACATAGATGCTAGCTCCAACTGCATAACAATGTAGAAGACCTTTTCTTACTTTTCTACACGCACAATGCTCTTGCAAACTCCACCTTGCTGTCTCATGGAAGAAGCTAGCTAGAAGTCCAGCCCTTCTTTGCAGTCCTGCTCAAGGCCTAATGTGAGTACAGGAACAGGCTGGAGAGCTAAGGACGTAGAGTGTTTCAGAGGTAAGTGTTCACACACAGAGAGGAGCCAACTTTCTACAGCTTCAGTCCTGCTAGAGAAGGCAACAGCCTTGTTTGGGCATCACACCTGTTTTGAATTTACCTCAACCTATTTATTCAATCACCAGTTCTTCTGGGTCTAACATGGTTTCCTCCTGTATGCTTCTTTTTTCCCCACATTGTCTACATTGCAGCTCTGTATATAAATCACATGGCAACAAAAAACAACTCAAGGGGAAGCATACAGCCTTCTGGAGCAATGTGGAGGGGCTGGAGAAGAAAGAGCATCTCTCTGCCTCACATGAGAACAGAACAGCACAAGTGCCTTCAAGATAGTCCTGCTAATGCCAGCTCTTTCACCAGCAAGAATATCGCTAAACCTGAGAGGAATTAGTTTCTTCTTTGTTCACTTTACCTTTACTTACAAGGTTTCTCAAGAAAAACAGTTTGTGAGTGGGGAAAAAAAGAAGGAACAAGACTTGAAGTGACTTATTGGGCTGTGAGTGAGGGAGAAGGTGACAACTTTATTCTCCCCTCCATCAACCGTCCTCCAGTTTTCGATTGTTCATCCCCATCCCTAACACTCCAACTGCTGCAGAATTAACACAGGAAGTATCTTTCCTTTAGAATGAAACCTCTTCCCCAATCAGATGGATTTTCTGAATCAAGAACTTCCTTTTTTCCCCTCTCCTCAGAGTATCTCAAGCAAAACCTCAAAGTACTGTCAGCCTCTCACTTCTCCCTTCAATCCCTTCAAACAGAGATTTCCAAAAAGCTGCTGAATGGAAATGCATTTGTGCATTTGTATTTAGAAGTAGCCAATGAGCCCCTGTTGGCTCATAAAAGTATGCACATACCACTTCCTTCACTCATGCAAGCTCATGACATGTGATCAAAGGGACAAGGAGAGGAAGGGAGGAGTCACAGGACAGCCCGCCCCACCTAAGTGCTGCTGCGGTCTTGGTCACTGGCTCCAAGTTGTTTCAGTTCTGTGAAGTATCTCAGCGAGCAGAAAGCAAGGAGGAACAACACTTGTGTTGAAAATATATAGCACTCTTCATGATGGACTTTTGTCTTGCTGGTAAGCCTTAACCCTCATTTGCCTTTTGGGGGGGTGAGGGCCCTGCACTGAGTTTGACAGCGCTGATCACACCATGAAATCCCAGCAGATAGAGTGGATGCTGTGGCTAGTGGCTGGACGAATGAGATGCTGGAAGGTCTGCGGTAAATTACTTGCCAGCCTTTAGTATTAGGCATAGTTTTCTTTTTACTTGCTTTCTTTTCATTTGGAGAAAAATTCCCACTGATTTGAATGGCCTTTCTTCTGAGAAGTGTCTACTGCCGTGACTCCTTGGGCTGGTGATCCTAGGCTTATCTGGGAACTGGCTCAGGGGACTTGCTCAATGAGGACTTGAAAGCTTGGCTTCTCTTTATTCAACTCTGTCATGGCTTGCAAGCTCCAAAGTGGTGTTTCCCTGCAGATCCCAGGAGCTGGTTTGCTTTGTGGAGCCTCTCCTGCAGCTGGGTATTCCAGTGCAACACTCTTGCAAGGCTTTTGGGACTGGGGCCTCTTTTGCTTATGTCCACGTTAAAGGTAAATGACTGTATTAGGATTCTACAAACTCCAAGTGACCTGGAGGTGGGCCTGCCTGGTACTGAAATAGTCACAGTGGGCAGAGGTGGGTGGGGGCAGTCACATCTGAAGAACTCAGGGAGATCTTAGGTTTAATTTCCTGCTTTGGCAGGTGGTGGAAAAAGTGTTTGGGATTCAGCAAGGAAAGGCACACTGCCAGACTGAGCATTTCTAGCCTCTAGCTGAGGAAGCTCTGAGCATGTGTCTCTGCAGAGCCAGCAGAGAGGGAGAGCTGAATGGCAAAAGGCTGAACAAGGGCTAGGAAGAGAAAGGCCATTGCAAGGTAATCCTTTCTCAATCAGACTCTGTCCTCGCAAGCTTTTGTGTATAGGATATGGAACAGAGAGTGAAAGCAAAAAGCATTGCCCTGTTTCAACAACTCTTATGCACTTTTAAGCTTTGAGGTGTGTAGCCAAGGAAAGGGCATGCTCAAATCACATACCAGGCTTGTTTGTCAAGGTTGACATTGGGTCTCATCAGATCACCCAGTCCTCACCACCAGAAAGCAACTGTGGACAAAGCTTCTGCAGGACAAACTGCGTAGGAGGAGAGATAACTTATATTTTACTCTTTATTTTGGACTGTGCCTTCGTCAGAAACTGAGGCTCTCCTGACTTAGTCTGGCATGTTCACTCAAGTTATGTGTTACTGAGTTAATGGTGTCTTGAAAGTTACACGTTCAAGTAAGTATACTTTCAATAAAGTGTACACACTGCAATAGCACAATGAGGTCCTGTTCAGATACATTGTGGGTTTTCTCAGTTCTGGCTAGAAGCAGAGGCCAGAGACAGGCAATGCCTGGAGAGATATGCTGGCTCTGACTGATTTTTTTGCTTGGTCCCATCCTGTCGCTTCACAGCTGGGTGAGAAAGTGGGTTTGTTTTATACTGCGCTCCCTTGAGAGCCAAGGCTGCCACTAGACACAGTTTTCCAGTGAGCTTTAGAGTACTGCATGCATTTGAAATTGCTAAATTGTAGCATGGTCATCCTGAAGGTCAGAGATACCTATACAGTGTATGCCTTCTTCCAGCTTCCTTCAGAACCCTCTTGCGACTGTCTGGGTGAGGCCACAGAGCCAATATGCCAAACACTTGAGCTGGGTCTGTGAAAGGTGGAAGAGTAGATTGGTACCATGGTATCCTATGCTAGGATGTGTGGGGTAAAAGCCACAGTCAAGTGTCTGGAAGCTATCCTGATTGATATAAGGTGTCATGTGGGATAAAGGAGACCAGGAGGCAGCACAAATTTTTCTTCCCACCTTTACCCCATAGCCGAAATTGCATATTAAATCTTGGGATCTATGACTAATTTCTTCTGACACTAGCTGGAAGAAAACTGTGAAGTGGATACGGGAGGGAGACACATAGGGTGGAAGGGAATTGAGGAGGCGGAAAGCTTCCCGTCAGCTGCCTGGTACCAGCCTGGTACCTGGGTGTAGAGGTGATGGTCTGTGCTGCAGGTGATGCAACAGCCATATCAAAAAAGAAAAGGAATTGCAGGTGAAATTTTCCCACAAGACAACCTTCTTCAGATAGAAAGTCCCCATCAGGCTGCTCTGCTTGTGTGCTGCCACGGGTAGAAGTGCCCAAACCCTTTAGCAGCTATACTCAGATCCCTACGTTGCCTTGTAAATGGGCCCAATGAACCTCTGCTGTCCTGCTGTAGGTGTGTAGCACATTGACAGTCTGCCAGGGTGCCACAGATACAGTTATTCTTCATAACCTTCCCCTACTGCTTCTGCAGTCCATCTTTTCAGCTCTCCTGAGTGGTCACTTCTCACTTATCTCTCTGCTTCAAAAGCTATTTTGTATTCACTTAATTTTGCTTGAGTTGGAAAGCCTTAGTTAGCACCTGGATGGTTCTGCACAGTCCTTTGCAATGGGAAATGAGACCAGCAACCACAGTACTCTTTGCAGGCCACACCAGTCCCCAGATGTTTGAGTTATTCTGATATGCCTTCCAGATGGGGAGGCTGAAGGCATATGTCACCACAACTGGAATTAAATTTAGTGTACTGTTTCGAGTGACAGCACTTAAAATACAAGCCTGGGCAGTTTGTGGAGAACTGGCAGGACTGCCCTGACAGTGGGGACACAACCTCAAGAGTGTAAGACCCACAAATGTGATGCTGATGCACTTTCCTTTCAACATTTGCTCTCTGAAAATAAACTCTAAGCAGCAATTCCTTGTCCTCTCTGGAGACAATGCTAGCTTTTTTTTTTTTTTTTTTTTTTTTTGGTGCCTAAACTGGGAAACTTCAGCATTGGTTTGGCTTACAGCATTGTCCTGAAACCTGCGGGTGTTTTTGTGGTGTATTCTTCATCAGGGTGAAATTTCCCCCTGTGCAGAGAACCCTGACCCAGGCTGTGCTTCATCTGTGTCCTCACCTAGCCCTAGAGGGAAGTGGAACCTGATGGTTTTGACAAGGCTGAAGCTGTTTCTCAATCCCATGGTGCAAGGATGAATTCTCTCTGCCATTGCAAGTGTCTAAAGTGAGCCAGGCAGTGCTTTGGTTGGAGTGTCCCTCTCCTGTTGGCTCGGCTTGTTCTCAACATGGAGAAGGAAGGAAAGGCAAAGCAGCCTGCTCTCATTAACTCACCTGCTGCTTGCCCAGCTGCCTCTGCTGCCTTTGCTGCCTTTTTGCAGATGGCTCCCCAAATCAAACCTTTTGTGTTCACTTTCTCTAACTGTAGACTCTGATGTGTTCAGTAACATTGATGAACAGCCTCAAAACACCTCAAGCAGATCATCAGGCCTTCTGTTAGGACAGCAGAGTAATGTGCAGGCACTGACCTCAGATTTATTCTCCATAACTCATATGCTTTTTCTCCCCTGCCCTACCAGAGATACAGTCCTTCCCACACTACTATCATTCTGACAAACTGGACAGGTGAATCACTTGGGAGTTGGGGTTTTCAGATGTTCAAGAGGAGAGGGGACTGCATTATTTGCCATCTTGGTAGGGGTTGTGTGAGTCCTCTGGGAGTCTCATGTCTGAGATGGTTTAGGCTGCTTCCATAGAAATGGAACAGCTGAAGCAGAGCAACCAGCCACATTGTAGAGTTTGCTGATAGAATGAGGGAAGGTGCAGTTCCTCAGGTATGTCCTGCTATGGTGCTTTTGTGGAAAGAAATACAGGGCAAAAGGTCTTAGTGGTAATTTGTCAAGGCATCACTCCAGTGATTCCACAATTACAAGCTTCTGCAGGAGGGAGAGAGATAAAGCTGGGTAGAATGAGAGGCTGGCCTCATCTCCTGCAGACACCAGAGCAGTGGGAGACATGAATTAATCTGAAGGACCCAGGCACTGCTCAGAGGTGCAGGGCTGACATTCAAAGGGAAGTCAGCAACCTGCCTAACAAGTAGAAGAGCTGTTGCATATGTTTGGTTTGGGGTTTTGGTTTTGGTTTTTTATGGTGGTTTCTTTTTGTTCATTTATTTTTTGTTTGCCTGTTTGTTTGATTGCTTGGTTTTGTGCTTGTTTGCTTGTTTGTCTTTCTTTCACATACAGATATGACTGTTGTGAGCTTCTGGATGTCACAGGTTTTCCTTTCCTCTTGACTGGCTTCAGCAATCAGTCAGTTTCTTTCAGCTCTTCACAAGGGCTGCTTGCAGGGCTGGAAGTGCACGGGGGTCCTTCCTAATCCTGTCTTCCTGCTGGCTCCTTGTCCAATGCTTTACTCCCACAGATGCAGCAACCTTTCCACAGGGTACACAATGTTTGAAACCAGCAGGAAGAGGGACAGGAGAGAGGCAGCACTCTGAAAAACACAGCAGGAACACACTTAGCACATGGAAACCTAGCGAGACAGAAGGATGGGGGAGAGATTAGGATTGGGGAAGGCAGGTCTCTCTGAGCTGTTGTGACCATGATGGGAAAGAAACATACAGACTCTGAGATAATTTCCCTTCTCCGCTTTTCCTTCTGTCTGTCATGGCTGCTTCCTTCCCCTTTTTCCTTCAGTCATATTTATAGCAGTTGTTTTGCATGTGAGATCCACACTAAGAGAATTTCCAATGCAACTGGTGCTACTTCTCCTTTTTCCAGGAAGACAGGAGGCCCAGGGGATTTTGGTTTATGAAACAGTGGAGCAGGGCATTCAGTTACTTGACATGGCTTTCTGGGGAAGCTTTGTCTTGCAGTATTTAGGTATAGCAGAACCCTGACTGCAAGTTCAGCAGTGACCTCCAGTGCTCTCAGCCTTTTGTGAGCTCTGTTTTTTCCCTAGGTCCTCACCATCTGCTTTGCCTCTTCTCTAGGGCTGCAGCCTTCTTCTTGCTGAAGAGGCTATGTTTCACCTGGATTATATTTAGCAGCAGTGCTGTCACCCCAATTCCTCTAAGTCTTTTGTGAATCATGTTGTGGTCGCCTTGGCTCTACTGCTATCTGTTTAACTTCCTGTACATTAGAAGAAAGCCTACTCATATTTCTGTGTTGTCTGTGGTCCACAGAACAACAGCCTTCCAAAGACATTCTTTCTTCAGTAAGGCTTTCATCCCCCTAGATCCTGCCCTCAGACTCGAAAAACCTTGATTCTCTCTCATGAACCCAGTAGCTCTTTGGGGGAGGTTTGTATGTAGCTGAAATATTTAGGTCACAGATTTTCGGTATGTGAAGATGACTGACATAAAAACTACCAGAGAGCATTTCGTGAGACGTCTTCATTGTGCTCACAGTGAGCCAAATTGATTGAGTAGATGGGTGGGTTGCTGCAGGATTAGATGAAAGGGCTACCAGCACAGCATCTGGCTGCTGGGAGGGGTGTACAGGTCTGTGCTGCTCACTCTGGGCTGAGAACCATTTGCAGGCCAAAGGTGAGGTGCAGTGGTTGCAACAGCAGGGAGCATAGATACTGAAACACAGAAATCAGAGATGCTATGGCATGACCCTAGGAGAGGGTAGGTGCTGAGAGATTGAGGCAACTTTTTCTGTGATATGTTGGCCCCAATACTATTCTTACAGGTATCTTTATTCTTCCAGAGTCAACTGACTTGAGCGAGGCTGAAGAGACTGAAATAGAGACCATCAGAAAGCACAGACAGGAGCTTTTGGAGGACATTAAGGTAAGGATCATCCTGTTCCTCCTGCCTGCCTAGCCTTCTAAAATCTGTCTTCACCAAGGGGTATCTTTTCATAGCAGTCCAGGTCATGAAGAAGTCCTCTTGCACAGGAGACATTTTCACTGTTATGATCCAACTTGAATTCTAAAGTTCAGGCTGCTCTGGCCTATTTGCCACCAGGTACATCCAATTCCTGATACTCTCTGCTGCACGAACCATCAACTGCCTTAATGGGGTATTTGGGAAAGGCTGGTCAGATTGTGAGCAGTGATGAGTTAGAATTACACATTTAGGATTAAGGAAATGAGTATGACTTCATTAAGTCATACTGGCCGGCATCTGGCTCAGACTTCATAATTTTTTTATCTACTAATTACCTGCTAATGACATATCAGTCCTAGTTACCTGCAGCATCATCCTGTGTTTATCAGACTTTTCTTTCATTTGTGGACCTCGAACAAATCTTCCATGAAGGATTCTGTCTCTTCGAAGAGCTGTGATGGCAGGACCTTCCACGCAAGTTTCTGCAGTTGAACTTGCTTATCTTCTTTTAGCAGACCCAAACATTTCTACCCTGACTTCTAAAATGTCTGAAAGTAATCTATTCAAAATCAGTCAGTGGTACTGCATTGCAGTCATTCATGGTGCTGTACTCTTTCTGTTCTGTTCTGCTCTGCCTCCACCACCATGGAACGTGGTCTCTCATTTGAGAGTGCTTAATGCACAGAATCATTAGACTTGGACTAATTTTTCCACAACATGAGGATGTCCAGATGCCTGGGGAATAGGTGCAATATTTCCTGGCATAAAAGATTAAGCCAAACTACATATAACTTCTCAGGCTTCCTTTCTGCTCTTTCTGCTGCAAATCAGAATGGTGTCTTGTCCCCTCCTGCAAAACAGATTATGAATATATGTGCATGGGATTTGCTTGTGTGTGGTGCTTCCCTCTTTCAATTGTCAGATGAGGCAATGGGCACTGTAAGAGGCAGGATGCTTGAATAGGAATACTACATTTCTCTGTCCATAGTGGGCAAAAAAATGTTGTTAGACTGTGCAAAAACATACTTTAAATCCTGAAGCCATTAAGCATAGGGTATGCATTGTCCAATGGAGCAGAATGAGTTCAGGTGAAAAGACTGTCTTAGAATGAGATACATTTTCCCCAGGGGATTTTTTTTCAGAAAGTATCTAGCAACACCCTTATTATGAAGACTTGGGGGGATATCTGGGAGAAGGGAGAGGGAGGGGAGGAGAGGATCTTTACCTGCCAGTAACACTACCAAAACCCAGCAGTGAATAAAATAACAAAATTGGTAATCATTTGAAATTTGTTACATTTATACAATACCGAAAGCTTAGTAAAGAACACTCACAGCTCTGGAGACTAATGAAGCACAGCAGTAGTGGCCAGAGCAAAACTGAAACTCAGAAGCTCTTTAAATTATGGCATATTGCAGAAATTTGGTTTCTCTATCTGGTTACGTGCTCCATCCACATCCTCATTTGTTGATGAGAAGACATCTGTTATAAAACAACCCTTCTTCCCCTGCTTACTGTGGTTTGCATGGGGAAGAATTTGGGTGATTCCTGGAAGAGATCTGTGATGCACTTTGGCACTGAGAAGGACAATAAATCCAGTACAGATGCAAAGAGATATAGATAGTTTCAATTCTGTGGTAATGCAGAATATCCAGCCAAGACAGCCATGGTCTGTCATGGACCTGAAAGAAAGTGAATTCCACAATGTTATTAATTTTTTAAAAATTTGACAGTAACTGCTCTTTTTAACTCCTCCTTTCTTCTTTCTCTACCTAAGGACAGGTATCTGTTCAATGGTATTTGAATGATGGTTACATTAAAAAACCCTTTGTTTCACAGTATGGCCACCTCAGGTTCATATTGACCTCACAGTTACTGGTTCCACTTCCCCTTTCCTGGATATGTAGCAGGGGTATGCAAAATAAAAGCTCAAAGGAAATGGGCACAATGAAAGGATTCTTGCATCTGACATTGTTTGAGGAACTGAAATCAACACTGGGGTGAGTTCTCAGTCACTCACCATACTAGCTAAGCTTGATTTTTCCAGCCTTGATTGACAACAGACATGAGAACATTTTTCTGCCCCTCTCCAATTGTTTTCATCTGGAATCCAGCAGGGTCACCCCAGAGCAGTACTCATTTCATAGACATCCTTGGCTGATCATGACCATCTGACCTGTCCTTTTCCTATGTTTGAGGGAAGAAGTAAAACATGATCTGCATGTATCTGCTGTTTTCCCCTCCGTTGCCTTCATCTTCCTGATATTTCTTTTGCAGAAGCTGAAAGAAGAGATTGCTGAAGTGATTGCAGAGATCGAGTGTTTCCAAAATACAGAGAGGCAAGAGGCAGAAAATAATCCTGGAGGGCAGACCAGGCAAGTGGAATAAGATGAGTAGGCCTTCGTTTACAAAGTCTCTCTTTCGAAATTGAAAAAACAAAAGCACTGATGGGATTTGAATTGCAACAAGGACAGGGAAACGAGGTCAGGAATATCTTTCTCGCCTCTTAGATTTCTCTTTATTTCTGGACAGTCAGGCACCAGTCCTAATCTATCTAAGTTACTTTGTGAGTGAAATTACATGATCCTTTGTTCTAAGTTTGATTTTCCTTCTTTTTTTGTGTTTGCAGCAAGCTATCACAGAGGGATAAAATTCTTTCCCTGGGCCGGAAGAAATTCAACATGGATCCTGCAAAGGTAGGATTTGCTCATTCTACCTATGAGGTTAAAGCTTGGAGGAATAGCCTCTGTTGGCTACTAGTCCACTTGCAGCCACGCATGTCCAAGGAGCTACGGCATGGGGCTGTGAGGCTGATTTCCTACCTCACTAAAGCTCCAGTTAGTAGACTCTCCATCCCCTCTCTGGATAAAGTGTTTTATTTGGTCAAGCTATGTTGCCTCCTCCCATCATGTGCTTATAGGCCATCCCATTCAACCCAAACGTAAGAGAAGTAAAGAGAGGATATTTTAACACTGCCAATGTGTCATAGGAACCAAATTTCCTTTGATACAGCTGTTCTTGACTGTGAGAGGCTGAGTTTGCTAAAATGTAATAGAGCAGGGTTATCTAAGAAGAAGGTGAGAAATTCTGAGAATGAAATAGGTTCCTCGGTTCATTCAGAACAGAAGAGGACAGGATGGCTCTGTCATTTTGGAAACAGTTTTGATTTAGGTCGGGTTGATTGAACTATGGAGTAAATACAGCTTTTCCACTTTCTGGAAAACTGACCAGTGGTGTCAAGACTCCATAGCCTTCAGCCCTCTGCAGAAAGCTCTAAAAACATCATGATTAAGTAGATAAGATGTGAGAAAGACAGTTCCCTCTTCCTTCCTCCTCACTGGTGGACCAATTTTTTGAGCTCTGTAAGGAAAACCACAAACTGCGATCGAATGATAGCTCATGACCAGCTAACTACCACAGCTAACATCTTGCGTGGCTGCTGCTCAGCATGAAAACTTTTCATGTCTCCTTCTGTGCCCTGCTGAAACTGTCAAGATGCCTTCCCCAGCATCCACACCACAGCTGGAGTGCCTGCCACTCCCCTGGACATCCCTCTACCAGTAGGAGCTGTCTCAGAGCAGCGTATCAGTACTTACAGCCTGTGTGAGAGAAGGTTTTATTTTGGCTTTCAGTCTGACCTTGGCTTGAAGCCCCAGAGGCATCTCTTTCTGTGACACTGTGCTATACTGTGCAGAAATACTGGAACTAGTTCTAACCCCAAACCAGTTTAGCTTTATTAGTTTAGTGCCGATCAGGCTGGTCAAAATGTTATATGTGCTATGTGCCAGTATTGTGCAGATCTCTGATTATTGCCTCCCTTTTGCTGTATGCCATAGACTGGGAGGTGCTGCAATGCAAGAAAATTTCTTTGCCCCTCCTTTCTAAGGTTACACTTCATCCATGCAATGCTGATATGTGCTTTAATTGAGTTCCTATCTCCGAGATCCCATGGAAAGTTCCTGAGAGCAGAGGAGATAAGTGTTAGGGATCTAGATAAAAAAAAAAACAACCTTTGGGGAGAAACATTTTCTTCTGGAAAACGGGGCTCCATGATCACTGCAATGCTTTGCAAAATTAAATTGATCTTACCAGAATTCTGTCTGGGGAAAAAGAAAGGAAAATAGCATGGAAAAAATCTCGCAAACATTTCAATTTCTTCTTTTGAAACTGCTTTTTCTTTGGGGCATTTTAGAAATAGTTTCTTTTATATCACAAGGCAAAATGAAATGATTCTGTTGAAGTAGAACATTTTGATGGATCTAAAATAATTTTCATTCCTTTATTGTATTTTGTGAGGAGAATCACAGTATCTGGAAAACTGCAGTGTTGTTAGATATTGTTAAGAATCTCAGCTTTCTTTGGCTTTGAAAATCATGAAATTCTTTCTAAAATAGAATATTGACTCTTCGCACAACCCAGCTCAGACCCTCTACATTTTGTTAAAAACATATTCCATCCTTACTGACTGGAAGGGGTGGAGCTGAAAAGATTGCAGACTTCTCTGTTCTATGGCATAGAAGAAAAATCTAGAAATAAATTATTTTCAGTTGTCTCAAGCCCATATTTTTGCCTGAGTACATTTTTTAAAATTATGTCTTCTTTTAAACAAACAGTGTTTCTTTTAAGTTAATTTAGAAAAAAAAGTGACATTTGGGAACAGAATACTAAGATATTTTGATTGAAAAATATTAAAATGAATTATCTTGACTTTGCCTTTTTGGAGTTTTAGCCTGCATTGCCCGTATTTGTGTGTTCAAGTTTCCATCCCAGTGAAACAGCCAGATCTAGGGGTGAATTGGAAATGGGACTGACCACCCACAGTGGATGAAGAGGGATGGAATAAAGATGAGAACATGGCTGTGTTCTCCCAGAAAGGGACTGGGGAGTGACAGAGGAGGCAAGTTCATCAAAGCTAAGGAAGGCAAATATCACGGTGTTGGGGTCCTACTTTTTCATCAGACCATGCAGCTGTCTTACTTCACTGTCTTGCTTCTCCTTCCCAGGGGATACAGTACCTGATTGAGCACCAGGTATTATCCTCAGACCTGCAGGAGATCGCCAGATTCCTCCACAAGGGTGAAGGTCTGAACAAGACAGCCATTGGGGATTACCTGGGTGGGAGGTGAGCAACCCAGACAGGATTGAGGGGACCCTTTGGAGGCCCTGTCCTGCTTGGCCCCTCTCAACTACAATTTGGGATGACCTGTGGTAGACCTCAGCCAGGTGCCAAAACTGAGTATACCGCCAGCCACAGTGGGCTAGGTGGGCAGTACACCTCTGGGAGGGTCTTTGAAGCGTGACTAAGACTGGCTGTAGGGATTACCTTTCCTCCTCCCTGTGATCGGGGCAGTCTGTCTTCTGATCTTTTCCCTCTATCCTCTCCCAGGGACCCTACAAACATTCAGATCCTCCAAGCCTTTGTGGCATGTCACCAATTTGCCAACCTCAACCTGGTGCAGGCACTTAGGTAAGTGAGCGTGACGGATGAAGGGGACGGTGCTGCAGCCTGCTCAGCCACTTACCACCCAAGAAGGTCAGGAAACCCTGTGGGGCTGAAATAGGAGCTTCCCAAGGCCCCATTGTGTGTGTTGGCTCTAAGGCTGTTTCTCAGTGAGGTGTCAAAAACTTCTTGAGGGTGAACACTTCCATGGCCCCTCGACTGGGCTGGCCATATGCAGAAAAGTGCGTCACTGTGTCTTCAGTGTCTGACAGGACAGGAAAAGTTATTTTTTGCAGCAGGAAACATGTCTGTCCACAGTGCCTGTTAAGGTCAATTACAAAGTGACTCAGACTTAGGGCATCTTGTTTTCTTATAGGCCACCTTCTGGCAGAACTTCTCTTGAGGTCTCTTCTGCGTTGCAAGACACTCATTAGGAAAATGGAGCCATGATTTCTAGGATATTCAGTTTTGTCCTGCTTTTAGGGTGTTTGAGGGTGATGAACACAGTTTCCAGAGGAACAGAGCTGCTGCTTCTTGGACTGTGTTGTCTCCCCAGCATGTTGGGATGGCTTTTTATTTTCATGGTCCCATTGGTCAAGAGAAGGGATAAATGTCTGTTGCACCCAATCTGACTAACTATCTGACATGCTGTTCCTGATAGACAGTTCCTATGGAGCTTCCGACTGCCGGGGGAAGCACAGAAGATTGACCGGATGATGGAGGCCTTTGCCAACTGGTACTGCAAGTGTAATCCAGGAGTATTCCAGTCCACAGGTAGTTATGAGATGGCCTGTAAAGCAGAGCTACACTCTTTGCTAGAGAGAGAAGCCTTCCTTTTTAACTCACCATGCCCACAGGGCATTGCTTGGAAGTGTGTTTCCCCTTAAACCGAAGGAGGCAGCCCAATTTCTGTGAAGCTAAGTGTCTTTGGTTCTCTTTTTCCTGCTGTGCTCCAGTCCTTTATGATGGGCAATAGGCTGGAGAATTGGTCCCAGCCTCACCTGAGATATACTGCATCACAGCAAAGATAGCACCAACAGATGTAGGTCTGTAGAAATTTTCTGCGGGCAGAGCCATTATTGGCCAAATCTGCCCAAATTGCCCCATTCATCTGAGAGGATGGAATCACCCGCATCATAGGAGATCAATTCTGTTCCTCTTTCTCCTAGCAGAGGGAACATCTCCCTTCTCTGCCTACAACTGAGAGGATGACATTGTTCTTCAGTGACTAGAAACTAAGCCACCTGCTAGGGTGTGGATTGATCTGCCCTCTAAAACAAGTGCCACCCATCCTGGTTTTCTTTCTCATTGCTAGATACCTGTTATATACTGTCCTTCTCTATCATCATGCTTAACACCAGCCTGCACAACCCCAATGTAAAAGACAAACCCCACTTTGAAAGGTTTGTATCCATCAACAGAGGTATTGACAATGGAGGAGACCTGCCAGAAGAGCTCTTAAAGGTAAGAAGACTTTCCATTTTGTGATCAGTCCTTCTCTCTGCCCGGGGTCCACTGAGAAGCAAAGATTTGCAGGTGTCAGTGTAATACAGACCTGCTGACCTTCTGACCTTCTGACATACAAGGAGAAGGACTGCAGGACAAAGAGGGCAGTATGTATAAAAGCAAGTCTGAAAACATGGGAACGGCTTTTAAGAGGAGCTGCACACATTCTTGTTGATGAGGACAGTACCTGACTTCTCTTACAACAAGATTTATGTATCTTTGAATGAGTAGAACCAACAAGACCCAGTAAGTGTCAGGGTCTCTTCCAGCATCTACAAAGTCCTCAGCAGGTCCACAGTGTCTCTTATCCGAGAGAATAAAGATGCAGAGACAGGGGATGCATCCATTAGCAAAGCTGGAGTTTCAATTTTGCCAAAGGCTCAGCAGGCGTGGGACCTGCCCTATGAGGCAAGGCAGAGGTGAACAGCCTGCCTATGTGTGTCTTGCTTCAACCAACCAGCCTGGGCAGAATAACTTCTGTCTTGTGTCAACATCCTATACTTGGTTTTGCTGAGAAGCATTCCCTCAGGGTAAAGGCTTTAGATTTTTCTGCAGAGTGTAATTTCTTTCAGGCAATTTGAGGGAAGTTGCAGGAGCCTGTAGTTGTATGGGTGGGTTGTGGGTTTTTTTTTCCCTTGGCTTGGGATTTATGTAATAAATGACAGAAAACCCAGTGATGTGAGCAACATTTCAGTATACATTGAAATCTAGTAGGCTGCCTCCCTGTCACTCTGCTGTTATCAATGTCACCCTTTGTGTCCTTCAGCACCAAAGCCTCACTTCTGTGAAATGTACCTCCTTGTGGTCATGTAGCTATGTGTGCTGGTCCTTACATCCAACTTACCGGCAGTGTTTGACACCACCAACCCAGGACCTAAATGGGGCGCAGTCTCTGCCACATCCCCATCCTAGTGCCTTAACAGTATGCACAGCAGCACTTGTGACATGCCAGGTTTGGTCACTGCAGCCTGTCTTGCTATGAGTGCACCATTTTGTGTGTGTTACTTTCCAAATTAAAACTCTTTATGACACAAGAGTCAGAAAAGAGCTAACGATCCCTATTGAAACCCTGAGAGTTGTAGACTGAGATCTGTTGTACTGCCTGCTCCCCTGCATTTTGCCAGCCTGCCCTTGTACCAATAGAGTGATGAACCCGATGAACCTAGGATAGTTGTGTACAAGCTTAGTTAAAAATTAATCTTTCACTCTCTCTCTCCACTAATGCCCTGGAGCAGAATCTGTTTGAGAGCATAAAGAATGAGCCTTTCTCCATACCAGAGGATGATGGTAATGATCTCACCCATACTTTCTTCAACCCTAACCGTGAAGGCTGGCTGCTGAAACTAGGTAAAGGAAAACGACTTCCCTAGCTCCACTACTTCGTTCCTTGCCTGCCTCCCACCACAAATCACCCCCTGGAACACACCATCATCTCCACTGTTCTTGGGTCCTGTCTGCAGCAATGGGCTGAGACTGACATCTGCTGTTGAAAACAGCTGCCTGCTTCCTCCTCCCTTCTCCTGCAGGCTCTGCCTGCTCAAAAAAATGGATTTAATAAGATATCCCTCCTCTGTCCCCATTCCCAGCCCCATCAGAGCACAAGTGGCTCCCTGTGTGTGCATGTCCACCACACAGCGTCACATCAGTGGTTAGCTCCACAGTGTGTCCTTGGGACTCATCTACAGGGAGACCTGGGAACGTATGTCTGTCTGCGCAGGTCTGGAGCTTGGGGAAGGGTAGAAAAATGAGTGACTAATGGCTTTTGAACCACATTGCCTTTAGGAGGACGTGTGAAAACCTGGAAACGCCGCTGGTTCATTCTGACAGATAACTGCCTCTACTACTTTGAATATACCACGGTAAAGACTTAACTCATACTTAGGAAAGTGTCTTGGATGGTTATGAGCCTCTGAGAGGCCCGGGAAGAGCAGAGGGTAGGGGAAAAGTCTTCTCTTCTACCCTGTGCTCCCAGACAAAACTCACACCTCCATTCTCTCCTGTGCTGTTTTCTCACCTCTGGCCTTGAGGAGGAGACAGGCTGGATGCTGCAGCTTTTGCCATGATTTCCTGTTAACTAAGCTCCCCATTGTGTAAATGGATGGGAGATCTCCCTAGGCATATATTGCCTTGTCACCTCTACAACAGCAGATGTCTGGGTCATCGTGGAGGCTTGAAATAGTACCATAGATTTGGGGAGCATGTTGAGTATTAATTCATGTTTCTTTGCCTTCAGGACAAAGAGCCTCTGGGCATTATTCCCTTGGAGAACCTATCAGTCCGGAAGGTGGATGATCCCAAAAAGCCAGTAAGTCTCCATTGGCCAACACAGGCTGTCACATGGTCAGAGAGAAGAGAAAATGCACACAACCTACTCTTACCATGCTTCTCAGAGGGAAGGTGCTATTCCAAACTGCCTTGTACTCCCATCTAAACAGGATGGTATTTTTTGTTTGTATTTCTGGTGTGAACAGGGAGCTGTCCTTTGTCTGGCTGTATTGTATGTTTTCACATATGTATGTGTGTGTAGGTGAACAGAGAGGAGTGCACACAGCTGACTTCCTGGTTATTTTGCACCAGGAGATGTGGGTTCAATTTCTCTCCCCAGGACTCTCCATAATGAGTTACACCACATGTAGATGAGGCAGGACTGTGGTGTTATGGACCATGCCCAGCATGTTACTTTTTCTGTGCTTCTTTTGGGGATACCCACTCTTCAGTGTGTCATGTGTCGGGGGAAAGCGCCTTCTATCTGCGTGGTGGCAGGCAGAAGAGATGATGTTGCATCTACTTAAAAAGGGGAAAGATCTTCATGAGTAGAACAGAATGACAGATCCCAGAAGGTGTTTTTTTCTAAGTGTTAATGCTCCATCTCTCCATAAAGCCTGTTTTTGTGTCCAGTCCTTCATAGGAGGGGTGTATTTACCTAAGAGGGGAGGTCCCCTAACTCACAGCAGAATTCCTGTGGTAGGGAAGGAAAGGGTCTGTTGGACTTCATAGACAGAATACTCTCCTTCATGCTTGAGCGTTCTGAGCCTGTCACCCTAGAGCTGAAAGCAGCATAGTCTCCTTGGTCCACCGTACCTTCCCCTGCTGCTCCATTTTATTTCTTTTCTGACAGAACTGCTTTGAACTCTTCAATCCCAACTGCAAAGGACAGAAGATCAAAGCCTGCAAGACAGATGGGGATGGGAAGGTGGTTGAAGGCAAGCATGAGTCTTACAAGATCTCAGCAGCCACACCAGCAGAGCGTGATGAGTGGATTGAGGCAATACGGTGAGGAGACCAGAACTGGCGGCCTCAGCTTGCCTTTGTTCGGCCCCAGGGACAAATGGCCACACAGTTTATTTGGCTGTCAGAGCCTGGAAAGTAAGGTGGAAAGGAATAATTGCAGTCAAGCAACTGTGGTACCTCTTGACTTTGTAGAGTTTCAAGGTCCCTTCTGGAGAATCTCTAGCCACAGCTAAATTCTCTGCTGTGAGACTGCAGATCTCCAGTCCTCCACTTTGGTAAGGGGTATCTCTGTGCAAGTTCCGTTAGGTTGTCTGTGCTGCTCTCCATCATTAAATCTCTTGCTTTTTTCCTCTTATTTGCAGGACCAGCATCACACAGGATCCTTTCTATGATCTGGTTTCTGCCCGTAAGAAAAAGATCGCCAGCAAAAACTGAACCCTGACCTGGGAAAGCATAGGTTGCTGGACAGCCTCTCTCTCATGCTGAGCTCTTCCAGTGATGAAATTTGGGATCATTGGTTCCATCTGCCTCCCACTTGGCAGGAAGATAAATGACAAGAGAGCTTGCCAGGTTTGCTGCTTCTTTTTCCAAACTGAAGGCAGAGGCGCGAGGTGCAAATGGACAACTGTCAGAACTGTGGGCACAGAATTGCCCATGTCCAAATGTAAAGGCTCAGCAGCAACTGACCTTGGGTTCTCCCACAGAGCCCCAGACATGTAGGACAGGATCTGGGGGGGAGACAAGAATGTCTGCAGAATGTCTCTGACCCTTCTCACCAGCAAACTAGGCCGAGGTACTTTTCTGTGGGGAAACATGTGAACTCTCTTGGAGCCACCAAGCATGGTCCAGTCAGTTGCAGAGCAGAAAGGCCCCACTGGTTTCTTTTCCATGAAGAGATGTGTAGTGTTTTTGGTGTGGGGGCCACTGATATTTAGGACTTCACTGTGAAACCAGAGGTAAGATAAAAAGCCCTCAGTTAAAAAAAATCCTTCTGTCCCTCTTCTTGTATCCATGAGGGTTATAAACTTGAGAAGTCTCCACTCTGTAACTGTCATAAGTTTCAGAAAGTTAGAGATGTTGGATCCCTATCCAACATAAAGGATATGTAGAGAGTGTAGAGAGACTGTGGGACCAGGGAAGCACCTCTGGGTCTTTTGTCTCTCTATTTTGAGACCTGGGGACCACCACAGGTTTCCTTAGGGAAGAAACTCAAACACTAGCTCTCCTCCTGGCTGATGACTCCCCAGCAAAGGTTGATTCCTTGTACCAGCCGAGAGGTCTGGGGTTTATATCTGAAAGGCTTTCAGACAGATGGCATGAAAAACGGAAGGTGCATGCACCTCCCCCACACAAGCACACAGGGGTATTCCAATCTTCATGCATTAGTATCATCTGGAGTCTGGGGTTCTTAGTCTCTTGTGTAAAGAAAGAAATAAAAGTGCTTGAAATAAGCCCAAAACTCAGGGTACGTGACTGTTTGCATGATAAAGGCAGAGAATGCCAGATAAGAATGTCATGTTCTTGTGCCCAGCAAAGCAGCCTGAGTACCACCCTAGTCTCTTTGCTTTTTCCTTCCTGCAGAGGGCTGTATCTACCAGGCAATCTGCTGCAGGGCCAGCACAGCCCGATTATTCATTCTGGTTATTTTTGCCTAAGCCACAGGAATGTTGAATTAATTTCAAGAGGCAGGGAGCGTATCTCAGAGTTGAAGCATGCGCTCACCCTGGAGAAGGAACGTGAATGTTTTCTTCTGCTTGCTCCAGTAAATGTCTCCTGCATTGAACCTCTTCGTTGCTGATGTGATACAGAGTGAGTTTGCTCTAGAGCACATGTGCTTACACATACGTTCACTCCTGCTTTGAATTCAGCGCAGGGAGGGAACCTCACGTCCAGAGGTGGAGAAGTCAGAATATGGCTCCTTATCTAGGCAACACCTCCAGTATATGTAAAAGAAATATAAATATGCATTTGTGTGGTGAGAGATGCCCCAGAGCCTAGAATTTGGGTGAGAAACGTCTGTTCCAGTGTTACTCAGGCTTATACTCTGTGTGACAAAAGCTGTCAAAATGTTGCCTGTAGTCTCTCTTCTACCTACAGTCTGGTCTTGGGTGAGGGAATAAAGGCTAAGCCCTTTCTACAGTTTACCTGGATCATTCCTATGACAACAGGATCTATCCAAGCTCTTCCCAATTCCTTCTCATCCCAAATGCATCCAATTCTCTTCAGGTTGCCTTTGTCCTTTCTCCTCCCTTCTTCTTCCAGATACCCACACATTGCAGAGCAAAATTATTCCTATCGGGGACAGGGAGGGAAGCACAGCTTGTGAAAGGCAAAACAATGCCCAGAAACAGGCAGTTGTGTAATTTCCATCCATCAAAGTAACGACAAGAGTCAGGAAGGGTTGGACCAGGTTTCTCCTGTCCTAGAAACCGAGGTAGGGAGAGTTTCAATTTCCACTGCCTTTCCTTGTCTCCATCACAGAAAATGCATTTTTAAACTCCTTACTATACAATGCCCCAGTCTCCTCAGTGTCATGAAAACGATGGTACCTTATGTTACCCACCAGCAATGCAACACGTGCTCTCTTTGAGTGGTATCCTTGACCTCATGCCTGCTCAATACTAATGTGGTATTGGCCAGGGTGTCTCAGGACAGGTCTGTGAAACTGACCACCCACCCATATCTGTGTGTTTTGACAGGTGGGCTTGGTGCCCTTAGAAATTTGTGACAGGAACAACTTGTGCGCCAACAGGGTTGGCACCACCAGGGAACATGTGATGCCCCTTGCTGAGGGCAGCTGCAGCACCACACACCTGAAAGCAGACAAACACACAGGCACACACAGAGCTCTTCAAGTGTTAAATCTGACAGATTGCTATCTGTATAGTAGATTTATTTCTGTTTCTCATCTGAACTGCCTCGAGCAGCGTATATGGCTCACAGAGACATACGTGCAGATGACTGGCACTTATTTCCCTGCCTGCCTGAGGATTCCTGCTCACACCCAGCAAGTCATTTTCATAATAAATGTCCATCTATTTTCATAAAAGGGCTGGGAGGAGGATTCTGCAGATGTGTGGAATAGACCATATCACTGCACCCTGCCTCCTCCCCTCTTCTTCCTTTCCTCCCATCCCCCGTTTATCAGCCCCTTTTTGGAAGGCTAATACATTTTTAAAAGGCACTCTAGAAATTGTTTGCAGCAACAGAGATGGAGCAGCTGTGAGGAGAGCCAGCAGTCTCATGCACTACATCGTAGGTAGAGAAAATATCTGGAAGGTGGAGATGTAGGGCAGCATATAAATGGAGGCACATTGCATTGAATTAAGGATTCAGAATGATCAAGGGACATCTGTTGAACCTGCCTTTTTCTGGAGGGTGAATGCTTTTGCTAATGGGAGCTCAGGAGCAAATGGAAGCCTTGGGAAGGCATGACTCTGCGTGTGAGGTGGCTGGGAGTGGTGTTCAGTGGCTGTGTGTCACTCATCCTTCAGCGCAAAGGGAAAATCAAGGAACTCGTTTCTGCCAACTAAACAGGGTAATATGGAATGGGGCTGCCTGCCTGTTACTTCTGTCTGTGACACTCTGTGTAAGCCCCTACACTTCATCCACCCCAGATCAGTGAAGGGATTGACATCAAGAAGGGACATGTTTGTCAGCTTGTACCATAAACCCAGAGGAGCAGAGGGCTATAGCACTAGCCTCAGAGGGATGGGAGCCAGTCTTCATACCCTCTGAGATCAGTCATTTGTATGGAAAGAAGCAGAGCTCTGCTGTATTGGAGCTGGTTTGAGTGGTGAAGCCAGATTTGGGGGGTCAGCAGGAGCAGCTCCTCCTGTCTCACCTCTGTTGTGTTTGGTGGCTGGAAAGAAACTGGCTACCTGAGTCTGGGGGACCCATTGAAGTCCTTCTGAAAATTTTTTTGGAGTATGCATTTCACACAGGCCAGAGCACAAAGCTAGAGGGCAGGCCAGCTCTCAAAGGTGCCGTAGTGTCTCTACTGCACCTTGTTCTGGCTCACTTCTGCCTCCAGCCTGACAGAGAGCCCATCTGAGAGGCTGGAGGAAGTCCGGGCAGATGGCGATTAAGTCTTGACCAGGGTTTCTTGGAGTGTCACCGCTGTCACATCTGCAGTGGCTCTGCTGTAAGTGCCTGTGACAGGTGTGTGCAGCAGTCTCATCTTTCCATGCCATTTCCAATCCTGCTGCCTCTCTGCGATGAAGATGAATGCTGCCTGTCCCAGGTTATCACATTCCCATGTGTTTGAGCCTGTACACAGACAGCAGTTTGCTCCTGAAGGCTGGTGCTCTTGGACTACATTCAAGGAGGGTGTATATGGTGGGACACAGGGACGCAAGGAAAGAGTTAGGGAAGGTGGAGGAGTGTGGGTCTGTGTGGGTTGTCAATGAAGAAGAGCTTGCAGTGATAAGAACAGGACTTTCTTCACAGCTCCAGAGCAGGGGTGACACAAATGTCAGGAAGATGTAAGATACAACATCATTTGAACAGCCTGCAATCTTTACCACAACCACTGTGTCATGCTATCGACAGGCAACTCTGTCACAACAGCTGTCCACTTTCTGTGGGGATGAAGAGTAGTGTCACTAAACATGCCAGCCCAATGCTTCAGGGAGAGAGTCGAGATGGTGCAAGGTGGCATCACATATGGGCCCTCAAAGGCACAGCCTGTGCAGGGAGGGCCATAATTCCTGCCAGCACAGCGTGACTTTGCTCATCTACCTTGCTGGATAAGTGGGGTTATAGGTCTCTTTGCATATGTAAATACAAACACAGGTATAGACATGTCTGGGTGTGCTGTGTCCTGCCCACTCATAGTCACACATACCCAAGCATACAGATCTGTGCACACACAGGTACCTACACAGTCCCATGTATCCAGCCCAATGCTTCTCCTGCCCTCTTTTTGCAGAAGGGCTCTGGCAAAACTATCTGTAAGGGAAGAATTAGGATCACAGAGGAGAAGGGAAGGGCAGTCCTTGTGGTGCTGAACAGCAAGCAGTGCGCAGGGAGAGAGAGGGTGGACACACTGCAGTGACATCGACAGAAACCATAGGACTCCTGCCCCAGGGTGGCTACACTAGCACGAATACGACCCTTCACCTGGGGCAGAAATTGGCTATGTTAAGGGACATTGCAAGGCTCACAAGCCCCATAGCCCTCATGGGTCCCATCGTCCCCATGGCCCTCCTCCATCTGAGATACTAAACTGACCTTAAGGGACCCACAAAAAAGACATTTTCTGCTGCCTCTTTAACTATGATGGGTGGCAGCAAGATTCCTGGAGTTGGCTGAAGAGGTGGTGATTTGTGCAATTAACATCTAATCAGTTCCATGAATATTTATTGCTAGTCAGCAAGCTTCTGAGTGACAGTGAAGCCCCAGCTGATTGGGATCACATTCACAGGTAAACCAGAGCCTTCTTTGGCATTCACAAACCTTCCACTGGGGCAAAATGTCACAAAGGTATAGCCATCATGCTGCACATGGGAGGCACATGTGCAATGTGAATGCAAAAAATTGCATTCAAATCCTTTTTCCGGGGAGGGAAAAACTGAGGTTTTTAAAGTTGACTTGTTGGAGAGAGACACTTTGAAATAGTCTGGTATATGTATTAACAAACAATGTGTGGCTGAGTTTGAGCTGGGTGCTTTTGGTTTTGTTAGATTTCCTTGTTTGTTTTTTTGTTTGTTGGGGGTTTTGTGGGTGTGTGTTCTCTCATTTATCTTCTATTGCAACATGGGAGAGAAAATAAAAGGGAGAGAAACAAACTCCTGCAACTGTGTGAAAAGTAACTGACTTGTAATTGACTCTTCCCTCAACATGGCATAAAGTGTGCAGAAAGCTAGTATGTCTTTTATTTCCGCAAGAAATACTACTTTGGGGACCTTCTAGTATTTTCAGAAATTTTGATGCTTCTTAACTTTGTCCAAATGTATGCTCCTTGCCAGAAGCCTCCATTCCCCCTCCTTACTTTCCCTCTGCTCTAATCCTCTCATCTATGACACCCATGCCTTGGCTTCTCTTTCCCACAGTTCCTTCCATCTTCTGTGCTTTGCTCATCCATCGCAATAAACTTGCCTCAACAAATCCCCCTCTTCGCTTCACCTGATGCTGCCTCTGCTGCCTTCCTGCTCCCTGGACAGGGTTAGCCTGCCTTGGCAGAGCTCTGGGAAACCCCCCTACTATCAATGGAATGTGAGTTGTTAAACCTGAGCCAAACTCTTCTGCTCCTGCTGCTCACCTGCAGCTTGGGTTTATGCTTGGAGGTGCTGCCAAAAGCCTGTTATTACCTAAATGGAAAAGACACATAGCCCTACCTGAGAAGAAAGAGACACAGATAACAGTGATTTGCCTGATGCCTGCTGCCTTCTGACTGAGAAAAAGACCCCAAATTCTAACAGGGATTCCAAGACCGGCCCTCAGTGGAGGGAGAGGGACAGACAGTTCTGCACGTTTTCTCTTTCTGCATAGAGAGGATCCTGTTATTGGTTGTGGCTCATTGAGAGAAAATCCTCAGAATTTGCACCACATATGTCCACTTCCTCTCATGGTATGCTTGGCCCAGAGCCAATACAGGACTGGGGGGAAAAAAATTAGGAGCCAATAATAGTCCTAAAATAAACAGCAAAGTAACAGGGGAGGGAAAGGAAGGAAGGGTTGTCAAGTCTGAAGTCATAATCATAGTGTACAGGGGCTCTGTTGTGTACAACTCTGTTTTCCTTGCTGCGTCCCTTTGCAATCCTCACCAGCTGCATCACTGTGCTCTGGAGCTGTGCTTTCAATATCCAGGAGCTAATGGCCTGCCTGGCCCCCTCTCCAGAGGGCATTCAGCAGGAGAAAATGTGCTTTGCACACAAGACACTAGAGAAACTCCAAGGGAGAGAGTAGGAAGGAACAGAGGGAAGCAATCAGCTCAGAGCCACGTGTTGCAGGGAACAAGTGCACTACTTCTAGGTGCCTGGATGTGCCAGATGACACTAAACACTGGACATGCACTTCACATCTCATGGCTTGGTTTTCCTACAGTGATACCTTTACTCTGACGCAGTTAAAATTCAAGTAATGGTAGACAACAAATTGGGGTGTGTGCACAAATAGTAGTCAACCAGTCATAGACAACCAGTACTGAGTGATGTCCCTGTCCTGGGACTCATATTATTTAGTATCTTCGTTAATGTCATGGAGAATGGGATAAGCATGCTCTCAGCACGTCTGCAGATGAAACTAAGCTAAGTGGTACAGTTGACACACTAGTGGGAAGGGATGCCATCCAGACGGTTCTTTACAGGCTTGAAAAGTGGGTCTGTGTGAGTGTCATGAGGGTCAACAAGGTTAAGTGCAAGATCCTGAACCAGGGTCTCGGCAATCCCCAGTAACAGTACAGATGTTGACTTGTTTGAGAGGCACACTGCAGAGGAGGACTTGGGGATTCTGGCAGGTGAAAACTTGAATATGAGCCAGCAGTGTGCATCTGCAGCTCAGAAAGTTTGCACCAAAGAAGCATGGCCAGCAGGCTGAGGGAGATGCCTGTCCTGCTCTGCTCTCATGAATACTGCAGATCCAGCATGTACATGAGTACTGTACATCCAGCTCTTGGGTCCTCAGTGTTGGAGTGGGTCCAGATGGGGGCCACGAAGATGATCAGAGAGCTGAAGCACCTCTCCTATGATGATAGGCTGAGAGAGTTGGGGTTGTTCAGCTTGGGAAGACCTTATTGCAGCCTTCCAATACTTATAGAGGAAATATAAAAAAGACCAAGACTTTTTGCCAAGGGAAAAGGGGCAGCAATTTTAAACTGAAAGAGAGTAGATTTAGATTGGACATAAGAAAGAAACTTCCTATGATTAAGGTGGTGAGACAGGTTGCCCAGAAAAGTTGTGGATGCGCCATCACTGGAAGTGTTCAAGGCCAGGCTGGATGGGGCTTTCTGCAACCTGCTCTAATGGAAGGTCTCCTTGCCCACAGCAAGGAAGGTGGACTAGATGATCTTTACAGGTCCTTTCCAACATAAAATATGTATTCCATGATTCTATGAACCCATGCACATGCATACACATTCTTTTTCCACTACGGTACCTTCTTATATCCATTTACCATTTGACCATATCACCAATTTCCACAAAAGTAAGACGGGACTTAAAAACAAATCACAAGATATTATTTCAATGTTTGAAGGTATTTGTTCCTCTGCAGAACAGAAAGAATCTTACCTCCCTCATTTCTTTTCATATGAGAATTGAAATTGTGTTTTCATTCTCCTGGCTCCAGGTGCTGAGGCTTTAAGGAAATTATTAATTGTTATGATGCTTAGGACAAAATGGTGAGAATCTGTATCATTTCCATTCACTCCTTTCATCAGAAACTTCTACTCCTGCTGTCAGGTGTGCTCTTACACTCAGATCTTCTTCCCAATGCCTGCTCTCCTGTGTTCCCCAGCACATGACCAGCTTAGTGGTTTGCAGTGACAACCAGAAAACACTGGGCTTTTGTTTTGTTTTGTTTCAAGAAAAGGCCAATGTCTATCTTGCCCCATGGCAAAGTTTATTTTGAGCCCTTCAGAGCCAGGTTTGTTGGCCCAAGCAGCCAGCACCCAGAGCTGCAGGTAGAACCATGGGACTGTGGTAACCCCCTGTAAACCCATAGGGTCTTTGCTATGAGGGAGGAAGATGAAGAAAGCCTCTGTTCTCCAGGCAGATTTGGGAGCTGTTGCATATTTCCTCTCCTGTCCCCAGAGCAGACAGGGTGCTACTGTAAGCTGGGAATTGCAAAGAGATTGAAAACTTGTTGCTGTGAATTTCAGAGATGCCTGGCAGGGGCAGCTGGAGCAATAAAGGGTCACCATAGTAAAGCCATAATGGGATTTTGCATTCTGCTGCTACCGGAATACCCAACTCAGCACCTTAACTCAACAAGCACTCTTTCAGTACCTCCTTCTTGCTCCAGTCCCTCTCCCTGCATCTTCAGTGCATGTCCCCACACCCAAGGCTTTAGAATAATGTCTGTCTGTGCAGGAGGAAGGGGGGAATTTACCCATCAAGACCTTCCAAGTCTCATAGGCTTGTTGGCTTCTTCATCTGCTCCTTTTAGGAATGTGCTAAGCTGGTTGGAATACATCAGCAGTGAAGGAGAAAGGGCAGGCTTGCTTCCTGGGAAGAGAGCAAAAAAGTGAGTTTCTGGGAAGGTGGCTCAGATGTATGTGCAAAGGACACCTGGAAAGAGACAGGTCAAATGTCAAATGAGACATGAAGGAAAGTCATGGAGGAAAACAAGGCAGAGGGATGCTCCAGGGAAAGAGCTGTGAATGGCTTGGTGGAGGGATGACTCAAAATAAATGGTATGTGGACACGTTGTCTATGAGGAAAGATACCCAGGAGATGTGAGAGGGCTGTGAATAGGCAGGCATTTCATTTGAACAAGGGTTTGCAGTCAGGTGACTGTGTGGAGGGTGGTGTGCACTGAGAGGGGATATCTGTATTGGGGTCACTAATTATTTGGGTAATTAATTCTCAGTGAAATTATCTATTGACATAATTAATTGTCTAGTGGTGATGGATGAATGAGACTGCACACACAGAAGTCGATCTGGGGACTTTTCTGAGCCCGTGCTCCATGTCCGCTTTTATTATGCTCTCTGTAAAACAGCACCTGCTGTTGCCATTCACCTGATTGGGATTCTCACAACATTTCCAACTCCATGTGTTGACTTCACATGCTCACTTCCTCACACAGTCTGTGGCTGCTTTCAGACATGTATCATACATACCGCTGTGTATGCCTCAAAGCAGTTTTCTACTTTGCTTTCTCACACTCTCTATCAAAACATGGGTTTGGAGGCAAAAGGCCTTTTTTTGTCCTAACCAGCAAGGCAACTGGTGCAGCCAAGTTAACTTGTTCCCACATATCTGCACTATTTCCTATAAGGTGTATTTCTCCTGAATCCAGTTTGCAGCCAGGAAGCTGAGATTTGCTCTATTGCATTTGCCTCTCCTCAGCAAACCATCCAAGAGAGTTCATCTTATTAAATCCTCTGCCCTGGAGAAGGTGAAGAGGTCAAATGCCTTTTTGGGGACAAACATTCAGCAAAGCTGTTTCTCTGTTGTTGCAGAGATCTTAATCCCTGTGCCTCCCTCTCCTGATCAGGCTCTAGTACCTAAAAGGAACAAAAGATGAGAAATATGGGTGGATGTAAGAGTGAGCCCTCCTTCCATCTTGCATGGGACTCCAAGTCTCACGCTGTCCCAGGCTGCTGTCCCAGGCTGCTGTCCCAGGCTGATTGTGCTACCTGCCAGCTCTGCAGCTGCCCTGAAGTGGTGAGGACACGGAAGGCCTGAGCCTCTCTCCCAAATCTTTGACCACGCTAACCTTCAGCCACCCAAATTTATCTAAAGACCCAGACATTGCAGCAGAGGTAACATAAAGGGCAAATGCCTGAGATCCCTATGCATCAGGGAGACAAAAGGTGGTGTCAGGATTTTGTGTGTCTGTGAAGAAGCCTGACTAGTTCATCTCTTCCTGCCTTTGTTTTGCTTTGTTTTGGATCAGAAGACCTCAGGCATTGCAGTGGTCTCTGTCCCACAGAGCTGACTTCGAAATGAAGCTCAAAGGTTGAGGAGCCTGAGTGGAAATGAAAGAGATGTGAGTTAAATTAAAGGAAGATTTGTCAGTGGCAATAATTTAGTAATTTGGAGTCTTTAGGGTGGTCACCACTGATGCAGTGGGCATTAGCACAAGGAAGGTGGGAGACATTTCTATGCACATTGTTCTTTCCTAGCCCAGAGGAAGCCAGGATGGCACCTGAGGGCAATGCTCCCCATCTGGCTGGGTAACAAGGGCTTCCATCTCCAATGCTGGCAGTGTGGCAGTCAGCCACTTGGCAAAAAGATAGATCAAATCAGAACACAAAGAAAACCTGGAAGGGTGATGGAGTCCAGCTCTGTCAGGCCAGGCTGAGACTGCTAAGCAGCAGAAGGACAAAACTCATTTGGGTCTCTTCTTTGGCCCTCTGGAGGTTGAGGCATGGGTATGGACAGAAACTTAGTGCCTCTGTGAGCAGGAGAGGGTCATACTTCTCCCTTCATTACCCTTCTCTTGCAGCACCCAAATCAGACACCATTTGCCACCATTGCTATGCCAAAAAGAGACCCACCACAGACACAAGAGGATGGCAGAACAGATTAAGAGGAGTGTGTAGAGCTAGCACAGGATACGTTCCTCTCCCTAAATGCTCTTTTCTTTCCCTTTTTCTTTTTGGTACCCCATGTATAGCTATTTCCCATCTGCTCAGTAAGGAAAGGCAGGTTAATCTCTTCCTCTCACCATCTCTCCACAGAGGGTCTCCAAGGGCTGGGGGATGGCAGTAACTCCTTTGACAGTGCTCTGCCACAGAGCAGAGAGGCAAGTCATACCTGACTGAGGATGGTGTTGGCACCAGAACAGTCTGGAAAGACCCAACAGGGCTCTAGCCTGTAGCCAGTCACTCTTGTCAGGAGAGATGGCTCCATACACAAGCTTCCTCCTTCCCTTTGAGGGATGGACATGTCTCCCTTTGTTCTTCTCAAGGGGAAGGCACCGTTGGGCATAGAGAAGGAGAGCAGATTTGTGTGGGTGTTGGAGAATTACTCCCTCCCTAGAAACAAGCATGCTGTTAGCAAGCAGCACCGCATAGGATTGTCATAATGAGATGTGGAGTCACAGGAGTAAGGTCCCTGACAAGAGGAAAGGGCAACTCTGTACTCAGCACATACAGCCTTTTGGCCCTAATTTCTCCTCTGCTCTGGGCTCTATGTGCCAGGATGAGATGCATCAGGAGAGGTACCATTTTGCTAAATCTTGAAGCTGACACTTTTAATATCCATTAGCGCTGCTACTCTGCCAGAGAGCATTAGCTAAGATACATGGACTGTTCCCTCTCTGATCCCTAGCCTCAGCCCCTACCATCCCTCCTTTGGTCTCTCCAGCCCAGCCTGACTGCTCTTCTCAGTACTGACAACATCAGTTATCTCAGGTTCAACCCCCTTATTCAACAAATCTGTCATTGCCATCTTTCACTCTGCTCCTTTTCAAGGATTTTTGTAGCTTGAGGAAAGTGGCTCTCCACACAATGCACATGGACCCACAGCCAGACACATACCTAGAAAAGAACAGAAGTGAAGACTTACTTTCTTCTGCCTCCAAGAAACAGATATGAAGCACTAAATGGTGCAAAGGAAGGAGAAAGTTTGAAATACAGATACATACTGGCATTCCTTCTTGGCTGCATTGCAGGAGTCAGTAGATTCCTCTGCCAAGATTTGTTTTTGAGGCACCGTTCAAATGAGTTGTCAAAACCATCCCTGTTATGCCTCCACTAGCTTGAACTACTGAGCATCCAAAAGAAGAATCACAGAATTATAGAAACATAGAATGGTTTGTGTTGGAAAGGACCTTCAGATCATCTAGTTCCAGCTCCCCTGCATTGGGCAGGGACACTTTCCACTAGACCAGAGCACCTAGTGGATTGCTCAGAGCCCCTTCCAGCCTGTCCTGGTACACTGCCATGAGCATATGGTTTCTTTGGGCAACTTGTCCAGTGCCTCACCACTCTCACAGTAGAGAATTTCTTCCTAATATGTATCTATCTGTCCTCTTTCAGTTTAAAACAATTTCCTCTTGTCTTGTAAAAGTCCCTCTCCAGCTTTCATGTAGTTCTCCTTAGGTACTGAAAGGCTTCAATAATTTTTTCCCTGGAGCCTTCTCTTCTCCAAGCTGAACAACCCAAACTCTCTCAGCGTGTCTTCAGAGGATAGGTGCTCCAGCCCTTTGGATGCTTAGGGCTTCTCTCAGTGGGTGAACAGAGGTGAGGAGGATTTTCTACAGATGCCTATGAGCAGGTTAGAAAATGGAGCTGGCCCTCTACGCATTGATCAAGCGGCCATAGATTCAACATACCAGTTGCCAAATCCATATGCCTAAAGCAGCTTATATTCAACAGTTAAACTCTCCTCTCCTCTACCCGGACAGTGGGCCACATAATGCCCCTTGGCATTGGCTGTCCCTCCAATCAGGCATGAACCTCATAAAGCAGATTTCTGCAGTGCACAAGCCACAGCCATGCTCAGGGATGGACTAACAACAGAAGTGTGGACAGCCTCTTCTGCTTATGTTCAGTATAGATATAACCCCAAAGGGCCATGTCCATGGATCTTCACAGTCTTCTAGGCATTGAAGAGTCTTTGGGAAAATGGAAGGGAAGAACAAGCAAGAGAAGTGCTTTCTGCAACACACTTTCTGATTACATGATTTTTAATTACTCAAGCAAATAAAGGGAATTACATAGGGGAGGGGAATGGCCTCAGACTGTGCCAAGGGAGGTGCAGGTTGGGTGTTAGGAAAAATTGCTTCACGGAAAGAGTGGTTAAGCTAGTGGTTAAGCTTTGGAACAGTCTGACCAGGGAAGTGGTGGAGTCACCATCCCTGAAAAGTGTTCAAAAAACAAGTAGATGTGGCATTTTGTGATACAGTTTAGTGGACATGGAGGTGTTGGTCAAATACTCCTGATGATCTCGGGGTGCTTTTCCAACTGTAATAATTCTATGACTTTGGAGGCAGTGCAGTTTGTTCTAAACTGTCTGACTGTGCAGCTGTCAAACATCAAAGACAGGAGGAAGGTTATACGTATCAGAATGTCCATTTTGGCTGGGTGACAATGAGCAGAAATGCACATATGTTGCTAAGAAATGCTACAGACTCACATGCCCTCCCCCACAATCATTTTGATCTGCCTTCCAGGCTTGATATCTGGATCTAGCCTTTCCACTTGACACACAGGTTCAGAGGAAATGAAAAACAAGGCAATAGCTATCCATTACACATAGTAAGCCTAGATCAGTGCACTACTCTACAATCATTACATTACCTCAGTGGGAAAGTATTGGGGAACTTGTCTGTGGGCATGTGCTTAATGATGGAGAAAGGATTTGGTGAGAGGAGTGTGGTGTATTTCTATTTGTTTGTGCTTGGGAAGAATAAATACCCACCTGTTGGCAGTAAAGGAAATATCAAAGTGTTTCTGGTCACCCTGTAATCCTGACAGTTTTCTCTCTTATTTTCAGGTGGCACTGTCCTCACTAGACAAATAAGAGTGGCAAATAAGTATTTGT
Organism: Pitta sordida; assembly: GCA_013390025.1. Lineage (NCBI taxonomy): Eukaryota > Metazoa > Chordata > Aves > Passeriformes > Pittidae > Pitta > Pitta sordida. Next base: position 33,021 of record WEKX01010587.1, on the reverse strand, counting down.
TATGGCCAAAAAGAAAGATCAATGCCAATTATCAGGAACCAATAAGAGCAAGACTGCAGTTGTGACTGGGGGTAGGTAGACAGCTGTTACACAATCGTATTCAAATCCGTATTTATGATGAAGAAGTTTGTAAATGCCTAATGCATCAGCATACTGGTGTGAAGCTGCATGACTACTGAATCCAAAGGAAAAAATCTGCAGCTGACAGTGCTGCTTCCATCTTCTCCCCAGTAACATGGTCTGGTCTCAAAAGTATGGATGAGTTATTTTTACCTTTCCCATTGTTCTAGCTGAAATAAATTAATGATGGGAAAATCTTTTTCAGAAAGGCAAGCCTTGGCCTAAAGGTCATCTCATTTCTTGGTCTCAGCTGTTGTGTTTGACTGAGTTTGAATCAAGGCAGCTGTCAATCACTTTAGAGAAGTAGCAGAATGTACAAACATGCTTGAGTGATCTCTGTTCAGAAAGACTCTGGGCAGATTTTTAAAGAGTTTGTAGCCACACTAGGAAGTGTGAAAAGAAGAATGGATTTTTTTTGAAGATGGCTTGCCTGGAACCTATTTTAGTAGAATATATTAGGGACTTTCTCACAGTAAGAAAGAGACAAAACATGGATTTCCTCCCTGCAGGCAAATGATATTGTCACCTTATCCCTATGTACATCAGAGGTAAAAGAAAGATACAAAAACGAAAAGAAGAAATTAATGGGTGTTAAGGTACAGAGGCATGTGCAGAAGTCTGAAAGGACAACAGACACAGAAGAATTGATTGGAAGCTTGAATAAAGGAAGTAAGTGTTCATCAAAGAACCTAAATAGACGAAGTCTTTAAAAGGTATTAGTATTATGTAGAAATAATTCCATAGTAAAGCATAGGTGTGAAAAGTGTTTAACTTATGTGGAAATCTCTTGGCAAAAGACAAAGCTTTGGCAGCTCCCTCCCAGCCCCAATGCACTGGCAGCTCTAGGCTGTCTCTTGTGATGAACCCTAGCCCTACTTTCTGGCTCAGGCTGGAACTAAGATCCCACCTCTGGCCCACACCACAAACTTCCTCTCAGCATGACTTTCTTAGCAGTGTACATTTAGTTTTTGCTTCCTGGTTTTAAATCTACTCCAATCACACCTCTGGTTATTATCTTTATACCTTCTCTAATGGCTTTTATAGGATGTAATGGATTCTTAGAGACAATACTCTGAGCCATCTTAGTACTCTGCAGTACTAAGTACCTCCTGAATCCTCATACAGTTTTCTGAAAACATCTGGAGTGGCCACTTGATATCTTCATTTTATCCCATTTATTGTTTTTCAAGTCAGAATCTGGCTATTTATCTTAGGAGCATGAGATAGTATGTATTTGCAATGTCTCCTATCAACATAGTGTTCGGGCACCAAGCATAAAAATCCCTGGGATTGCAAAATGCCTGGAACTCCTTCTTCCGCATATGGATATTCTCAAGTCCCCTGGAACAAACCATAAATTCTCCTCTCCCAAGCCACAGCCTGCTCTAGAAGAAGACATAAGGTCAGACCTGGAGAGCAGAGAAGCATTATGAGCAGAGTGAGGACTGTGCTGCTGTCTGGCCTCTGTGTCCCTTTGTTTTGATCTCACCACTGATGTCATAAGACCATCTCTTCCCTCACTCTACCCCTTATGGTAGTACTCTTCTGACTTTTGATGGTGATGGTAGAAGGAATGGCATTTGGGCCTGGATTGCTTGAGGTTACTTGAAAGCAGCAGAACCTCATGCTCTATTGCCTACAAGCCAAAAATGGTGTGGAGGTACAAGGAGCAATGCAAAGAGCATCAGCAGATAAGACAAGGAAGGAGAAGTCAGGAAGAGTTGCAGAGTCCTGTCACATCCCTGCGATGATACCAGGTCAGGGGATCATGCTGGAGCCAGGAGAAAATGGGTGAGCAGGGGTCTAGGAAGGGACTTGGAAGAGACTGTAACTGTGGAAACTAAAGTAATTTGTCGTTCCTTCGCTCTGGTTTGTAAGGGCCAGAGTAGCACCAAGACAGATAGACAGACAGGATAAATGAAGCAGCTCAGAATTAATCTCCAGTTTAGCAACATGTTCCTTTTGTCCTCAGGAAGGATAAGACAGACAGCACCTCGACGCTGGCCTCTAAGCTCTACCTGCTGCTACTCCAGGCAGCCCAAGGTCGGTTTGCCTTGGATTTGAAGCACCTGCTGTCAGTAATATAAAACTCAAGAAGTGAATAACAGCCTCCCTCATGAGATCTTGTTTTTTCCCAGCCATCCTCTCGGATCCTGCAGCTTTAAAACCAATGAAGGAATAAGTAATTTTTTTTGTGATGATTGAAAGAAGGCAGATAAGAGGTAGGTCTTCAAATTAAGAATCCAAGACTTGATTGCAGCTCTTATCATATTTTTACATTTTTCCCCCTTCTTCCCAACAGAAAATAAATTGCTTCAATAAATTATATCTTTAATCTGCATAGAGGACTAGCAGACTGGGCTCTCCTTTTAGTATTTTCTATTGCAAGATAATCAACCCGTTCTTCTCACTGCATGGAACAAACTAATAGATTTTAAACAATTCCATTATTTGAGGATTTCTACCATTATTAATACAAATTATCTTCACTCACTTTCAATTAGGCCGGTTTTATTTTCTAATAAATCCCAGTCAGGTTCTCTGAAACACCACCTAAACATGGAGAGTTTACCACACTTTCCATTTAAATTAAGAACTCATCACACTCACATGCCTTACCTCCCTCTGTTTCTCATGACTTTCCTTCTTCCAAATTCTTTTTCCATTTTCCCCTCTCAATGTCAGCAGAGATCCCTGATTTACTTCACCTACTGCTTTCTTATGAATCTCATTCTGTGTCTGTGGGGTGTGGTTTGCCCCACAAATCTATGGCAAAGCTAAGATCTTTGTGGATTTTTTGTTGGGAATGGGAATTTGTGGGTTTTGTCGTTCTAGAAGGGGGAAACATCCTTTATAAAGGCCACAAAAACAAAGGGCATTGAAGTGTTTGTGAGAAGGTGCACCAGGACATAATCAGACACTAAAAATGTAAGAATGATCCACTGTGAGAAAGCCAAATATCTCAAGTCTTGTCCTAAGGAACAAACACATAAAAACACATCCTCAAAATGGGAGTGTCATCTTTTCAGATACCCACTGTTGTACAAAGCAACACAACTCGTTTGCTACTACCAATTGAGTACATTCCCTAAATGGTGCTGCCAGAGCAGACAGGGGTGGCATTCAGGTCACTTCTTAATGCAGCTGCTTCTAGGGTAGAACCCGATGTCCTATATGCTTCTGCAGTGCAGCAGCTTATCTGAGTGACGTGAGATTCCCAAAGAGGTACGATTCAGTGTGGAGGAGTCTGAACTGCCAGCTGGGAGCAGTCTGCATGCTCATTCTTTGTTCAATACTGTGGTACCACAGTTTAGCTTTCAGAAGGGGCATCACTAAACCCAACCCAGCAGCTGGACAGGATTGGTTGTGGGTGAGGAGCACCATGCATGCCCAGTACATTAGCAGGTTTCCCTCAGGACAGCAACTGGGTGTTGAGGCAACTTCCACCAGCCTCAAAAGGTTACCAAAGGCATCCCAGCTGCTGTTCCCAGGAAACATAAACACAAACAGACCATAGCTTTCTTCAGACTACTCATCATTTTAACTGCTACTGCCTGTCCTCCTGAGAGGTAGGATAGTGCAAGTTGTCAGCTGCTATGGCAACCTTGCTTTGTCTGGCAAGGAGTGAGCAAGGATGCGAATGAGGGCAGGGGTGGGAAAGGGAGTGGCGATAAAAGACCTCGACAGGCTTGTTCAAGATAATCGATATGCATAGAACTTTAGCCTCCATCATCCTTCATTGCTGCAACAAAAATGAGGCTGCAGGGGCTGCATGACAGACGAGGAGATTGCTGTGGGATGGACAGGCATAAGGCTAAGAGTCCTGGGTTCCTGCATACTGGAGGGCTGGCCATATGCTCCACATGCATGGGCTTCACCTCCTTCTGCACTTTGGTCATATTGTTTGCAGTGTGTGCAACATAGCACCCTTCTCCCACTGGATTGCACCTCTACCTTGCCTTTTTCAGCCTTCTGGGTCGTATGTTGATATAGCCCACCTCCCTATATTCACCATGAGTGTCACTTTACAGCCCCTCCTTGTCATACACAAAGACACATCTTTGCCCACACCTGCAGGCAAGGTTGCAATTCACAGCTGCAGAGCTGTAGAGATGTGGTTCCTTATCCTGATATAAACTCCACCATGTGCCTGTGATTCTAGACCCCTGGACACAAGCACAGACACCTTATAGCACACTGAAAGCACAGCAAAACACACACACACACACTCTCCGGCTTGGCCTCTGCCACATATGTTTGCATACACTGTCACAGCCAACTTTCCTCCTCCCCTCCCAGGCAAGTTTGCTTGAAGCATTTGAGCTCCTCAGAATACACACATCCTCCCTCCACTCTGATACTCCCTCCTTCCATGCCAGCCAGCACCAGCCACCCACGCAAAAACACATGCATGCAGATCGAGGGCGACGGCGGAGCCCTCAGTCAGCTGCTGGAGCAGAACAGATGGCTTAGCAACCAAAAAAACAGTCATTTGCTCCACAAGTTTCTTCCTCAGCGATCTGTTTGTTTTCAGAACACGTTCATCACCAGAACAAAATCCAGGCAAGATGGCCTGATATAAACACCCCAGCCTTGATCCCATGAGGTGTGAAGTCCCACCTGCTTTTTGCACCCCTTTTTTTTTTCACAGATTTCAGTTCACTCTTCCTGAGGTGCCCCCTCCCCCCTTCCCACTTGCAAATCCCCCCACCCTCCCTCAGCATACAGATTAATTTCATCTTCCTTGGGAGACAATACCCCCCTAGTTTGTCTCATTCTTGTCCTCAGCCGGCAGGCACCCTCCATAGTTTATAATTACATTTCAGGTGTGCCTCGAACCCAAAAGAGCATTTTGTCTTTTATCTCGTGCTGGAGTCACTTCCCCGAAAAACATTTCCTATGGGCTTGAGGAAGCTACATAGTGGATCTGCCCCAGTGGGCATAGTGTCTTTCAGGTAGCACATGGTGCTAAAAAGAAGGGCTGGCGGTAATGTTGCAGCTTCTTCTCTCATACAGTGAGTTCCTGGCTGGGATTTGGAACAGCAGATAAAGGACATGATCATATGATGAGGGGAAACCCTGTCTCTCACAGGCAGGAAGGAGGCTATCATAACCTTTTGGTGTGCTGCATCAACAGCCGAGTGGGAGCTATATCTCACACAGGTAACTCAGTTCAGTTATCAGGGCTATCCTTATTCAGGACTACGGCAAGGACTGTGTCACAGCTTTCTGCCATCTCTTGGAGTTGGGAGTTTCCATACCTATCATAAATCCACAACTGAGCAGTTCTGTCCAACACAAGAAGCTTCTGGGTCAAGCTGAGCTGCAGCAGAAGGCAAGTCTTTGACTCCCTCTAGTGATGTATCTGCAACTGGGCCTCACAAACCCACTCTCCCCACAACTTCACCAAAATTCCAGGCTGGGCACTCAAAAGGCAGGGTTCGACTTCCCCTGCCAGCTGAAACCAAGCCATTTATACAAGCAAACCAATTAATGGCTCAGTGTTCATTCTCACTTCTACGCTTAAAATGATGATGCCTCTTGGGAGAACTCACCACATGCAAGGAGTGGAAGGTGGAAAGTCGAGGAGAGCTGGGTTTGTCTGGGGTCACTCTGTATCTTATGGACAAATTCTCTCAAATTTTTCTCCCTCCACTTAAAGAGAAGTCTCTGCCTTTGCAATGTTCCTACTGTGAGGGAACTGTTTCATCACTGTTTCATCACTGAGGACAGGCCTCAAAGCCCCAGAGTACAGCCAATTAAGAGCCAGGCTGTGCACAAGCTGCCTTTTTATTTCTAGCAGTGACTGGGGTAGTGCCCTCCCCACACACCGTATCTCCCTGCTCCCCTCCCCTTGAAGAAAAGAAAACATAAAAAGCTTCTGTGGGATGAAAAAGAATTTTTGAAAAGAAAGGACAGGTGAAGAGGTAATTGCCAAACACAGTCAGTGTGAGGAGAGGCAGGGAGAGGGATGATGAGTTCAGGGGTATGAGAAGGCAAGGAGTTGTGTCAAAAAATCATGAAAAGGAAGCATTCCTGTGCTGTGGAAGCTGGTGTCCTCAGCCAGTGATGAATGACTCTCTGGCCAGGGAATTAGGGAGGGGAGGGTGTCAGAGCATAGTTTGCATAAAAAAACATAGTCCAGGAAGGCAGAGGGTTTGATGAGACGAGGATCTGGGCAAAAGAGGGATGGACAGGTTTAAAAAGAGAAACTGGCCCTTTCTGTGAGATGAATGGGGACTAAGGAGCACAAAAGACACAAGGTGATGTCCTTTAACCCTAAAAAAATGTTGTTCTCCCACATAATTATGCTAGATCATGCTTAGCTCTGACTAAACCATCTGTATTATAATTACAAGATAATACTTACAGCCCACCTTAGACTAATTAAGTTATCCATGTTGTATCCAGCTCAAGGGACAGAAATTTCAGTGTAAAGGTAAGGACAAGGCCCCTCCTGTCTGCAAACATGGTGCATACACTTGTGCATCACTAGCCTTTGCTGAGGGCTCAAGGTTTTCTCCTCTGTGAGACTCAGTTCTGCTTCTCCTTTTTCATCTAGGCTGGGCTGCAAAGACAGGCTGCACCATACCTTGGTATTCTCATCCTACGTGAATTAAGCCTTGGAAACTGCAATGTGCTGTGGCTCCCTGCCCACCTGCGTCCCTGCCCTGCCACATCAGGCAGGCACAGATGATGTGGTCTCACTGCACATGGGCTCAGCACAGGACAGGAGCACAGTGAAGAGCAGAGCTGAGTAATGTTCTGGAGTGTTAAAACTCAAATGGAGCCTAAAGAGCTTTTCCTTTGTCCCCAGGGACCCTTCTAGGGGAGGAGGGCATGAGCATCAGCCTTGCCACCACCGAGAAATTGTGAGCACTTGTGCTACACAGCACAGAAACAACTGTGAAATCCCGAGGGAAGTAACAGATTCGTTATACTGTAATGTATCTGGGTCAAAACAGGACAGGCAAGGGGAAATGACAGGACAAGGAGAGCTGAAATCTGTCCTCCTAGGCTGCCTCCCCAGTGAGCAAGAACAAGTACCAACAATGTCAAGCAGGCAATGTCATTGTCTGCTGCTGGAGCTTCCAGGACTTTTGCCAGAGATGAGGAGAGATGTTGCCATTGTCCCAGCACTTGGTGGGTAGTCAGAGTCCCTCTGGGCCCTGACACTGTGCTTGGTCTGGCTGTCTCCACCTTTGGGCTGCGGCAGTCTTTAGAGGTCTGTGGCTAAGGCAAGGGCAGGAAAGAATAGCCATACATGGATCACAGCCCGCCCTGCCATGCTGTGGTAGGGCAGTCAGAGATCATGGAATTGCGCTGTGGCAGATAGGCTTGGCCCAGGTGCTAGGAACTGGAGAAGAATAGAAAAAAGAGCCTCATTTCATGTGCAGGGCATTGCTTCCCTCCTTCTGCCTCCCATGCTTTTCACTGATGTGCTTTGAGATCTCCTTCCCTTCTTCCTCTCCAGTTCCAGCATTCCTTCTCATACTTTCAGGAGGTGATTTTCTCCTCTGCCTGTTTTCCTCAGCTTATTCTTGCTCCCAAAGTACCGACAAGGGGCTGTTTCTCTGTAGATAACCTTTTCCCCAAAAAATGATACTAGCTATGAGTTATTGCATCTATCATCTCCAGATACTAACCACAACATCACCTTTTTGCTGAGTATCCTCATCAATTGCCAGGCTGAAAGATCACGGAGAAGTAGGAGTTCCCTTGCAAGTCAGTGGGTGCCCTACATGACAAGAAGGCTTTCTGATCCTTTGACATCTGGTTCCATGTGCAACAATCAGAATTTCTCCTGTCTTCCACTTACATTGGGAGTTCTCCCGTAACCTTCCAGCCCTGTCATTGTGCAAGATGTCAGGAGGCTGTGATTATGGGTCTGAGGGATGAAGATTGCATTTCCTGACAAAGTCAGTCAAGGTTTGGCTTGATCAGCAGATAACCCTTTGAGCTTTCCATGTGTTTCGCTCACCCTTACTCTCATGCTCTTTCTCCCAGAAAGCTTCCACACAGACATCACCCAATGGGGTAATTTCTACCATCACGGGACCATCTTAATTTTTGTTGCCTTTTCTTCCTTGATACCATCATAAACAGAGATTTGTTACTACAGAGGGTCATTCTGGATAAATGGTCTCCTGACAGCCCTATTTACCAGGAGATCAGGAGGAAGCAGGAGCCTGTGAGTGCAGAGGTGGGGGAGGCTGGAGCTGTGTTCCAGCTGACAGCAGCATTCATCTGCAGAACTGTGCAGCACCTAATTAACGTGCAGCAAAGCTGCCCATGGCAGGTAGTGTCATAGCAGGACATCAGCAGGGAGGCAGACAGATAGAGAAGGGCAAGAGGAGAGGATAGAGAGATGCGTGGAAGAATTGCGGGGAAGCAGAAGAGAAGGGGGAAATGGAAGGCAGGCAAAAAAATAAGGACAGCCCACTGCTTCTTCACCCTACAGGTGCATCTTCCCTCTGGCTTCCCTAACAAATTCCTAATTGTAGTGACTTTTTGTTTTTCACCTGGCTGCTGTGAAGTGATTGACCTTTCTGTAATGTTAATAATGTCTTCAAGCCTAGTGCAGCAGCCAGACCTCTCTAGGGGCAGTGAGAAATGCTAGGGCATGGGAGAGGAATGGAGCACACAAGGGGTTTTTTGCTCCTTCAGATGAATTCAGGAATCAGGCTTTTGGTTGTCAAAGAATAAATAACCCGATCCATATCTGGAAAGTGAGAGCATCCATGGGCACACACCTGGCTGAAAGTGAGAGGATAGGGATGAGGAGTATGGAAAGGGAATGTGCATGGGCATACAGAGGTGGCAGGAGATTTTATTGTAAGAAGGACCGATCAGCCCATTTCATATAGTTGAATGAGTAGGTGGTAAAAACCATCATGTGGCAGAGGGAGACACAATGTCATGCAATACAAAGGAAGCTTTACTTACAGTGATTGAATCAAGGGGTGGGGAAGACACTTTGTGATGTGTCTATGCCCGTTTGTTCACTGTGTGCAAAATACTCTGTGCTTACATCCCATGTGCCCCTATACGTGCAGATCTCTCAGTGCCCATGTGCTCAGGCTCTGTGTATGTGTCTCTCTATGTCTAGCCACCTTCTGTGTGCCCAGTTCCGCAGTGTGAGCCTGTGAAAGTCTTAAGTGGAAGGTTGGATTTGTGCCTGCAAGCTGCTAGCCCAGGCTGCCATTGCACAGTTGTGCAGGGTAAGAGCATGTGTGTGTGTGTGTGTGTGTGTATGTGTGTGCACGCACGTGTGATCAAATATATACTGCTTCCCTTCTGTACCAGCTGAGTGCCCAAAGAGCTGCAGGGCATGCCATGTCCAGACAGCAGCCCGTGCTCACGGATGCTGTGAATGATACAGGCTAGCTGTGGCAGTCCTCAGCAACTGAGTAGAAGACTCTTAACTTGCACAGACAGCCGGTGCTGGGGGCAGCTGGAAAGGGGCTGGAAACCAATCTATTTTGACAGCTGCTCTGCCAGGGGTGGTTGGGGGCTTCTCTCTTCCTGCTTTCACCACAAACTGGTTACCTAGTGTAAGGCTAACAGGGCTGCTGCTAAATCTGACAGGAATGGGATCTAAGGGGACAAGCACAGAGTGCATTAAGCAGAAGAGCATCAGGAAAGAAAAGCACTCAAGAGCTGCACACTTCTTGCTTCATGTGCTGGTGATACACACTCCTCTCATGCTTGCTGTTTTTCTCAGGTTCACTCTTCTTTTCTGTTTTCCATTGCTCCTCCTCTTTCTCCCCACCTCCACCTTCATGTCTTTTCTAAAGTACTTTCTCTCCATGACCCTACTAAACTCCCAGTCAGGGTACTGTGAGAGCTGGAGCTTCCAGTGTGGTTGGGACCGGTCCTCTGGATACCTTTCAGCAAAGAATTCTGAGAAGGGGCTACAGTCATCCACAACCGATGCCATACTTTTTTCATGATCCGTGGTCTTAGCCAGCCTGGGAAACTCAGAGCCAGACAGGTTGCCAGACGTCATAGAGAACTGTTGAGTTTCTACTTCCCAAAAGGCTCCTGACAGCACTGGTGAACCTTATGCTATGAATAATAGAGGAAACAGTAACAACTGTGAGCCTATTGAGGAGATCTACAAGGGCTGTAATGCCTCAGGGTAAAGTTCATCCTTGTAGATAGGGATTGGTTACAGCAGTTTTGGAAGTAAGCACACAGGGGGAAAAAAAGTGCTCTGTATTATACTTGAAAACCATCCTGAGTCTATTCTGAGTCTTTCTGGCCTCTTCATGCCCCACACTGATCCATTCTCCCCAACCTCCCTATTTTCCTTTAATCCACTGCAGAAAAGAGAGGTTCTTTCTTTCATCTCACAAATGATCTGGAGGAGTCAGTGAAGACCCAATTTGCTCGCTCCACAAATATTGGGAAGAAAAGAGAAAGAGCAAAATGTGTGACTTGGCAGAGGAAGCAGCTTTGTCGCACATCACCCCATAAATCTCATGCCTGACAGAGTTTCTAGTGCTGGAGTCACTTAGAACCATGGCATTGTTTTGGGTTAAATTGATGAATGGCACCAAGAGAGGGGACAGCCTAAAGCACTGAACAGGGACCCTGCCTGCTGGCAGGCCTCTCACTCCCATTCACATTCTGCTCCCTCTCTCCTCTAATGGAGCCTCATCTCTTTAATCAGAAAGTAAGTGCTCTCCAGGTTACTGCCTGAAACGTTCAGAGACACTCTTTAGGAAGACCCGCAAGCAGCAACATGTAGCTTGTAGACTCTTCAATCAGGAGAGGACAAAAGAAGGGAAAGGACAACGATGTTCAGAGTATTCATACATGAAAGGTTACGCTTCCTCAGCTGCCAGTGGTGTCAACAACAACCTATCAAGTTGTTGGAGAAGCTCAATGCCAAGTCAGACTTGGCCAGAAAAGTGATAAGTAAAGAAAAAGCCACCTCTAAAATGAATGAAGTCCAGGGCAATAATCTTCTCTCTTTCAGGAGAAAGAAGTGGGCTCCTGAGGCAGCACACTAAGACAGTGGGAGATTATTCCAAGGCAGTGCTCCGACCTCACTGCAGCCAGTGCTAGAGGACACACTGCTGGGATCAGGCTAAGCCCTTCTTAGAGCCTTTCTTTGACTCCCTGTTTTCATCCCTTCACAGTTTAATTTGCTGAGAAAATGCTGAGAAATACTAAAGGTTTGGTGTCATTTCCTATCCTGTGGTGATCTAAGTGCAAAACAATGTCAGAACATCCCACAAAACTGTGAATATGATTTTTTTACTTCCATTCAGACCCTTTGGCATTCAGACTACACTGGTACCTATGTCTGCAGCACCAAATATGAACACTGCAAGTTGATTCACTCTCACTCTTACTTTGAATCTCTGTCTTTCACTCCTCCCACCTGCCCCATCCTCCTTTTCATGTAACCCAAGAACCCTGTCTCCTGATCTGCCACTGGTCCTCAAAGGTTACCTTTGCCTTTACCTTCCACTCCCAACCTCCTCAGATTTCCCTGCCAGGCATGCCTGTATTTCTCCCAGTTTGTTCCCACTACATTTTTTACTTCTTGATGCTCCCCAGGGAAATTCTCTTCTGTTTTTCACATAATTTTTCCTGCAGGTGCAGGACTCCTTAAATACCAAGTTTACTCTTTAACTGCCAAAATCTGTAAATCAAATGTCCCCTTCAGAGCTGCAGAAGTTTTTTGACTGAGGCTTTCGAAAGAAGCCACTGTGACTTTGGTACCCAGCGCCCAACATGGCCACCAGTCCTCTTTCCTTTAACCTTCAGCATCTGACTCAGCCTTGTTCTGTGCAACAGAAGCTCTGGCTGGCCAATCCTGCTCTCTCGCTCTTTTGGTCTCTGGGGAAAATACAAATTTAGAGTTCAGCATCTTTACTTCCACAATCACTGCCCTCCATTGTCATTGGGATGCAAACATTAAGGAAGGCAGGGAGATTCCTCAGGTATCTGGGAGGAAGCACGAGAATATAACTTGCACTTCAGATGCTTCATGGGATGTTTGCTGAAATAAAGGGAATGTGTAAGACTCTCAGAGAACTCACAACAGGTAGGCTAAACAGAGCAATGAGGTGTGCTAGACACTAAAAGGCCAAGGTCTGGAGATGAGAAGTGGAATAGGTCCTGGGGAGAGCACCTTCCTTGCTTGGCTGCTGGCAGACACAGTGACAGCAGCCCTTCTATGAAGGGTCCTCAGCACAGAGTAATATCAGCTGTGGCATTTTCTAAATGCTGACTATGCTGATGAGCAGGTCTGCTTCGATGAGTTTACCCTCCAGAGAGATTGTGCATGGGCCCAGACAGAGGAAAGGGAGGAAGAACAACAGTTTGGGACAGGAGAAAGAGACAGTGACTTGCAGACTTAGATCTTCTCCGCTTGAGTGGCTGCTTTGAGGGATGGGGGAACAGGAACAGATCACACATGTTCGCTGCAGGTAGCAAGATCTGCAGATCTTCTCAGCCAAATGTCTTTCTCTCAGAGCTGGGACTGCTTCCTGAGGCAAATGAAGCTATTCTATCCAAGGTTAAACTGGATCTGTGACAGTTTAAGGTCTGTGACAAGTGTCTGCCACTACATGTATAACATGTTCCGTCTTCTCTGAAAGCTTCCAAGCACCCCAAGCATTCCCAAGCACCCCAGCTTTCCTAAGGTATGGGTCCCCAATGTCCTCTCCGTTGTTCTGTTTCAGCTGGATATTATCCCTTCTTTGCATCAGCATGAGCCCCACCTGATGCTTAAGCAGAAAGGGACTCCTAGAATCTCCTGGTGCAACATTTGCCTTGCCATGGGACCCCTTAGATGGCTTCTCTGTCCTGAGGTGGAGAGAGCAGTTTGGGCCTACCCAGCCTATTTCATCTGGGGGGCACAGATTTAATGTACATGCCACATCTACACTTTTGAAGTCTCTCTGGGAGAAAGTCTGCTCCTTCAGTTGCCTAGCCAGCCAGACAAGTAAGGGACATGCAATGTGTCAGCTTCTAGCTATGTACAGCAGACTTTTTTGGGGGGGAACTGTGAACAGGAACATGGGGGTCACGCTGCCTGTTGGTGATCTCTAGGAGCCTGGACTACAAGGCAAGGCCAAAGGCTGAGCATTTGTAAGAGCAGCTTTGGGTACCAGAGGACCTGCATGCGCCTGGGCTTTGAAGCAGGAATCCCCATCTCTCTACCATGCAGCCTTGGACACACCAGCTGTCTGGCTAAACCTGGTGACTGTGCTAATTGGGAGCACAGGGAGAGGGGTTGAGACATGTCAGGGAAAGATGGAGAGAGCAGGCATCAGTGATGGCATGGTGGGACAGTTGAAAGCAGAGGGGAAGATTGCAAGGCAGAATGAGGAATGGCAAAGAGGTTGAGGAGAAGGAGGGGCTGAGTCAAGCACAGCATTTGTGAGAGCGGGCAAGCATGCGTCAGAGCTGCAGAGACTCAGGGATGGTGTCACAGGCAAGGCTGGAGTATAAATGGAAATTCTCACTCAGCCGCATCAAAGCCACATTGGTGAATGAAAAAAAGGCAGCTTGAAGGAGTGAAGGAAAACTACACAGCTAAAGCAGCACATCCACCACCTTCTGGAGCCCCTCAGTAGTGTTGTCCCACCCCATCAGTGGAGGCTGCTGAGCAGAAGGCTAGGCAGTCAGCAAACTGGAGCAGGCGAGGGACACTAAGTTACTAGCTTGTTTTTAATAAAGCAATAGGGAGAATTAACAAAGATACACAGTCTTTTTTTTGTTGTTGTTATTCCTTTCTTGCCTTTTCCCCCGTCACACATGTGCATGCACACACACACACACACACATACTCACGCATATGCTCTTCCTCCCTGATCCCTGCCTGCACAGATCTGGTACCCTTGGCAATCAGCTAGCCCTCCTTTCCCCACCACCCTTATCCCCCAGCTTCTGTGTCCTCCAGGAGGTCTTTTGTGTACTGATATTTCTCATTAGGGTTCCAGGAATCCATGAGACTCTCACAGCCCCAGGTGCTTGAAACATAGTTACCCCTCCCCTCAGTGATGTCCTAGAAGAGTTGAAGAGGCTTGGGCTGATTAAATGTGCTGTTCTTGGAGGAGTCAGGCACCATCTGTCCTGCAGTCTGGTTAAGGTGAGACTGAGGTAGAGGAGAAAGAACAATGATCTCTTAAGTCAAGGGAAATATGGTCGCCCTTGCAGGATGAGCTGGTCTCTAACTCCCATAGTTTTTTGCCCCTGTGGCTCCCCTCATGGCCATGTTTCATTCAATTCTATTTTCTGCTTGGCCACAGCTCCAAACAAGTACCACAGGACCCACAGTCATCTCTATCCCCAATCAGATCTGCCTTCTATCTACATCCTTTAGCCATGCTGCCTTCTACTCTCAAATTCCTGTTTCTTTTTATCTAACACCTTTCTCCTTCTCCCATCTCTCTGTACACTGAATTTCATGGCACTGGAGAGGAGCCTTAGAAAAGTCAAGATGGATCAGTGCAGATTAGCCTCAAGGTCTGCCTGTTCCTACCAGCTGTCTTTACCCACTGCTCATTCTCCTGTGTCACAGGAATAAAGTTTTCTCCAGAGCAACAGGGAATGCCTTCTCAGACAGAAATATAAGTGCTGAGAGTGTAAGTGTCATCATGTCATTGGGGCTGCAGGTTAAAGAGTCCAAGGACTGAGCTGCCAAGAACAAAAAGGCAGCTGCATGGATGAATGGCACCTTTTAATCTGGATCTGTTGTGGTCTCCTAATGCCACAGAACTGACTCTTTCTGTTCGCTAGCAGCAAGATAGTGAGCCTCTGGCTTTGAAAGCCCCAGAGCCTAAAAGCAAAAGGGATGCCCCCGTGGGAGAAACAAGCATGTTGCAACTCAGTGAACTTATTTATATTGAGAACTTTGTGGCATCCAGGTGACTCCACATGAGCTATATGAATAGAGAGGAGCAAGTATTTCCATTTGATGGTGTTGAGGTTCACTGTGGTATACCAGCCAACCTAGATCATCTGTCTGACACTGGTGACTGACAGGTTTACACAAGGGAGAGAGTAGCATCAGAATTCCTGTGTCATAGCCATGAGTGTGTTTGTGAACACCACTGTGCCATGGGACACAGAGGGCTCCTTTGTGTAAACAGCACTGACTCAGTTCCAGCAAGGCAGAAGGAAGGATCCTTCCTACTACATCCAGCCACTTCCTCAGAGAGAGGGATTGTGAGCCTGATGGGAGGATAATCCTGACAAAATCAGTGCACTAACATGATCCAGACTTAATGTCCACATCAGAACCAGTCACATCAGTGCTAAGAGGTCGCTAGTGTTCGTGGAAAGAATGTCACCTGCATGGTGACATCATAGCAGTCCCATGGTCACACGGTTTGGATGTTCAAATGCTTGCTTCAACATGGTATATTAGCAACACCAAGGTGGGGCTCTGCTTAAGTTTGCTGTGAGCACATTAATTGAAGCTAGAGACAGCAATATGGGGGAACAGTTTGCTCCACACCTCTCAATGTGGTCGAATCTTTGCATGATTCTACTTCTTTCCCCTTCAACCTGAAGGTCAAAACCCAGTTTTCCCCATGAGGTCAGATCTCAGAATGCATATTCCATTTCACAGAATCACAGAATCAGCTTGGTTGGAAAAGACCTCTGAGATCATCGAGTCCAACCTTTGACCTAACACCATCTCGTCTACCAGACCATGGCACTCAGTGCCATATCCAGTCTCTTCTTAAACACCTTCAGGGACAGTGACTTCACCACCTCTCTGGGCAGCCCATTCCAATGCCTTATCACTCTCTCTGTAAAGAACTTCTTCCTAATGTCTAATCTATACCTCCCCTGGTGCAGCTTAAGACTGTGTCCTCCTATCCTACTGTTGGTTACCCGTGAGAAGAGACCAATACTACCCTGGGTACAACCTCCTTTCAGGTAGTTGTAGAAAGTGATAAGGTCTCCCCTGCCTCCTTTTCTCCAGGCTAAACAGCTTCAGCTCCCTCAGCCAACCCTCACAGGACTTGTGCTCCAGTCCCTTCACCATCCTCATTGCCCTTCTCTGAACACACTCCTCAAAATCCTTCCTAAACTGAGGGGCCCAGAACTGGACACAGTACTCAAGGTGTGGTTTAACCAGTGCTGAGTACAGGGAAAGAATCGCTTCCCTGGTCCTGCTGGCCACACCATTCCTGATACAGGCCAATATGCCATTGGCCTTCTTGGCCACCTGGGCATATTGTTGGCTCATGTTCAGTTTCCTGCCAATCAGAATTCCCAGATCCTTTTCTGCCTGGCTGCTCACTTTTGCTTATTTCAATCAAAATTGCCTGAGGAAGAAATTTCCCATTTGCCCTAGATCCGTTCAACATCTTTGTCACCCCGCACTCCACCCTCCCATCCTGTGAATGGAAAGAAGAACATCTCTCTGTCCTCACTCTCCCACCCCTCACCCTGCCTGCCTTCAGTCCTCATGAACATCACAGTCAGTTCCTGTGCCATTGGAGCAGCTTGCTTCTCTCTTGATTTTTCACAAGTGATTATCCAAGTCAGAATTTGTCACCCACAGAATGAAAGGAAAATGAACCTTCAATCACAGATGCAGATCTACCTGCTGAAAAAAGAAACAGGGAGGGGGGAAGAGATGGGGGAGGTGGGCAAAGGAAGGGAAAAAGAAGGAGAAGGGCATATGCAACAGAAAGAAGAAACTGAACAAAATGAGCAAGAATGAAGATAGGAAACCTGGAGAAAAGAGGGGGCAGGGCTGTGAAGAAGTTGAGGTGAGGAGACTAGCTGAGGAAGAGCAACTGAAGGGTAGTTTTTCATGATAACATGAAAAATGGAGGGGTAGAGCAGGAGAGATCACTATATCTGGAGATGGAACAGTGAGATTTCCTTATTTTCCTTCCCATCTCATTTCCTACCTGATTCAAACCCACTGCACTCATCTCCTCCAACTAGCAGCAGGATGGATCCTTCTTTGGTGCTGTGAGGGGATTCTGCCTGCCCTTGAGCCTGTGCAGGGGCAAAGTAACTACTGTGGTCTGGCTCTGTGAAATGCCTTGTCCCTACACTGCCCTAAAGCATGCCCACACACACTTGCAGGTCTCTCAGATGAGAAGATGGTTATCACACATACTCTTAGTCATCACTTAGCAAAGATAAACATATTTAGCGCTTAATCTTCCCTCATCAGTCAGGCCTTCCTTTGCCCCTCTATCTGCTGCTCTGCCCTGAATCTTCTCCATTTCAGTTAATAAGCTGCCCAGTCAAGCAGAGCCCTCCAGAGAGGGGCCAGCAGCTCCCTGACTCAATCCTTCTATAAGGACAACTATTTCCCTCTCTATGCTCCCCCCTGCCCTCTCTATCTCCTCCAAATATGGAGGAGATATATATGGAACAGCTATGGATTTTGTTTTGTAATCTTCTCTACCCTTGCCTTCTCTACCACCCTTGCTAAGACCAACAATTTGCCACCAGGTCTCTCAATGACTATTCTCCTTTAAAGAACCACTTACTGTTGTCAGATGGAGTGGAGACAGTTTTGAGTTCTTGAGAATTATGTATAAGAGTATATGTGCTCCCAAAAAATAAAAGGAATAGTGCGGCTGAGAAAAGTTTGACAATAAGAAACCCATATACAAATAAAGCTCCAAGACAAAACCCACTAAGTATTCCAAATACAATTTAAAATTCATTATGAAAACCATATCTCATTCTTATGAATCCAAAGACTTTTCATTATACCGCAGTGTTTGTGGTGTCACATGCTTCCCAAGATGTTTATGTGTCTATTTATGTGTTTATGCCTTCCAGTAGCTTCCAGAAATCTAGTATTTTAGAACTCTGCTACCAAACCCCTTCAGCTATCCAGGTTGTAGCCCTGAAGTACCAAAGCCCAGCGGTGCCTCCCCTATTCTGGGCACACTGACTGGTCACATACCCAAAACACAGTCAGATCTGGTCTTCTTGCAGCCTCTATGTGGCCACAGCAACCTGACAGCAAGGGCCAGAAGGGTGAGGTAGCCCACTGTCTCCAAAGATGTAATGGAACCAAGGTTTTTCAGATACCACACAGAAATCATGGTGAGAGAAAGTAGTCGTTCACTGCGCTGCATGTAGCAATATCATGATCAGTTCAAAAGCTCCAATACACAAGCACAAAGTGATGCTGGACTCTATAGCTGGACACACCCCCACTGGGAAGGCAGTGCGGAATCCAGGACAGGGCTGTGCATGTCTGACAGGGCTGAATAAAAAAGATGCTGCAGGTATAATGATTGCTAGGGAGATTGCATTTGCTTGTGGATGAGGATGGAGGATCTGACTGGATTTTGAATAAGTTCTGCTACAAACGGATCGAATGTCCTTTAATCAGATGGATTTAGCTGCTGCCTTACTTTAAGATGGTTTCAGGACACAATTAACCTCCTGTCTGCAGCATTAGTAGTCATCATCTAAACAAAGGCATACACCACTTCCCAAAACAAGGAGGTTTGTGATAGAAGAGCTGTGCTTGAGAGAACTAAAGAAAGCAGTCCAGTCTGATAAAACAGTGAAACTAGAGATACAAAGTAAAAGACCACTAAGAACAGCCTGAAGAAAGGTTTTTGGGCAGCAAAGAAATCGTCTCCTAGTTTTTGACTTAGCAAAGCAGCACTTTATAGTCCCTTGGGAAATAGAGAGTGTCCCCAGAGAATTTCCTTGATCTATTGTTAATAAATCTCCTTAAAGGAAAATAAAATACAGGAGTTTGAACTTCAGCCAACACCTTGAATCAAAAAGATGCAACACGTCATCTGAGGATAAGTCTCAAGCAGGCATCCTGTAATCTGTGTCTTCTCACTCTACAGTATATCTCCCATTAGGTTCACCTCAGCACTTAGCTAGCCTGGGCAGGACTCTGCCTTTTCTCTCTCACTTACAGCAGCATGTATGTGCACAACAGGTCAGCAGCAGCCAGGGAGCAAATACAGAGCTGCCTACATATCTATCCTCAGAGATAAAAAGAGACAGTAATATTTGAAGAGGATGGGAAGGAACTCACACAGACCCTTGCCGTTTCTCTGTACACTGGCTTTTCCTTCATCTACCTCCTGCTCCACTGCAGCCAGAGGGATGTTTTCCCTGTTGACTCCAGAAGCAGCAGGAGCCAGCTACTAATTAGGATCCAGTATGACAAAGCACAGAATATCCTGACACTGCTAGACCGCAGTCGCCTAGAGGCAAAGGAGACAGTGCCTGCTGGAGGATCACTTTCATTAAGATGAAGAACATCAAACAGCTTTCCCTGAACTGACATCCATCTGTCAAAGTAGCCTGCAAAGAAAGGCAAAGCTGACAGGGGCCCTAAGGAGAATCTCATTAGGATGGTTTTAGAGGGGCCTCTTGATGAGAGAGCTGTGGGGACTATCTTCCTCCTTCCATCAGGAATGACTCTTGCCTGTCAGTTTGTTCACTCCATTCTCAGAGGCTGATGGGGATGGACAGGTAATACTGATGGAGGTCACGGGCACAGGAATGTGACCAAGGAAGAGGCACAGGACTGAGGGAGAAGTTGTAGAGCAGGGCACTGAAGAGCAAGGACACAGAGGGAACAGTCAAAACATGCCTTGCTTTTTGGCTCTGAGAAGAGGAAGCTGCTGTGAACGGCAGACTACCACAGCAAGCACCCTAGGCGGTACTGGGTCGACCAAGCAGAGACTAATAGGAGTGAGAATAACATCTCTCCTCCTTGTGCACATATGCACACTATGCAGAATTGAATAAAGACAGCTATTCTGCTCTTTGTGCATAGGACTTGGGCATAGCTTTCACTCCAGAAACATCTGCACACCCCTAGAGGGTCTACAAGATCTCAGCTCAGCTGAATTCACCCACAACCCAGCCTGACAGGTGTGGGTATACTTCCTTTCTCATGGCAGCAGTGATGAAAAAAGGATCCTTCACAGAGAACAGCAACATGCATGCCTGGATGGAAGAGGTGAAATCCCAGGGACATAGAGTTCTCTGGATCTGAGATACAGACACATGGCTCTAACATAGACCAGTGATCTCTAGAAGGTTTAAAACCAGGCATTTATCAAGCACTGTAACCCTCTCCTGAGGCAGTCCTGCTGGTAAGTGCATTCAGACACTTGCCCTGCAGTACAATAAGAAGGCATGTGCTCAAATTCCCCAGCCAGCTCTGATTCAGTAATCACAACAAGTGTTCATTAGTGCCTGCAGGGACATCCTACTTATTAGAAGTGGTCAGCTGGGCATTACACTGTGCTCAAGTAGTTCAGCAGTCTCTACTCTCTAGAACTGACCTTGCAATTTACTGCTACACACATGGGTGACATCATTTGGTCTCGTTAGAGGCTCACATGGGTGATATCTGTGCCTTTTGTTAAAAGTTGCTACTCATAATCTCAGGATGTAGAAGAAAAGTCTAATGTTTTCATTTCCTTAGAAAGCTCACGCTGATGATCTGTCTTTGCAGATATCTTTAGACCTGCCACACATGATCTCATTGTTTTGTCTACGGCAAGGGTGGGAGACCTAAAGCCCATGGGCCATATACAGCCTGAAAGAGCTCATGAGCCTGGGACATATCAGACACTTGGCATGCTCAAAAGGCATGCACCTGAGCAACACGAGAGATGCCCCTGGCGCAGGTCACTGTCTTTGCATATGCAATCACAGTCTCAGTCAAAGACACAGCTCACAAAACACATTCCCAAACAGCACTGAAAAGCACTTTGTGTTATTGCTATGCAGTGCTAAAGGATATGTGAATTTGTAACCAGATGAAATGTGTTGGAAAGACATGCTCTCTCACCAGGAAAGAACAGGCTCATCAGCCCTGCATCAGGACTTTGCAGTGATGACATCACCCAGGCTTAGAAGGGCTCTGCCAGATGATGTCACATGGTACCTCTGACAATCTGCAGTGCTGATGCTGTCCCTGGTTTTAAGGGTTGACACAAATTATGTCAATCAAGGAGTGAGTCAGAGGTCTGAAAAGTGGTGTTCACTGCAAGATCATCCACCTCTCTTCAGCTTCTCCTCCAGAATGTCTCCTGTAGGTCCTGTGTGGTATTTGTCAGCACTGGGCAAATGTTTTGGATAGCCCAGGGCAATAAAAAAATTCTGGAATCCAGAATCTCACCCTTTAAATCCCTGAGGACCCACAGTAATGGTGCTATCTCCCATATCCACAGCCTTGGTGGTACACATTTCTTCCAGCTTTTCCTCTCCTCTGAGGATGGTCACTCAAACATGGAAGACTGTTCCCAGCACCTGGCTCACGCTGCTGTCCCTCCAGCTGGCAGAGAGCTGAGCTGCATCTTATAGTTCACGAGAACTATAGTTCTTATAATTCATCTTATACTTCATGTTTTGCCACCACACTTCCGCACTCTTGCAAGGCTTCAAAAGGATCTGTCACTGAGCTCTGACCAAAACGAAGAGATCTTTGAGCACCGGATGGCAAGCAATTCCCTCTGCAGAGGCAGCAGGAGTAGGAAAGCTGATGTGTTCAAGCTAAGCAGGTGCTAGGAAGGAATATGATGTTCCGATTTCCCCAGGACTGGGAGTTTGTGGTGAGACAAGACTGGGTCTGGCCAGCTGCAGGAGCTGGCTATGCTGTGCTGGCCATTTGGCTCTGGGGAGGAGCTTCCTGCAAGAAAGAGGAAGACCATCTGCCTTTTCTTCTGCTTACAAACAGCACAAACACAAAGGCAGCAGGACTGGCTGTGGGAGCAGGATGGCAGCTACTATCTGCCAGAGCATTTAGACTAGTCCTTCTTGCCTTCCCAGTGTAAACAGAAGGAAAAAGCGTTATCCAACCAATCTCCCTCATTTCCGTCCTCACTACTGGAGACCAGTCAGGTGGTATTTCAGTTTTGGTGGGATTGGAGGATAAGCACCATAACAAGGAAGGCATATGTACAAACAGGAGATTGTGGTGACTTTTCAGATCCCAGGGCATCACTGACTAGGGCCAGAAGGGTCAGTACATAGCTCTTAGAACTCCCCATCCTCACCTGAAATCTGCCAACCCACTACAACTCCAAGCCCCTGAAGTGGCTTCCCAGGCAGGGAGAAGATTGGAAACACTCCACTATAGCTCACCCCTCTCCTTCTCCCTGGCTTTCATGCTCCTGCTCACACACACGTGGCAGCTGTCTCAGGCTTCCTCACACAGTCTATCTCACACACACACAAGCTCTAACACAAATGCAAAGGCTACAGGACTCCTGTCTCTCAAGCATTGTATAGGATACCTCTGCATCACACAGTGTGTTTCACACACTCTCTCTCTCCCCCTCACACTTGTGCTTGCAGACATCTTTTTGTTCTGGCTGTTTCTCTTTTTAGCATTGGTGGGAGTTTCAGGGAACAAGGCTCTGTCTTATTCACTCTGCAGCATCTTATTCCCCGGTAGTCTGTACCATTTGTTTCTGATATTACTGCTATTTGCTTTGCTCAGGACTCAGTTCAGTCCCCTTAAGGAGGAACTCAAACTATTATGGCTTAACAAGAAACATGCCCAAGTTCCTACTAATTTGCCTTCAGCACCTGCCTTTGTTGGCAAGTCCATAGGGTTTTTGTTTTAGCCCCGGCTCTGTTTGGATGTCTTACCTGTCAGAAAGTGATGTTTTCAGCATGTGGCAGGTTCACATGAGTCAACCTGAACACTAGGTGGGCTTAATGTGAGAACAAGCTATATAGTAGCAAAGATCAGCTCTGAAAGATTAACTGTTGAACTGCAGTCCAACTGCCTGGAAGAAGAGATGATCCTCTATTTCCTTATTGCAGGTGTGGATTATCACAGCGGGTAGTCATGCAAATGGCTCATCAAATAAAACCTTAATCTTTGGCTTCCTTTTCTCCCCAGCTCACTAATAACTGTAGGGTACGGGGTTTTTTTGAAGATGGGTCTTTGCGAAAATAAGAGTTCATATTTTAACACCGGCATTGCTCTAAGTGTGATGTCTGAAGATGGTAAGAGTGGCGAGGTTTGTGTGAACGATAGCTATGATACAGTCAGAAATAGATGGACTGAGTGGACAGGGTATCAGGTTCCCACGCAGGTCTGGAGGAGGCAAATGCAGCAAGCCCAAAAAAGAGCTTGTCCACTTTTACAATTAATTTGGCTTGTCCAAAAAAAAAGTAATTTATCTCCCTCTACAAATCTTGCCTTACCAACACTGTTCCAACCTAGCAGGAATCATAACCGCATGGATTCCTCCCAGCAGCATCGCCCCTCTTAGAAGTAAATGCCTTTAGAAGACAGAGGAATTTAAGTTCTATCCTTTCCAGTTGGAGTGATCCTTCCCATGACTTCCTATAGTGACATTTATATTCCTCCAGTCCTCAGGCACTTCTCCCTAGTCACCGTGTTTAAAGATTATTTAGGTTGACCTTAAAACAGTATCAGCTAGCTCCCTTACCACTGCTGGATACATCTCATCAGGGCCCATGTACTTACCTACGTCTAGTTTGCTGAAGTATTCTCTTATCATCTTCCACACAGGTTCAGTTGCTCCCTACTTTCCCTTGGTCTCTGGAGCCTGGCATTTCTGAAAGCCATAATTATTAGTGAAGAGCAAGTTAAAGAAGTGGTCATTCAATACAACTGCCATGCCTTGTCTCACCAGGGCACTTGGCCCATTAAGCAGTGAGCCCACATTGCCCAAATCTTCCTTACACACTTCTGTATTTTTGTTGTTTTTAAGTTTCTGGGCATAAGGAACTCACCTGGAGGTTTACTCAGAGACATTCAGCACTGAGTCCCACAGGTAAGTAGTGCACAGCATAACTACCACCTGCTCAAAAGAGAATGTGAAACCGACTGCAAACAAGAACATTAGCACATCTAGCACAGTCCTGCATCTCCCAGGATCAATCTCACAGGGACTTTCCTGTGTCAAGATGTATCTTGAGACTTAAGGGGGCTTTAAGTCATGAAGTCATATGTTTCAGCTTCTTCCTTGTTTATTTTCACCTATAAAATCCTGGGGTTTATACTATCCTACCACACCCCATACACACTCCTGTGCCAGCAACCACTGACATCTGCATTCTTGTCATAACGCACATTTTCCTGGTAGAAGGATTCCACTGCCCTGGACCATGGTTCTCCCTCTCTCATATCTTCTATGGTGTCTGGTCTTGGTCACAACATCTGCCATGGTGCTAAACAGAATAATTGTGAAGACTCTGGTCCCCAAGGTCAGTGTGTCTCCAGAGCTGTCCTGACATATGGTTTTATAGTAATCCCTCACCTCTTCACACCTCAAATTTTGCGACTTCACCTCTTCGTGGGGTTTTTTCCCACAGAGACGTAATAGGCTTCCCTTGATACTTTGCAGTGTTTTTCCAAGTCACCCAAGCAGCGGATGGCCACGCGTGAGCAGAGTGCCTTTGCCGCGCCGGAGGGTGGAACCAGCCCAAGCCAGGGGGTGGAGGGGTCGTGCCTCTCACTAGCTCGAGGACTGCCCGGAGTTACTCACCCCAGGGCTGTGGAGGGACGGGGGCTTGACAAAGTGCTCTACTGGAGTCTCGGGGCACCTCACCCCTGCTGCCACCCTGCGCAGTTTCAGCACTGCACCATTCTTCCACCCTGTGCAATCTCAGGGCCATACCAAGCTGCTGCCCTGTGCAGTCTTGGGGCTGCACCGAGTACCTGCTGCCACCCAGGGCAGCCCTGGGAAGACATTCTGCCTTGCCAGGGAAGGGAAGGGGTGGACAGGACTCTCTCAGATCAGGGCATGGCAGCGACCTCCCCTCCGCTCCCTTGTCCCTGCCCGCCGTGCCGGGAAGGGCAGAGAGGACCCCATTTGCTCCTCTGTCCTGTCACACAGCGCGGGAAGGTGCCAGGAATGCCCCCCAGCGCTCAGGGGCTGAGGTGGCAGGGCAATGTGTGTGGCTTATTTGCATATGTATGATCCACCGCACTTTGCACATTTTAGCTTTTGCAGTACCTCCCAGTCCCAAACCCCCACTAAATTAGAGGAATTTCTGTATTTGATGAGAAGCCCAAGCTAAACGTAGTTCTTTCTCCTGTTCATTTGTCTGAGT
This sequence comes from Pitta sordida, assembly GCA_013390025.1. Classification (NCBI taxonomy): domain Eukaryota; kingdom Metazoa; phylum Chordata; class Aves; order Passeriformes; family Pittidae; genus Pitta; species Pitta sordida. Next base: position 7,857 of record WEKX01010587.1, on the reverse strand, counting down.
GTTGCTATATAGATTTAAACTTTTTTTCTGCTTGAGCATCCCACTAGTCCTTTCAGTCCATGCCAAATAGGGATAAGGCCTGAATTTTATGCAGGTGCTCCTTGTGTGCTGGGAGAACCAGAAACAGCAGCTGCAGATACTCTGTTCTGAAACTGAGTCTCACTGCTGCAATGCTGGGAAGCTTCAGATGCAGCTCTTTTCCTATCAGGTCTGTCAGATTATCAGCATCTGGCATTCCAGACCATTGCAGCAGCCTTGCAGGGCAGACCTTGGCACAAGGATGACAGAGGTTGGATAAGATGTGCAATAACATGCTGGGTCATCATGAAGGTCCATCTTTCCCAGTGTTCTGTCTTTCTCCCTGATACTGGCCAACAGCAACTTAAAGACTTCCAGAAATTTGATTTAAACACTTTGGCAAGGAACTCCATCAGCTATTTCTGTATTATGATATGAGGTTTCCTTGAATTTTCTCTTAAACCTGATCCTTAATTATTTCAAGGGTACTCAACATTCCAAATTCTAAGGAATAGACAATAGTTTTGCCCTGCTTGCCTTCTTCAAACTATTTATTATTTTAGAATCCTCAGTGGAGGAGAAGATGCAGGCAGCTTTGATTCATGCTGACATGGCAGGTTTTCTGCTGTTTTTCCACAAAATACTTCCTTCATTTAGGAGAAAGATCATGATCCCTGGACAAATAAATTCGCTGCATCTGCTTGGTGGTCACCTGGTGATGATCATACAAAGACCCGAAAACACGTGCCTTCTTCCACAGGCCTTTTTTCCTGCCCTAAATGCTAGCAGTGCAGGAGGAGTAAGCTATGAGGGCTGCCTCATCTGGAGGATGAGAAACCCTGACACTATGGCTGTCTGCAGGGAATGTTTCTGGCAAGAGTCTTCTGGATGTACGCTGTCCAAGGAACTTTGGTGCAGATCCAAGGAATCGCTCCTGTCCAAATGGCTCCAAGTGGTGTCAGCAGAAGCAGGAGGAACTGACCCATAAGAGGAATCCTTTCCTGCCCACCAAATCCCCTCATTTATAATACCAGGTGGGGAGCACATGCTCCCGGAGGAATCCAGCTGCACCTATAGAGCTTGTTGATGGTAAGTTCTGACTCCAGAGACTCCATGTGCCAGACCATACAATCCAGCTTGGGCTGTGATAAACTGGGAAAGGACCCAACACTGCCCCACTACCATCACACAAAGTGGTGTCTCAAGCGCTGATGAAGCAGATGGATGCCTCTCCATCCTCTGCTCATCTTCATGGATCCCAACAGGGGCACATAGTGAATTAGCCTGTGATCCAGCTGTAGAATAGCTGGTTCAGCTAGATCCCAAAACCTTTTTCTTGTAATCTAACATCGTGTTTCTCTCACTGCAGCACTCAGAGACCTGGATTTTCACTTCAGATCTTCCTATTTACTAGGAATCTTTGGAGACTGACTTCAGGGCTCCTACAAGTGAAGCAAGAAAGAAGTCCCAGTTACCCTATGAGCAAATTGCTAAAAATATCAGAGTCATGTGGGATTAATTCTGTACTTGCTGTACACAGAGAGATGGCTTGTTTAATAGATCACTGAAACAGAAAGGTCCTAGGGATTCATTGAGATTTTCTTTCTCTGCCCACCAAAGCTGCTCTCTGAGTCATTATGTGTAGTGCTGAGTCTGTCCCTTGCTTGTAAGAACAGTATGTTATTTTCTCTCCTTCAGTCATTTCTGAGGTGATGCCCCCACCCAAATCTGTTTGTCTTCCTCTGTACTATTGCCTTTGTTAAGAAATTCAAGCCTGTGGGTGACGCTCAGACACCACAGTGGGTCATTTCTGGGATCAAAGTGTGGGAGAAGTTGGTTACTGTTGACAACATTCAAAAAGGAACAGGAGAGACCTGGGGATCTGCCAGGGAAATGTGTCTGCAGGAGAAGGTGCCTGATCCCTCATGGAAGTACTTCTCCAGGGATGCTTTGAGTGTTCACCAGGTTTCTATTTCCAATGTTACGGCACCATGTTAAAAGAAGCCTACCTCTTCCCTTCCTGCTTCACAATCACAGCCATTTCTGAAAAAGTCACAGCAGGAGTAATTTGGGCAGAGATATCATCTCAGAAATGACTGAAGGAGAGCATATCCAACTAACTCAGCCTAGAAGGACAAAGCTGTAAGACTTGGGGTGGGCCGGGGTGGAGGGGTGGGGTGAGGGTATACAAGACACTGTAAGTTTGTTTCACACACTGACTGTAACTCAGCTGCATCCCAGATTCCACCTTCTGTCCACCCCAGTGCAGTCTAGCTTGGTCCCACAAGAGTGTCTGTGTGAACCTTAGTGCAGAGTAGGACTTTCAATGCACACTGATGCAGTAATGCACTAAACCCATTGGTGAATACTTGCTCAGACAAGCTTTGCCTTTTTTCAACCCTTTCTGAGCAATGAGCTGGCACTTTTTTTGCCTAGTTTCTTGGCTTTTTTTCCACCCCATATGGTCAATATTTAATTTTTGGTGAACAAAGATATTTTTTCACATTCTGTTTTCCTGCAGGAAACCACTTCCTAGCAGGTCTGGATGACTCAAGATGTGAGGAATCATGTGAGATATTTTATGAGAGGGGAAAATATGTGGACATGGGAGGAGACAGAAGGAGTTAAATGGAAGGAAAGAAATGGAGAAATAGGAAAAGGACAACACATGGAAGATGGTAGGTGAAGATATAAAAAAAGTGAAGGAGAGGAGAGATGGTTGATATCATTATTCTCTAGGTAATGAAGAGGTGAAGCTCAGTGAAGGAAGGTGGAGAACAGAGAAAACAGGAAAAAAGAAAAGTGTGAGTGTTTGGAAATTGTAAGAAAAGCACAATAGGCATGAAAGAAGAAGCGCTGATGGCCTGGAAGGTAAAGCAGAGGTGGGAGGAGAACCTGTGTCCTGTTCTGACAGTGGTTTCACCTTCAGGCACACAGACTGCACAACGGGGTTGGGGAAATGATTGCCCCCTTCTCTGTTGAAGATCTAGGTGGGGCTGAGGGAGCAGTGTCTCCTCATCATCCCTGAAGTCAAACAACCCAGCAATGGCAGAGTGACAACAACTGCAGACAGAGTAGCTCTGGGACAACAGGGACAGCAAAACCTGCAGGATCACCTCCCTCCCTTTCACACTCCACCGCTGGACTGGTCCTCTCTCCCACTGGACACTCAGTCACAAGCAGACTAACCTTCTTACAGAGGTAGATAGGATGAACCCATGATGCCTTCTTACAGAACCAGCCTACCCATGCAGGAACAGAGTTGTCATCTAAGAGCCTTTCACGGACACTCAAGCCTCGGTGTCTATGGACATTGCCCTGGTAATTTCTACCTTCCAGTTCAGTTCCCTGCAGCAGTGGTGGAAGGAATGAGGACCAGTGTGGAACCTGGCATCCAGCTACCCCTGCAACATCAGACCACAGCTGTATGGAAGTTTAAAACCCCTCTACTGCATCAGTCATTAAACCTTAGTCTGTGTCCAACTTTGCTTCTCACTATCCTGAGTTGTGTGCTCAATCCCAGCACCTCCAGTGCCACTAATGAGCCAAAACAGCCTTTTCCCGGCCACCACAGCCACCATCAATGCCACTAACACCTCCTTGCTCCTCTCCCCAAATGGAATATCCTCATGGAATATGGTAACATAGCACTGAAAAGCCTCTAATTAACCCTTATTATATAATTCACAGCTTCATCCTGGCAGCTTCTGCCACAAAGTACTTGACAGTGTCAAAAATAATTATCTCCCTAGCAGGCACTTGAGAAGCAGAGAGAAAGAGAAACAGGTGTCAAGGGTGAGAAATCTTGCACATGATGGTGACACAAGACAGAAAATGCATGGCAGAGAAACAGACACAACAGCTCTCTCCTCCACCTCAGTGGGAAGGGATGAGAAGCTGAGATCTCATGTGTCTCCTGGCCCAATACTCAATTTTAACAAAGACCACCTTTTCCTCCAGACAAGCAGCCACTTCTTTCACCTGAAGGCACTCGTATACAACAAGTACTGCCACTTCAACCTCAATCGGTTTGACGTAAAGCTCCTTGTCCACCCTATGACACAGTTCAGCTTGATCTGGTGGTTTTGGTCAGCTGCATCACTGTCCTGCAGCTCAGGACCTTGCTTCAACTATGCTGTTTTCAGCTGTTAGGAATCCCCAGTCATCAACTCCAGATGTTCAAGCAGGGAAAGAACAGAGTAGAAGGAAAGAATATAGTAGAAGGAAATCCCCAGGCCCATGTGAGCTGACAACAGCAGGCAGCTGGAGCAGGTTTATGCCTATTCGCTCATAAGCCTGTGGGCAAGTCTACCTCTTTCTCATGCTCCTTTCCTGGCTGTGCTTCTCCCTCCTTCAGCCACTTCACCCTAGGGGTTCTCAGCTCCTCCCACTCTTTCTTCAAGTTCCGTCTTATTATTCAGGTCCCGTTTGTCCCTTCATACTCATGGCAGAGCCTCCACTGTCTTTGGAGCTGGAGTAAGACAAGTGGGACAAGGCACTGGGCCGGAAAATTGGGTGCAGAAGCTGCAATGAATTCTTAATGATGCCCTTTCTGGCAATATATACAGAGAGATGGAGCTGAATACTTTTATTTTTTGAAGTGTTTCTTATTTAAAAAGTGATGAGGGTTTTGATTAATTTTCCATAGAGGCACTGGCTGGGCACCTTCTTACTTCTGCCTTGCTTAGCAGGAGTCACCAATACAGCTCCTCAGATTCACTTTAGATGCCATTCCCTTCTCCTCCTTTAAGAATGCATGTTAACTGTCAGTCCCTGAGGAGTTGGGTAATCCCACTGCAAGAGGTATCACACAACTGTGTTGTGAGAGACAGACCCTCTTCCAAGGAGCCTGACAAGAGAAGGGAAGACACAGGTCCCTGCTGAATACTTGTGAAGCCAAGAAATGGAGCGGTTCTGCACCCTGTCATAGTCCCACCATAACTGTGGCAGAACCTTGAGTTTGTTCACATAGGGGAGCACCAGTGATACTAATCCATCATTTTAACTGTGTATGTGAACCTGTATGAAAGAATTCAAGTCCTCCTTCCATCTCTCTTATATTTTCACTCCTGAATATTTCACTCTCAGGCTGTTTGGGTTTTCCTTCTCTCACTTTGTATTTCCTGTGAGGATGAGAAGTGAGATGCATACGTTGTTCAGTGACATCCTCTGACCCCCTACTAAAGGTGGTCATGGCCTATGCACTTACAGTCCCTAATCCCACTGGGCTCTGTGTAGCTCTCAGTCTGTCTCCAGCTCTGCACAATACACACCTTTGTGTTTTACTCAAAACTGCATCCAAGACCTAGTTTGACCATTCCCCGGCCTGCACTGTTCTCATCCTCTTGAGGGACAACCCTCAGGACAAATATCAGTACATAGCATGACTCACACCCTCATCCAGTTTCTCACTGCCCTTCAGAGCTGTTGATTTCTGGTTCCATCGCAACCAACATTGTCTGGAGAGGAGAGATTCCTCACTCTGCGCTCTTAGGCTTCGCCTGATCCTGAGGACTCAGGGTCTCCAGGTAGTGGTGCTGCAGAGAAGTATTCCCTAATCTGAGCTGGTTATTGTAAAAGCCACCAGGATTTGGATAGGAAATCAAACCCAAGAAAGGTTATCACCTTTTCAACGGAAACAGAATTCATCTGCCAGGCTACAGTTCTATCAGAGAAACTCTTCCCGTCCCTACAGTCAGTCCAGAAGAGGGCAATGTTGCCTACTTGCCTGTCAGTACCACACATAGGCACATGCACACATAGGCAAAGAGTTGACAATTGTCCTGTACAATTTCCAGCAAAAGGCTCTGTGACTAAGTCAGTTCTTTCTATGCAGCAGCAAACTATGGCTTGGATAAGCAACCAAACTTCATGGGGGTGGAAAAGAACCATGTCAGCATGAACCAAGCACAAGACAACACAAAATGTTCTTCCTGAGTCTGCAGCCAGGCCAAAACATGAGGCTATGCAAAGCTCCACTCTTCTGCTCCAGGATGGGTTTTCCTAGCAGACCAACTCAATCTGGCTACCTAGATGACTCTTTTCCTCACACGGTCCACTGCAGCCACTTCACTGTCCACAGCACAGCTTTGGATCCTTCTCCCACTCCATGATGCAGACATCACAGTTCACCAAGCAGGTTCTGAAGGCAGAGGTCAGCACGCTTTGCTGCAGGGACTACAGTCACCTGGACATAGTTATATGAACAATGAAGACTCACAGACGCAGCTCACACCTCATCATTGCCCTAGACACACACCAGCTTATACACACTGGTGCATAAGTGGAGCATGATATATACATGGTGCACAGCAGAGGACTCCTAAGGTCTCTGAGTGGAATCAGCTGAAGGCTGCTTAAATACAAGCATTACTTAACTCATCACAGATCGTTTTGGTCCAGAGGACTGACTACAATGCCTACATGTTCCCCCAGCCCAACAGTCCTCACCTGGCTTCAGGACATTTGTGATGACTTCAGTCCCGACAATTTTCCTTTCCCAAAACTTCCCATTTCCCCTATACAGTAAATTTGCAAATGTATTTTGCAAATACATCATGTCCTTTCTCATCCCTGTGGCAGAGCAACCAAATGAAATGCAAGGACTGTGGAGACAGAATCGAATTTAGCAACAAAATAAACAGCATGAGGGCTCTCTACTGATTAGATTACGCCTCTTTATAATTTATGCATTAATTCCTCCCATGATTTGAGATTCTCTGTCTGAGAAGGCCGGTATCCCTGCACTGCAGAGATGTGGATTCCAGGAACACCACCTTGAGTGAAAGACCAAGCTTTCCACCAAGCAGATGAAGCTCTGATTAACCTCAGGAGAGCTACTCTTTATTATGCACCGTTGTCCAATCCCCAGAGATACACAGCCCAGCACCATTCCTTCCCACACTTAATCAGTCTTCCTAAGTCCACTGGAGAACATGTCAGACGGCGAAGTATCTGCCTGTAGTAGCATCTGCTCCTAAGTTTGCTCTGAAATCAATTCAAGCATTAATAAGAGCCATCAGCTACTGCAACATGTATTTCCAGGAGCTGATTTGTCCATATTCACAATTCCCTAGAAATATTTATTCCTGCCTCTCGCAACACAAGGCTCAGAGGTTGTGAGATCAGCACACCCAAAAAGAAAGCCTAGAAGCCATGGTTATATCTGTCTAATCAAAGCTGGATGTGCAAGGGCAAAAAAAGAAACCTTCTGAGCCAAAGAGCCATACCACTCTCAGGAGAAACTAGAACCATTAAGAAACAGGAGGCGGAGAACAGATAACACATGCGAGGGAATGGCTGCTATGTCACCATACACAAATTGGCCTAATTATGTGTATAAATGCACCAATAGGCATGGATTTGCTGGCTGTATTCTTAACTTTAAATATTGATGCTTAGGAAGAGCTGAGATCAGTTTATCTGCTGGTGGATTAGGCTACAGATTGCTCAGTCATTACCCACGGCTGGATTGCCTGCCTTTGGTTGCCCTCCTCCAGAGAACTCTGGAGCTTGGGCAGAGGATGTCTCTCATCACCACCTGAGGACAGTTGTGTAGGCCATTGGCGAGGAAGCCCAGATGGGGCAGGCACTGGGTGCTGATTGGTGCAGAAGAGGACTGGTATCATGACAGAACCAACAACACTATAAAAATGAGGATATATCAAAAAAGGCAATAGCCAATGAAACAGTGTGTTTGAAGGGAGCAGATGACTACTGGGTGCCTGGAAGAATCCTTCTCCCATGTCCTGACCCAGCTCTCTCAGTTTCACCCATATATCCCATTTCCTCCCATCCTATCCTATCCCCTTTCGTCCCATCCCATCCCATCCCACCCCA
>WEKX01010585.1:370376-406268 GCA_013390025.1 Pitta sordida | reverse complement strand
ATTGTTTTAAGGGAAGAAACAAGTAATTGCAGAGAGATTTGGTGTTTCTTAGAAGCAAAGGGTAAGAGGAGGCTGGTTCATTTGCAAACATTCTACAGAGAAGTCCCTATGTGAGAGCTTGAACTAACAACATTAAGACATGAAATCTGACACTACAAGCATAAAAAAAGGTAGGATAGCAGCCACACCTTGGCAGCAGGATATGAGATCCTTTGGACAGGCTGAATTTGTGGTAAAGGTAATGAGATAGTCTGGTATTTTAACAAATTGACATTCATGAGTGGCCAGTAGCATTCAAAGGTCAAAAGGATTCTATGTGCACTAGATTTACTTACTCTGTGGAATGAAGATAAAGATTTCTATTAGATGAGTACGAGAAGAAAAAAACTGCTGTGATTAAAAAATGCCTTCAGTTGGTCAGTAAACTAGACTTGAATGCAAAGTGCTAACAACCCAAAAGATCTGATTTAGAGAAATTTTATTAAAGTAATTATAAAATTCAAATGCAAGCAATATCTTAAAGATTTTGGTGTTAGAGAAGCTGGAGAACTTTAAATTAATAATAAAAAGTTAAATGGAACTTGTCCTCAAAATAAAAGCAGGGAAAGAGGTTGGAAGCAACAGTGGTGAAGTTAAGCCAAAAGTCAGGGCATGGAAACCCAAAACTATAGCAAGAAGTATCAGCTGATTAAAAATTGCTAAGAAAAATAAAGAGCAAGCAGTTCTTCAGCTGTACAAATAAGAAGGAACCAGAGAAAAAAAATGATGCCTCCATTTCAAGGGGTGCTCAGATAAAAATAATTCAGGTGTGGCTATAAAACTAATGGCAATATATTTACATATATTTACATAAACATATATTTAAGCTATTTGAGAATATGCAGGTGAACTTAGGATAACAGAGTGATGCATTGCTTTTTCTGGATAAAAAGAAAAAANCGCGCTGGGACGCCCCTCCGACCAAAGCAGTTGCTCGTCGCTACTCCGTCAAGTGTCCTAGTCAAGTGTTCTTCACCTCTGTTTCCCTCCACGTGTTCCCCAGGTAGTCTACAGCTTCCTTGAAGCACAGTGCCAAACTTGAATACATTGTCATAGCTTGCATGTCATCATCCCGGAGGAAGGATAAGAGCTGCTGCCTTGTGTGTGACCCCTCTGTTTACACATTTCAGCATTATGTTTGAAGCTGCTTCCTCTTCACTGTAAGAAGGACACACTTGACCTGCTCAGGAGATTTAAAGTTTTGCTTACAAATACATCATGAAATCAATTTAGTTTATATTGAGACGTTCCCTTCTGTTCCAGCCATAATTCCACGGCAAACACACAGTGGAAAAGCTGGTATTCCTGGCTCCCATGTGTGAATTCAGGTCTCAAAATTGAACACTTACCTACACACAACTTTTGCATCATGACTGAAAAAAACCCAAACATGAAGAAACAACACGTTGCTATAATTTCACTCTCTCCTTCATTCCCCAGCAAATGCTTGTTACCTGTATGCCATAGCAGGTAAGGTTGATGAAATAGAAAGTAATCCAAATTCACTCAGTTGTAAAGAAAAACATTTTCTTTGTGATAATTTCTAAAGTAGCCTTACTTTCTTCCCAACATCTGGAATTAGTTATTCTATTCACTTGGGGGCGGGGGNAAAATAAAAGCAGGGAAAGAGGTTGGAAGCAACAGTGGTGAAGTTAAGCCAAAAGTCAGGGCATGGAAACCCAAAACTATAGCAAGAAGTATCAGCTGATTAAAAATTGCTAAGAAAAATAAAGAGCAAGCAGTTCTTCAGCTGTACAAATAAGAAGGAACCAGAGAAAAAAAATGATGCCTCCATTTCAAGGGGTGCTCAGATAAAAATAATTCAGGTGTGGCTATAAAACTAATGGCAATATATTTACATATATTTACATAAACATATATTTAAGCTATTTGAGAATATGCAGGTGAACTTAGGATAACAGAGTGATGCATTGCTTTTTCTGGATAAAAAGAAAAAACTTCTGACAAAATAGTAAAGCTGCCCATAAATAAATTCAGGTTGCAAAAAGAAATCATCTTAACTACTAACATAATTAAGTCCTGTAGTATACTGTATCTTCCAAATCCACACAGCATTGAGACCCTGATAGCCTGGTTTTGGACCACTGAGACTACTCATCATGGGGAAGTTATGAGCACCCATATTTAGATCAATGCACAGGAGTCTGACATGAAAACAGGAGGAAAAATGGTTGTATGTAAGACAGGCCATGGGACCCACATGGGGAACCCCTGGAGACCTTCGGGTACCTTCAGCACCAGAGTGATAACACAAGCAACTTGCAGAAGCTTCGACAGGCCCCAGCAGGGAACATGGTCGAGGCAGCTTCGACGACTTCAGTACAGGCAAGCAGAGGAAAACAGAAAATATTTCATCAGAAACAAGCATGCTTGTTTTATTATCCCCACTTCCTTGGCTTTTTTCCCCTGCTACAAAATCATCATGTGTTTGTACACTATTCTTATTCTGGGAATGTCTTTTGGTCTGCATAAACATTTGCACTTAGTTATGTTAGCAAGTATCCAAATCCCAGCGAGATCCTGCCCTGATTATTTTGCTCTGAGTGTTTTTGCCAACTTCTATTCCCTGAACACCCTGAATTTATAGCTATGTTCAACCTCCAGCTTTGCTGGTTAGAATATTGTAACACACATGTTCAAACTGAACACTTTTTGTACTAGAACAAAGTCTTTCCAGCAGGCTTAAGTAACAAGCCATTAAATTGTGCTAACATATTTCATTAGCAGCAGGAAAGTGATCTATTGTTGGATACAATTTGCTGGTCTGTATTTTTAATTATACTGTTTGACCTGAAACTTTTGCCCAATTTCCTTAATGCCTAGCTATAAAATAGGATCCTAGATTCAAACACCAGCAGAACCTGTTGTGGCAATTTTGCCTATCTCAGCATAAAAGAACCCAGATTTGGAATAAACAAACCAATTAGTCTTTTTTGGCATCATTGTGTGTTCTTCTCTCTTGCCCTGTATAGCTAGATCCAAAACACTAAAAAAAAAAAAATACAGTTTCATCTGAGAAGACAAACAAAAACACGCAGGATATAAATCAAAACAAGGATTTGTAAAAGAGTAGAGTAAGCACTTATTAGGCCAAAAACATATTGTTCTTGTGAAGAACCCTGCTCTGATCACTGTGCTTTCTCCAAATGTATGTTCATGGAGTTCCTGGCCAGAACATTTTTGGAGCATAAAGACATGAAGCATTCAGATCCCAGCAAAATTCACTGTGATCTGCCTAATTCTCATGGAGCTGCACTTCGCCACAGGTGTGCACCAGCTTAACTTCACCCCTGCAGCTTCTAGAGAATTACATGTATTTCTGTATATTTCTTTCAAGAATTACTTTGTGCGACTGACAATTGCCTCAAACTGTGAATATGCTAATAAATAAATACACAAGATGATCTCCCACTCTACTCTCCCAAGTTACATTCTGAAAACAATTTTTCTCCCTTTCTTCAAGCAAAAAAAACTGGTCTGGGCTACACCTTCTTTGTACCTGTTTTGAACCTCTCAGTCCATGCTGAAATGCATCTGCTTTGCTTTAGTGTGTGAAAAGACATGTACTAGAAAAATAAGAGCTTCAGAAAATAAGCAGTGAAAAAAATTAAATAATTAAAATATCATTAAATCTTTTGAGTTGAAATACAAGTGATGCACACTTGTCAACCAACATAAGCTCATGTATCACCCATTCCTAATTTTCCCCCCCTCAAATCCCATCTCCTGGGTCTGAACATGACAATTTTTCTGGCTCCTGGTCCCCGTCTGAAGCAGCATCATGAGAAACATCCAGCTGCTGGCAGGACCAGGTTCAGCCATTTCCCTTTCCCTCCAGTCACTCACCCCACAGAAGGACAAACACAGCAGTTGTATTCTGGGGCTGCTCAGCCCCTGTCAGCATACAAATTTTGAAGACTGACTATTCAGTGGTGCCATAATGTAAGCACTGCCCCATCCAGTACCTGGCTGACTGACCCAAAACTGCAGCTCTCCACGACAGCCCCTGTCCAAGAGGGAAGCCAGTGCCTCCTTCTCCAGTTCCAGCTCCAAAATAGCCCCCTCTCCCAGTCAACAAAAATGCCATGACGAGGCCCAGAGAGAGCACACAAATCATACATTTGATGTATGTACCATACCCCTGGCAGTATCAGTGATTCCAGTGTCCAGAAATGCATAAACCTATCACAGAAATGCTATCTACACCAGGAATATATCATGCTTAGAATTTGTTCTGTGTTTTTAAGCATACAATGTGCTTTTCTAAGCACTGGTTATTTAGTTCCAATAAATTCTTGTCTTGAGGTTTCTCATTGATACTGATTTTCCCGGATGTTTACATATGTTAGGAAAAAAAATAGCTTTCACCAGATGTGTAAGATCTGCTGCAGATCTGTTGTATAAAGAGAATGCAATGTTTTTTCTCAAGCCTGTGTTAGTTCTTGTTAGTTAGTTAGATCTTGTTAGTTAGTAAATAAATCCTTTATATTCTTTACTTGTAGTTTGCCTTGCTGTTTTGCCTGTGACCAGTTTTATTCTCCAGTTTTTTCCTCCAGGAGAGGTTGTGGGTGAATCTCTGGCATCCAGCCAGGGTCAAAGCACGACAGCAGATAAGAATAAAAATGGGAGGCATACTGTGTTGTCAAGGGATTTGAATAAAGGCTAGTANGTTTAAGAGAAGATTCGATGAGGAGCTCAGTGACATGGTCTAGTTGGTGGGGAGTTGGACTAGATGATCCTGAGGGTCTCTTCCAACTCGGAATATCCTGTGAGCCTGTGATGGGGTATAGTCCTAATGGAAAGCTGAGTCTTTGGATCAGTACGTGTTACCCTGGCACCTTTCGAGGCAAAGGATTAGGAAAAATTTCAGATAATAAGTGGAATTTTAGAGTTACAATCTTTGTCAGGAATTAGGTCTATAAGCTTTTTTGTCTGTGTAGTTTATGTACCCTAATTTATCAGGACCATGGAAGACCAGGTTGTTCAGGTGAAAAATGTGATACATACATAGCAGGGAGTGGAAAAGAGCAGAGACACCATAAAGACCAATCAGCATAAAGACCCATCTCTCATTTGCAAAAGCAAGCTCTAAGTATCTCCTTGGCAGTGGAGGAAAGAGACACCAAAGATCACATACTATTTTAAGAATAAAAAAGGTATAACATTTTTACAAGTTAACAAATAAGCATCTTTTTAGTCCATTAAAACACTTTATTACAAGAAAGTGTAGTTGAGTTATAGCTACCCTACATGACAGTGAATTCTGAAGTGAACAAATTGACTTATTAGAGAATAAGCACTTTATAATCTCTATCTATGCCATATCTACTTTATTTTTAAAGGTATTTTGTGCAGATAAAAATGTATTAGATGTCAGACAACTTCAAAAATTTCTAACATAGTAAATTTCAAAGCTATTATTTCTCAGATGCCATCATCTTTTTTCAGAGATGATTGAAGTTTCCTCACAGTTTTTAGCAGCTGAAGGGAACTTCTGCTTTTCTGCCCAGGACAAAATTTAGACATACATTCCTTTACAGTGATTGCAATCTCCTTTGCTTCCTCTTGATCACCAGATCTGAGTTTGACATGAGTTGCCCCTTGCTTCAGTTTCTGAGTTTTTCTTTTTAATTTCTGCACCTAGGAAGAAAAATTACTAATTAGCACAGTACATACTTGGAACACCCACAGCTGTAGAGCTTACTGGACTTACACCAAACTCCAAACTACAGATGTCCAAGGAACATTGAAATAAAAAAAAAAGTTTAAATTTACTAATCTTTCACAATTGTCTTGCTGTAACAGAAAACTGACCTTGCTGATGCAGAAAGCATTACAGAAAACTGACCTCAGCCACACCCAATAGGTTGTTTACCCTATCCCTCCCTAAGGTAAAAATGCTTGCTTGAGACAGACAGAATATCATCTGTTACCAATCTGTATTTACAACAGTCTTTTTCCATTTCAGATTGTACTACCCTATTAAAAAACAACAACCCAGTAAACCTCTAAAATGTTTACTGTTTCTTATTGGTTGCTGCATCTAAGCAACTTACTTTGCAGCCTCCTTAACGAGAATGAAAAACAGACTAAATAGGGTTAATTGCTAAAGAATATTTTTTATATGTCAAATAATAAGTCTTGACTTGCACTCGGCATGAAAAGGTCACTTCCCAAAGATAAAATTAGGCTGGAAACATTCCAAATGCCAATTTAGGTTTTAAGTCCATTTCTAAAAATAATTAACTTCAGTTGCATTCCAGAACATATTATTAACTGAAACAGAGAAGTTACTACATTTTCAGTATGCCAGGTTCTAGAGGCAGTAATATGCATCAGAAATATTAAGTTTGGTCTGTACAAAATACAAACAGAACTGTCTGTATGAAAAAGCGCCAGAAAAAACCAAAAACAAGCCATGTAGGCCATGGAGTTGTAGGAATGGCCTGTATCAATAATCAGGGCATGACAGTAATCATACAGACATTAAGTGATTCTGTGTGATGTGCTCTGGTAGGGCTGTACCAGAGCACAGATGACTTGCCAAAAGATCTGCACCCTGATAATAGACAAGGATGACAACCTGGTTGCACCACATTGTATGTGTTACTCCTCATCATCCAAAACCAAACTGTAGCCATAAAGACGTGTAAAAGAAAGAAATAAAGGTGCAGTTGTTGTCCACGGTCTTAGGTTCCTGGATGATGAAGTCACCAAGATTCTGAGACAAGGAAAACACAACAATTGTTGGCTCCTCAAGAGTATAAGAGATGTATTCAAAAAACTGTTGACATGGCCAAGAGAGGCAGCAAGGCCTCAACAGTCAATGACCTTTGTCCTTACTGCTAACATGCCACTCTTGACAATTCTGCTCTGAGATTGCCTTGCACCCTTGTGCTTGCAATTCCATGAACAATAAAAAGTTTGAGTGAATAGAACCTATAAAAGAATGAACAAGAATAAAATCGATCATATTTCAATTAATTATCACCTCCCCCTTTCATAAGGTCTAACACTAGGTTTTGTTCTGTTTTCTGTGCAAGCAAAATTCTCAGGTGAATCTATTTATCCTGAAATGTAAGATGAAAGAACAGAAAACTATCAGACAGAACTATGGATTGAATTTCCAATCATATGTTTAAAAAAAAATTGCTACAAAAGGGTTAAGCTGTTGATCTACAGAAGAGCAATTTTATACGGGCACATATGAGAAGTTGTTATCTATGGCTCTAAACCCAATATCGACAGAACGTGGACAGGTGAGAGGCTTGTTTGGCTATGATTTTGGAGAAGGTCTGCTCACCAGACTATTTAGTTAATAAAAACCTTCAGTATTTCAGTAGCATAAAAGACATTTAAACCAGTCTGTACAGGAATTACAGCTTCTATTTTCTCATTCGCCTGAGGGACAGGACACAAAGGAATGAAATCTCAACAGTTTGTCTTAACACAGTGAGCAGAAGTGACAGACTGAGCAACCCAGCTCTGCATTGCAGAACAGCCACAGGGCAGGAAGTTTTCCCACTAGCAGACATTCTTAGCTACCATTTTCTTGAACAAATGAAGGAATTAGAGGTACAAGAACATGGGCTTACATTCTAATTATAACCATCCATACTGGAACATCCTAGCTTAAAACATTCCAGTGACATTATAGCTGATGAAAACCGGAGGCAGAGTTGTGGCAGTCTTTCAACTAGAATGTTACTAGCTAGAGACTTTTCATTTACTCTTACAGTAGCCTGATGCTTTTTCAGCTTGGATATTTGTTCTTTTTTAATCTCCATTTGTTTTACAAGGCGATCCACTTCCTGTTCCAGGTCTACACAAACTTTGGAATCTTGAGTCTCTTGTATCTGCTGCAGAAGTTCTTGATGCTCACTATTAAAGACAAGAACGACACACTAAGTATTCATGATATTATGAATACTCTAGGATTGCTTTCCATACTTCCAGTGTATTGCAGGACTCCATTTTGTCCAGAGTACAGCAATTTATCATTATTTACCCTCTCACACAACAGACATTAATATAGTATATACATATTAATATGAGAAAATAAAAAGGTTTTCCCATGCCTCTTATTTTCCAAATTTGTAGCTGATGTCCATCTTATTTCTCCTACTTCCCACAGGCATAACAACTACATGTACTGTAGTGTGCAACATGAAATTTTCGAAAGCAAACAGCAGCTCTGCAGTACAGCATTTTCATTTCCTGCCCAATTTAATGCAGACTTTGAAAGCTTAGAGTAATACAGAAAAGTATTGTTTAAACTAGTACATTCAAGTAACAATTTTTCTGATGATTATTCAAATTAAAAAATTCTACTCAAAAAGATTTGCAGCGAAGTGGGCTGCTTAATTAAATTAACCAGCTTCACTAAAAGGAATTGTGTAGAACTTCCTGATACCTAGATATCTGAACTACTTGAAACTAGAGACTCTCTCCTAGATAAGTCATCACTTTACAAAGGTCATGACTACTTTTCTGACTTCTAATTGACAGTTTAATTGAAGTAACTCGTTGTTGCTATTAAAAAAAAAAAAGAAAGCCTGTCCTTGAACAGCCATGAGTAAGCCAGACATTGCTTTATGAAGATGAGATTACTGGCCAGTTTTAATTTTGCCACATCAAGGATTTCAAATCAATGTCAACATCCTAGCTGGTTTAATCAACACATCCTCCTCTATTCAAACCACAGCTCAACATGTCAACATATCTGTTGTGACTGGCTGCACAGCTTTGCCTCACTATGCTACAAGCCTGCATCAATGGGAAGATGCCTAAGAACTGAAAAAGTTGTAGTCCACATCTATTTGCATGGCTAGAAAGATACATACACTCTCATTTAATGCATTAGCTTCTTTCACACCCTGCCCATTTTCTGGCAGGAGACTGTCCCTCTTTTCAAAACCTCCTTACAGGACCAGCAAGTTCTCCTGCAACAAGCAAAGGGGATGAGCACCAGACTGACTCAGCACAAAGAGCCATGAGGTATGCATGTAAGGAGGGAACACAGAGTGAGCACAAAGGAACAGGATTGATCTTGTGACAAGACTATTCATGCCAGTGCTGTACTAACCTATTCCACCCCCCCAACTGACTGCATCCTACAGGCCTGCTCAATATTGACACCACCTTTGTAGCCTTCTCCAGGATTTTTGGCCTACTCTATAGATCACACAGAATCACAGAATATTATGAGTTGGAAGGGACCCACAAGGATCATCTAGTCCAACTCACCATCTAACACCCATGCACAGACTGAAAGCCCATCCCAGAGCGGTAGCACAACCTAGTTCCCTCACAGTCTAGCAGGCCACTCCGAGCCGGAAGGGACCCAGGACCATCCAGCCCCACACCCCTTAGCTAGACCATGTTACTGAGCTCCTCATCGAGTCTTCTCTTAAACACCTCCAGGGACGGTGACTCCACCACCTCCCTGGGCAGTCCATTCCAATGTACAATCACTCTCTCTGTGAAAAACCGCTTCCTAACATTAAGATTAAACCTCCCCTGGCGTAGCTTGAGGCCATGCCCTCTCGTTAGATCTCAGTGTATGCTTAAAATTTCTAAAAACATAGGCTTGGAAGATTTTTCGTGAGCTGCAGCTGTTACTTAAGCGGCAGCTTGTTTAAATACAGGATGTGGAAGCAGAAAAACCCAGCTGAAGAGTATGTTGCTTACTCACAAGACCAATCAAATACCAGGACAGAAAGAATTTTTTGAATGAGAAAAATCCTACCAGTCAAGCCAGCTCAGGTCATTCTGTCAACAAATAGTCCTACACCTAAAACAGGTTAGGCTCAACTCTAGCACACCTGTAGCTTCTACTGCCGAAGTCACTTTTAACTCATAACACCAGGGATCAGTACTCACAAACTCATTTGGCCCAGCTCATCTTGTATGGCCAACAGAAGGTTCGAAAGACTTCTGGTGGCAGGAGGTGATGTGGAACAAGATGATGCAGATTTTGAAAGGGCGCTGTGTCCAGAAATCCCAGATGTAACTTCCCCTCCTTGTCTTCGCGATGAGATACACGGGTTGCGATGCTTCAGGATGTGCAACACACTTTGTACATTGGCACTAACAGAATGGCTGGAGCTGATGGACTTCAAGAAGAATTACTAAGTAGTTTACAGAATTCACTGACAATTAAAAGAGATTCACTCAAACTTTAGTGAGAGCACTGGTTTTCACCCACCTTCCCAGCCACAAAAGGTAGTTCACCAGCCTTTACATGTAATTGTGAAAGTTGCGTTTTCTTCATTACAGGATTTCTCTGTCATAGGAAAACACAAGACATGCGATTCCAATCTGCTGACCTAAGAGCATAGTCTTAAACTTCATTTTTTTACTAAGTAAAATTCAAATAAACACACAGTGAAATGTATCACCTGTTTCCCTCTGGTTTAAAAAAAATAATTCTCCTCCTGTATGTGTAAGAAGTAAGACTTTCCAATAGCTGAGACAAGCAGATTTTATTCCATATGCATTTACCAGATAGTTTGACAATTAGGTTGAACATTGCTTATTTAAGTTTTCAAAACCAGAGTTGCAAAATTTTGACTGATCTGTACCATGTGTTGCAAAATGAATTCTCTTGATTTTAGCAATGCCCACACAATGCATCATCTTAAGATGCTGAGTTAAAACTCCTTTGGAAACTAATTTTGCCAGAGAAACTGAATGTCAGCTAAGACATGCCATGAGGGACGGCAGTAAAGTTGTAACAGGGGTTATTGTCAAGGGAAGGAGGGTTTTTATTGTAAGAGAAGGTTTTCCAGTGAGGTGTTACCAGCCTTAGTAACATTTTAGTTACTGAAGGAAGACAAGGAAAAAATAAAAATAGAGTTATTCATCACTTTGAAAATAGAGTAAAGTGCATCAGACAAATCAAATGCCTCTTACATCACCTTTTTTTGCAAACTACAATCTCTGTATGAGTCAGATGCTATCAGCAACAGCATGCTAATAAAAATTTCCATGTTACCTTCTTGGGTTTTTGTTTCTTCCCATTTTCCTTTCCAGGTTCACATTGAGATGTTACCAAAGACATCAAAATTCTGTTTATATCAAATCCTGTTTGAAGCTGTGGGAATAAGCAAAAAAGAAAACAACCATTTAATGTAATACTAGAAGTATGAAACAGCATGGTTTAATTAATTCCCTCTTTTGTGCATGGATAAGAACCAACTAAGGGAACTATTAACTATCCTGCTCGGAAGGCATCAGCTATTCTTAAAAATTGAACAGATTACTAGGAAGGCAGGGTGTCAGGCAGACCTTGCAGGTCCGTCTTAGAGTTCCTCATTGTCATGCCAAGCTGTAGCAGCTGTATTTTTCCACTTTGACAACCAATAACTGAGATAATCCAATCCTGCCACATGCTGGGGATCTGACCATAAAACCCAAATATGTAATAGGAACACTTGGTTCTTACAATCTGGGCACAGAGAAAACTAAGCCTGTCTGTGTTTAACATTGAGGCCAAACTTGCTGGACAACCCTTAGATTGCTCTGTAGTTCAAAGTGGGTATCAAGGCCCATGATAAACTGGATAATAATAATTCCCAATTAAATATAGGACAAGGACTTTGTTTTGGCATGTGTAACAATTCTGGCTAAATAATACTGGAGGTCCACCATGAAAGTGAGAATATTTTAGCTTTTCCTTGCAGCGGCAGTAAAAATCCAGGTTCAGGATCACATGGTACTAGTACTAGTTTAGGACTTAGTTTACTGCACCCAAGTCCTTTCTTGAGCAAATGCTTATATGTACTATGCTAATGCCAGACTATCTGCTCTGGGAAAGCCTTCCTTACTATGTTTCTCAGAAAATAAAATCTCTGTACAAGGCCTTCTGCTCTGCAGCAGCAAGCAACTTAAGCAAAAAAACCCCAAACCCGCACGTTTTCAACTGTGTCATTCTGCTGAATTCTGAAGGTGGTCAAACACCTGAGATTTTATTTAAAGCATTTTATTTAAAGCTTCCTGGATTGATGAAAACCCACCATGAGGTATAAAAAACTGACAGCAGTGATGAATTAAACTAAGGTGTCAGCTTAGTTTATGGCTAGGTTCTTTCATTGTTACTCTTCATCTCTACATTCCTCCTGTCCACCCCACCCCAAAGGAAACTCCTCACAACTGCTGTCTTTCAAAATGGCTGCTCCTCATCCACAAAGTGAGGTTTGGAATACTACTCCTTTGTCCATTTAACAAAGGGTTTCTTTGATTTTGCTATCTTTGGAAAATATTCCTCTCTTAGATGGATGATGGCCCAAAAAGCTGGCTATGGCTTCCCCGAATAAGGGATTATTCAAGATCTCATTTGATGAACAATGGATCACTGATTAAAGATTTTTCCAAGGATAGTCCTACTTACTAGATTTCAACAGATCTTAACAAAGAGAGGAAAACAAATACAATAACCAACCTTACTTGGGGTAAAAGGTTTCATATATGACCATTTTCTGCAAATAAAGGTTATCTGATTTAGTTGCAGGTTTTCTATAAATCAATTTTCTACCTCAATCACTTAAAGCAGCATTGAGGCTGATGAATTGCATAATAAAATACAAACTAAAGTAGAATCTTTCTTCAATGAGATATGCAACATACCTGGCAAGCTTTCTAATATGTAGTTTATAACTGGTGTAAGTAGTATTCCAGGAGTTCTCCCTGGATAATAAACTTGAGAATTTAAATGTAATAAAAAAGAAGGGAATTTTGGACAGACAGAATAACTTTCTTCAGTCCTAAAAAATAACATAAAATGAAACCCTTTCCGTCTACCTGAGCAGTTTTATCTTGTATTAGCTTCTGCTGATGGTCTTCCTTAAAAAGCTTTTCTTCCAAGTGTTTGATCTTGTCCTGAATTTGAAGACAAGAATGCTTGGTCACACTTCAGTTTGCCATGCTGAATGAGAAGTCTGAATTAGCTTGGAATTGCAATGTGGGATAACAGAGAACCATAGGAATTTTTAAAGCCCAGATTGAAAAAAGACTCATATATCAAATGACTTTCAGACTGTGATTCCATGAATGCTTACTTCAGCAATTCTCTGAGTAGCAGTAAGTTTAAGACACTCTTTTTCTAGTATTTCAAGTTTTTCAAGTTTTGCATGCAGTTCCAACCAGTTCTGATCTTCCTCTTTCTGCAGCTGGGCCTGGAAAAAATAAACAAGAAAGGATCTGGCAGCTGAATGAAATTGTTTCAGACAGAAAAAAAAATTAAAAATAAAACAACCCACACTACAGTGAAGGTGTTTAACTAGTTCAAATTTCATATTTTTTAAATTGCAAAGTGATGAAAAATACCAGGTAGACAAAGACGACTTAAGTTTCCAGCAGCCTTTTTGTCTACCAAATGTGCAAGTATCAGCATGGTTTTGCTCATTAGGAGTTGCACCCAGGGAGCTTTTCAGGTAATTAATTGAATGGTTGTCATCAGCCAGTTAGACAGTAAATTGCATCTGTTTGCTACCATCCTGAGGAAAAACGATGGACATAAAAATATTCTGATCCCGTATATTTCTATACTTTCAAACTATACCACTACTTTGTTAATATGCTAAAGGGCTTCACCTGTTGTTCTAAAAATATTTTCTTTTCCAGTTCCACACTGGAAACCATTTTCTTCATGTAATCCAGCTGTTTCTCCAGCAGGGAGCAGCGGGATTGTGCTGCATGTAACTGCACACTTGTGTCTATAGAGAGAAACAAGACATTTGGAACAGCAACGAGAGCTACACATTTAGCCAGACTGTCATTTCATTGAGGCATTCTCTGTCTTCAAAACATGCAAGAAAAGTTGTTAGTCTGAACAAGTCATGCAGTCAAAACGTATTTTATATATAAGACGTGAGAATCGGAACGTTTTTTCAGAGCTAGTCCCTAATTTGAATTCCAAAGACATGAGTACTGCAGTTACTTGGATTTGTATCAGCAGATATCTAATCAGCATCTCATTTCTTCCTTTCTCCTGTCTTTTCTCAGGTTAGCAGTGTCATGTAAGCAGCTGCTTGCTTATTGTAGGAGTTAAACAAACCACTTGAAACATGCTTAGTCTTTAAAATAGCTTTATGTGTTATGCAATGTTTTGTTAATATATGTAAAAAAATATCTCAACTTGATCCGCAATTATGAAGCTCAAGTCCCTCCTCAATTCTGAAGCAAAGAATGAAAGGGAGCTGCATTAATTAGCAGTATTTCAAAACAAACACTCCCTGGATTATACAGTTTTAGAGTTGCTGTGGCTACACGTTATCACTCAAAAGAAATACCTTTCCTCTGTTGCATCAGTTCTTTATGTGTCGTGTCCCTCTCATAGGATTCGTGCTCTAAGGCCTTCTTATACTGAGCAGCTGCCCTGGAGAGGCTGCACAGCTTAGCTTCAGCCTGTGACTTCTCCAACTCTAGATGGTAGATCTTTTCTTGAAGAGTTTTCAGGGCTGCCACTAGAGCTAGCAAGCAATGCAACAGTTACACAGAATCACTGAATTAACTAGGTTGGAAAAGACTTTTGAGATCATATGTCCACCTTAAGCAACAGTTCCTTTTGTGATGATGATAATGACAATTATTATTAGAAAACATTTCACACGTCAATATGCATACTACCTATATTTTCTTCCTAGAGTCACTCCTAAAATTAATTATATTCCCCGGCTGTACATATATCTGGGAGAGAAAATGGACACGTTTCCCGCACAACTGAGGTATAAACCACTGGCCCTATGAGCAAAACTATTTTCACTTCAAATGGCAGCAAGGACAAAGAAATCATGGCAAATAGAGTATGTATAATAAACTCCAGGGCTTCTGATTACATAGAAGCAGGGAATACAGGTATCCAACTGAGGTCACAAGTTTTGGTGGACAGATTTAAAAAAGAAAATATGCTCAGAAAAGGGGGAAAAATCAGATACAAAGGAACGATTTAGCAATATGTACTTTGTTTCAAGAAGTAATGATTCAATATCCAGTGTCTTGTATTTGACGATTTTTTAAACCACAGAAACAATTCTGCAAGATTTTGATTTTAGCCTCAAATTGGTATGTGTCAAAATATGCCGAAAATAAAAGTTGCGATTTCAGCTACAAGAAAAAGCTTAATGACTCCCAAAAAAGTGTACACACCTGTGGAAGTTTAAGATATCCTTTATAACAAGTCAAGCTGGCTTTCTGACATTTTGTAAGTTTTCATAGTTTCACTATTCCAGTTCTCTCACTGAAGGAATAATCATCAAATATTGATAGCTCCTTAACAACTTTCCTTTAGCTTAAAAAAACCCCCAAACCAACCAACCAAAACCAACCCCCCCCCAACCTCCAAACCAAATACAAAACAAACCAGAAAGCTGAAAGATAAAGTGAGACCATCTTTTCCATCTTTCAATTGGTATGCCAAGGATTTCCTTAAACACTTAGCTACATAACATTAAACTGATCATTTTAGTCCAAAAAGCCCAAACTCTGTATGACAAGATTACTACAGAAATCAGAGATCTTTCAAATGAAGGACAGTGATCACATGCACACTCGTAGGCCATGTCTGTGCAATTTTGCAAAGCTGTCCATAATCTTAAGTCCAAGTATGTGTATCCCTATGATTCACCAAGCTCTCCAGATACACTAAGCCCCCAGGCATTTGCCTTGTGAGCTCCAGAAGTTAGTCACCCATTAAGGCACAGAACAATCATAGCGGATTCTAACTTTCATGTTGCTAACTTTCCTGAGAGTTTGAGTTGTTGAAAAGTTCTCCCCCACAAAAAATCTTAGAAGTCATTTTAAGTTGGAAGGAGTCAAACAGCACTATGCAAAGCCAATTTCAAGTCAGTGTACCATACTCATGGGGTTTTTTTTTACTGTATTTGAAGTCATGAACTGCTTTTGCTGAGTTTGAAGCATCCTCCTTTGCTTTTAGAGGAAGTCTGACAATTTTAAGTTAAACAAATTTCAAAGCCAAAGTTTATAAGGATGTTAGAAGACTTACAGAGTTTCCACTCCAGACGTATGACTTCAGGGAGACTACTCCCTCAGGACACATATACATCCTGTCTCAATGTCAGTCTGATAATTGCAGCAAGTCATTGAACTGAGTAAAATAGAATGGGGAGTTTGCTCAAGAGATTTCACATGGAACAATTAAACACTTTAAGGACATATTTTGGTTTTACCCTGGTTATCTGGGATAGAAGGTCTGTGACCAGCAACATTTGCCAACTTCTTTGATTCTATATAAGCAAAGGCTGCAGGACGCATCCGATCTGGTGGCTGAAGAAAGCTTCCTATGAAACTGTGCTTTGATTCAGAATCCATAGCCTGTGGAAAGAGAACTATTTAATGTTATTAGTTCTTTAATAGACCATGTAACATTTTCAAAATATGTCACTGAGCTGTTCCTGGCTCTGTTTATATCAAACCAGATCATGTGCACCAAAATACAGTAATCCCTCACCTCTTCACACCTCAAATTTCACGGCTTCAACTCTCTGTGTTTTTTTCCAGTGAAGATGCCATATACAGTCGGGTCTCCTATATCGCGGACCCATGGTCTTAATCGGGATCCACGAAGCCGTACTTCCTCGTTGAATGGCACCTCATTAATATGCAAATTTGCCCTGTACCTTCACGCAGCCCTGATGCTGTTTCGGCACTCTGTTGCTGTATATGAGAGTTTGTGTCGGCCCTTCCTGGCGCCCGCAGCCACCCCACGCTGGGAAAAAACCCTTTCTGGCTCAGCCAGGGACACAGTTTCATAACTGCATGGTGGCGGCTCCAGGGGAGCGGCCCTGCCACCGCCCGCACCACTGCCGCCGCCGCTGCCACTGTGGCAGGTCGCACATGTGCAGTTGCAAAAAGGGTCATCCTTCATCGCTAAAAACTCATGCCGCTAAGAACTGAAGCTGCAATAGGGGGGGCACGAAGTGCAAGAGGGCTGACTGTACTTCCCACGATTTCCATGTGTGCATGCGCAGAGTGCCTCTGCCATGTTGGGGGGCAGGGCTACCACACCCCGTGGGGCAGGACAAGCATGCCCTACAGGGCGAGGCGCTGGCACCAGTAGGTGCTGCTTGCTCGTGGACTGGCATATGAGAGTGTTGCAAAGATTTATAAAATTCTAGCGAAGATTTATACACACTGTGTCCAGCTGGCACCAGGGCCATGGGGGAGCGGGGGACTGGCAGCTGCTTGTCCTGTGGCCACAGGCTCAACTGATGCTGGGGAAGACCCTGATCCCTGCAGCAGTGTGGCTTTGCCTGCACCCACTTGCCCTGCCACTGCGCCACACCCGGATGGCACGGGGGTAGTATCAGCTGCCCACCACTGCTTGGCATGCCCCAGCGTGGTGGAGAAGGCATCCCTATGCTTGATGGGGCTGAGGGGGTGGGGCAGTGCGCATGGTTTATTTGCATATGTATCACCTGCCTCTCTTCACAGATTTTGTTTTTTGTGGCCTACCCCCGGTCCCGAACCCTCACAGAATTTGAGGAGTTGCTATAATAACAACAACAACAAATCCCACACCCTCAGATGAATCCTGTATTTCAATGCAACTCAAAAATAACTAAACATAGCTCTCTCTGATCGCTCAGAATTTTCCAAGATTTTTTTTGGTGCTTTCTAATAACTTATGCTAATTTTTGTCCTTTTAAAACCCAAGCATTAACAGTATTTTCTATTAACTGTTTTACAGACTTCAATGTCTTGCCTCTAAGTGCTCCCTGCAGAGAAAACATTCCAAGTTTTACAGCCTGTTTCCATTTGCAGCCTCCTTAATGCTTTTCTTTCCATCTTTTTGGATGGAAAAACAAATTGCATATTGCAAATAATGTACCATTATTATATAATAAAGAAACAATTCTCCATATTCAGTTTTGAGGTATAAGAAGGATGTTTAATATGCAATATCCCCAGCATTCTCCCCACTACTAAGTGTATATATTAAATCCTGTTTCTCTACTCCCTTTCTGCCCCACCCTTTCACATTCCTTATTTTATCAGAAGCACATTTGAAGACAGTTCACAGCCTGCCAAACAGTGATTTTCCTTGATACTCAAGACATGGACAGTGAAACTTGCAGGAAGTGCTTTAGGCTAATACAACCTCTAGGAAGTTAAAGCAAGTTTCAAATCATCATGCTGCTACCTAGCAAAATAATATCAAGCATTTCACCTGATACAGCATAAGAAATGAAGAGTATACACAGCTTCAGCTATTAGAAAGACACCGTATTTGAAGGTTCAGTGATATAACAATTATGTTATCCCTAGAGTTTAAAACACAAGGCATGTGACTGGAACAGTCTTCCCACTTTGGCAAGGCTATTTACACATGTTAGTTCCCAAGAAAGTCACCCAAAGGAGGTATCTAGTAACAGGAGCAAGTAACATAAACCAAGACTAGAGCCTGCTGGTGATGTACACCCCGGGAAAAGCCATTCATATTGCGTGAGTGGGGAACAAATTTTTCAAAACCAGAAAAATTTTCCAGGAGCAGCTTTTACAGCACTGTTTCAGAGGGCATATAAAACAAAAAAACAAATGTCCTCCATCCATACTGCCTCTTCAAGATCCACACTAAACCAAAGATGTGTAGAAACCCTTCCTTCCTCCTCCAAGTTGTCATCACAGAGATGTTGACATGAATGTCTCTTCACGGGGTTTGTTTGACTTGGGGCCTCTCAAAGACCACCACTTTTGTGTGCTAACACTCCCAAGGCAGATGACACCATTCAGAGTTGCCCTTTGGCCCCGTAGTGGGAAGCTATCCAGGCTCCCTTTGTGCAACAGCCTTTTTCCAAAGAGATCCCCATGGGGCCCTGCTGCCACCTGCCCAAGCTCTGGCCACAAGCTCTCAGTGCTGAGTTGGCAGCAGCAGGCAGCCAGGCACCCCACCATCTCGGGTAAGAGGTCCCATCTGGTGACCCTGCCACATTTCTGGCCACAAAATCTGCTTATAGACCTGCACAGCTCTGTCCCGGAGGACTGGGAATGGCCATGCAGGGATATCCAACCGGTTTTAACAGCCTGACAGGCCTATCAGCCATGTCCAACAGCACAAGGGGCAGTGGCAGGAAAGGGCACAAAGCAGGTAGCTGCAGAAACCTCAGAATATGGATGGAAAAGTTCTGTGGCTACTGGGGTGGTCAGGGGTAAGACAGATAAGAAGATGGTCCTTGCATGGCACAGTGCACCAGCACAGTGCTTCACAAAATAAAGAGATAAGCCAGACTGATCAATTTTCCTATTGCTTCTCAATCCCTACACACTGGTGATTAAAAAGACTACTAGAAAATATCCATAAAAATAAGCAAATATACATGCAACAAATTTCCTACCGCTGCTGTGAACAAAGGAAGGCAACTTTGGAAACACTAGAAGAAGAAGGTGGTTTTTGCTCACGCCATCCAACCTTCTGGGAGTCAGTGTAAGCAGTAAGTTGCTTTTCCAACGTTCTCCAGTCTGGCATGGCTTCCTCGCATGCCAGTGCAGCTACACATCAATTAGTTTCCTTATTACTTTCACATAAACAAGCTTTACTGTTTCCAAGGAGATGGATTTGTGGACAGTTGGAAGGAGGGCAGTGATTTGAAGCAAATAAGGAGTAAGAGAGGGAGGATTTAAAGCACCAGAAAAATTGAGATTTGTGGACAAGTTCAGCAACACAAAGGTGGGGCAACGTGGGGGACACCTACCTGGAATAAGGGAAGTAAAACCCCTTTAGTTCTACTAGTGAAGCCAGAGGAAAGTGAAAGAGGCCAGCTCACTCGCCCAGTGGTGGTGATCCAGCTAATCTGGTGTGGGTTTGAGCATGAAAACCCACAACTTTGCCAGCACAGCAGAGGGCAATACACACCCTGCAGCTGGAGTGGGGAGCTCCCCAAGCTACTCCTAAAAGCACAGGCTCAGCAAAGGGTGTGAAAGAAAACACCAAGACTGAGACATCTGTGTTTGCAAAAACTCTGCTGCATAGTTACAGACACCTTGCTTTACCACAGCTTCCTCAGGCACAGGGGCTGTGTGAAATAGGCTGAAGGAATGGTTGCTATAGTGCTTGGGGGGTCTGTCAGCACGATTATTGTAGTAGAGTTGCTTTGGTGTAGTCTAGTCCTAATATCTTAGCAGATACAACCTTACTGTACAGGAGTCTGCAACACTGCAGACCTCAGTCAGAGATGCACCAGGAAAACCACCAAGTCAGTCAACTCTAGTGAGACATCACTAAATATCCTGGCCACTTCCAGCCCATTGCAACAAGAAATATATCAGGAAATAATTAAGTAGCTTGAGGTATATTTGAATGTCAACTGTCCTATCATCAGCTTTTAATCCCACAAGTATTTAAGCTTTTAGAAAATCATCACAAACAGGTTTGATTTTAAAAAGTCTTATACAGCCCACATCCACTGCAAACTTAAACCACTCTTTTATTCTATGCTACCATGGACACCTGGTACACAGCCTTAGGGAAAGATGCTTTAAAGCAGATATTGCTTCCCAAACTTCAATGTTTGTACTAATGTAACTCCACAAGACATAGGGGGATTTAGCACTTGAACAACACCCATTAAAGCAGCCAGAACATCGTTGTTTAGACAAGCCTTTTGTTGAGGAAATCAGTGCACTCCTTTGAGTTTGGGGAGCAGCCAAGAGAGAAATATGCATATTAAATAGAGGCTGACAAAATACCCAGTTACATGCAGAGGGGAGGGCAAGAGGGAAGAAATGCTGCACACCCACTCCAGCAGCCTGCATTGCTGTGGTGAGCCAGATGAAGCACTTGTGTTGTGCCGGTCACAGCTGGAGTTAGCACCAGCCCTCCGAGTTTTTCAGCCAGAACTGGCTCAGCCTGCGTTGGTGGATGCAGTGGTGATGCCCAGGTACCTATTGTTATTTTACACAGAAAAACACAAAATAAGCTGGTTCCTACATATGCTCTATCTAGCATCGGGCAACTTATTGCCAACCATGGGCATGCCATTTCACCATCAGCCTGGCCAAGCCATCTGTGTTGACCCAAGTCTGAGCCAGGAAGCTCACAGAGTTCCACACCATGCTTGCAACCCTGTGCATGGTGTATGATGGCAGGCATAGCAGAATAACTCTGTGACACTATTGCATTAATGCACATACAGTGCCTACTTCCTGCCTTGCTGCAGCCAGTGTGCTCATCCCTGGGGTGAGAGCATGAACACAGCAGGTCGTTTCAGTGGAACCACTTCTGCCTGCTGGCTCACAATCACATGCAGGCTGTGAGCAAGCTTGCACAAAGCATGTTGGAGAGCAATCCCATCATCAGGTCCATACCTGTATATGTGACTTCCATGCTTCAGAGGTGAGCAAGCAAGTTGGAGTTTGGTACCTTAAGACAAACAGGGAATTTCCCATTTCATCACAGTTGTCTAAGTACTAATATGATTTATCTTTATACAGTTCCTATTTATTTTTGTTGAATGTGGCCTGCATTAAACACCAGAGTGCTGGATCGGGTTGCTGTAAAAATCAATGGACATTTTAGTTACTGCTGTCTGGCACAAGTAAGCATGCCAACATTAGAGAGTTACTGAACATAACTGAAATCCCAAATGTCACAGAAAGACCAGTTATAATCTCTTCATCCCCCTCTTCTGCTCCTTTCCATCCCTCCCCCGCATTGCTGGCCAAAAAAAAAAGTTTTAAAAGAAGTCTCCCACAGTGAAAAACCAAAAACATTTTGCCATATACACAATTATGTCCCATACTGTAAAGCAGCATATGGAAAAGCTTTTTCCACATGTGAACTGTAGCAGACTCAGTGAATAATTCTGGCTTAGCAGTCTCCCACAAAATATACATTAAACAAATAATGTGATAATGTAAGGGATGCTTCCACTAAATTCTCTGATGTTTTGTTATCGCACAGAGACACTGGTGCATTCAAATCACTTGTGAGGGCAACCTCTTAGAACCCAACAAAGAGGTGCTATCAGAACACCTTCAAAGAGGAAGAAGTAAAGAAAGTTGATCAAAGCATTTTTCAGAAAGAAATGCAAAGATATCTATCTTCTGACCTGACCTACTGGGCATGCAAAATTTATAGTGGTTTTTTTAATGACTGAAAACAAAGTCTTACATGAACCAAGGAATGATTCACTGTTTATCTGACATAAGAGAAGTTTTAAAGAACTGCTCCAACACAGGCTATACCAAGAAACTCCCAGAATCCTGGCTGTCATCTTGTCTATTTGAGCCAAGCTTTCCTGGCAAAAGGTTATGTGAGAGGCCACTTTTGTGACACAATCCAAATCTTGTTCCCTTTTCCTTTTGAGAATCAGAGGAAAAGCTTGCTCAGCTCTACTAGCTATGCTGCAAGACCCTTTCAGCCTTATTCCCAACAGAAGAAAAACAGCCCTTCCACAGACAAAAAAAAAAAAATAAATACATAATGTTGCAGGCAAACAGCATTGTTGTTTCCAGAACACTCAGTCTCTACTATCTTGACACAACCATTTTAATCAGTCTGAAACATATGACATTGCTAGGACATATCTAAGTAACTGGTACTCCCATGCCCTCTCTAATCTAAGTGGGTTAGAAATGAAATGGTGAAAGCTGGAAAATTACCAGGAAGTGAATCAAAAAAGTATTTCGACTTTAAAAAAAGTTTAGAGCAAAGGGCTAAAATTTGTTAGAGAAACCAAGGAACCTAGGAGTGTTTTGAAAAACTGATGGAGACAAGTCCATGGGAGTTAGTTTGTTGTACAAACTGTGAGATACACACTGGCAGTCTCAGAACTGGATATATAAACGTTAAGTGTCCTGTTTCTTCTTTGATACTACTGAGCGAAACCTATTCGTTCTTGAATTTCAAGTCTTATGGAGAACTTTTATACCATCATTGTTTTCAGTCTTCAAAGAAAGAAGTGGCATTCTGTGTTTTCTCATGACACTGTATGCACTGTCAAGTAGGATAAAACCAGGCATTTTAGTGAAAAAAAAAAACCCAAACAAAAACAACAAATCCCCAACAAACTCCTAAGACTTTTCACAATGTCAAACCTAAGCATTTATAGAGAAATACAGTAGTTGCTATTTGCTAGAGATAAAAGAAAGAGAACAAAAAAAGGAGGAAGAAAGAAAATGGAATGAGTTACATAAGTACTTTGTGAACAAGGCAAAAAAAAAAAAACCCACGGTGGGGAAAACAATGAGGTATTTTTAAGACAATTTCTTTAGGAAAAGGTTCTGACCTGGCAGTGTATCAAGCAAGCAAACTTGGGTCATACTGTCCTTACAGTTTTACTGTTTTCTTCAATGAGCACAGCAGACCCAATTCCTCATTCAATTTGGCCTTCATTCAAAGGTGCAGGATAGACTCATAATCACTGCTTTGTGAGGAAATCTGCTTTACCCTGCATGTACAGATGATAACTGAACTCAGAATTCAGAGAAGCAAGACCGCGAGTTCCTATCTAGTAATAATTGCTGTGTCAGCATGAAAGCATCTTGCCTGGAATATAGTGTTTTCAAAATAATTACATTTATAAGTCTTTAATCAGTCCAAAGTAATTAAATACAGTATATATAACCCCTTTGTAATAAGCATCAAACACAAACCTCAATACTATAAATGGTCGCTAATATACTTCCTCACGTTGCTCATAGTTCTGTTGCTCTTCTCCTTTCATCTGTCCTCATGTTACACTTGATTTTTGCCCCTTACCTCCTCTCTTTTCATTGTATTTACATCACACTGTAGCTTTGTTCCTTGTCCTTCTCCATTTGGCATTCTTTTTCTCCCACTCCCTCTTCTAGAATAAAAAGTTAGGATTCTTTCAAAGTAGAACTAACTGTTTTTCTGCCAAACAACTATTAAATTTATTCCCTTTATATGCAAGATTGAGTTCCAACAGGTGCCGTTTGCTCTTAGTACAATGACTGATGTGGAAATAGAAGGTGATTTCCTCAGTATTCCACATGAAGAATGCAGAAAGTTCTTTTTTCTCTTCACTGCTATTTTCTGCTCATGCCATCACACTGTCTTCCAGATGTAGTTTGTTAAGCTTAGTGTGTCCTGATAGATTGGAAGGCAGGAAGAAATTACTGGCTTTGTCTATAGACCCTTGGTTAAAAAGAGGAAGGCTTTGCTGTTGTGAAAAGGGAAGGTTTTCAAGGGCAAGAGACTCCAGTATAAAAGACTGTCTATCTGTGAACAGGCTGAATAATTAGAGATTAGAAAGGCAAATGAAAAAAGGAAAAAATATATTAGAGTAGAGCAGGGCAAATATAAGAGTGGTTTGAAATTACAATCATAGTGAAGAAATTCATATTACAAGGTATGGGATAGTTATTGCAGGTATTGACTCATTCACAGTAAACACTTACTGCATGATAATTTAACCTTTTATGTCTCAAATATTTAATAGTATCACTGAAAGATTTTTTTGAATGTTGCAACTTCCCCTCTAGGCAGATGAAGCACACAGATTGTGTTGCCACTGTTGCCTTAGAATTTATTTTTAAGGTAAACTTCTGTTTTTACCAATACTTTCTCTGGGAAACTCAGTCTTTTCACCCAGCATCCTTTAACCTAGCATGAAAATAGAGTAGGAGGTAGATTTTTAGACAGGTAACTCTAAAAGCTTGACATGGATGTGCAGAGAAACACAAAGAGGGCAATTATTCATAAGATTTGTCTCTTTTACCAACTACTACGCCTACATTTTTTTCATACACGTATTTCCGTGCTACTGACATCTTGATGCTTGTCAGGGAACAAGAACTTCATTCTGCATTTTTACATCAAGCAACCAAAGAACCAGAATGAGGGAAAAAAAAACGAAAAGATGCTCACAAGGAAAACAGAAGTTTCACTCCAGGCAAGAAATTATTCCCCAAATCACATTTTCTCAGGAACAGTTGTCTTTGTGTAGAAAAATTGCAGGCAGATCTGAGTCTGAACAGCTCCTCAATCTCATTTTGGAGACCTATTTTGTTGAAGAATACTTTTAAATAATGTCACCTGTTTACATGACAGAATATTCACAGCAACTCGAACATATCCATATTGTACATCCTGAATGGGCACAATATCCTAAGTATTCAAGTCAAATACTACATATATGTAGGATAATGAGTGTTCAAAAATGCAAAAATGGATTTACCACCACTTCTGCCCCAAACTGTCTGGAAAAATTAAAACATTCAAAGCCATTACTTGTTTCACGTAATCTGTATATTTAAACTTGCATGACTTCAGAGATGCAGAAAAAGTAAATCAGACCAAGATGCTGTAAATTCTGGCACAATATTGCAGATAGAAAACTAACTTCAATTGATTATAAAATTTTTGAAAGGCATTTCTTCCATGTTAATTATATGCAGTTTCTGATTGCATGGAAATTTAGCGGACCTCCAGGACCTTAAATTCTTCTCATTCTGTGTGACCTTAATAACTTAGAGGGATGGAACTGATACGGGACTAATGTTCCAGGATACACAAGTCTTGAAGCCTTGGGGCTGAATTTGGCAATGACAAGCTTACAGTCCCTACATGTCAAAGAAGTGCAGGTATAGGTCCAAAACAAGCAGCAAACTCAGTGAGGAGCTAACAGAAGCTGCATTTGGGGAGACTCTACAAGCACATGTGTGAGAAGTCCCACCCTGGTACTTGGCACCTTTATACTCTTTGGACTCCAAATTTGCAGTCTTCTTCTGACAGCAAGTGCCAAAATCTCTTCTTTAACACAATGAATGAAGAGCCCCTGTAGCTTTTCTGTCTGTGACTTCATTTCACATGACTGCTGGTCACAGCATTTTTGTGTTAGCGCTGGAAAACATCAAGGTCTATGTTAACAGACAGCCTGCCAAAGGTGTTTAAAAAGACTTTTTGGGCTGTCAGCAGATAAAAAATTCCCAATAAGCAGTACTGATTTTCTTTCAAAGTGCAGCTGGAGGAAATAGTGTCCATCTTCTACTGTGCTGCTACCCAGTGGTCAGCCCACTGACCTGGAAGTGGGAGTTCCTGAGAAGCATTCATGCCTCATCCCTGACGATCATGCTAGACTGGGAGGAGGAAGAGCAGGAAGGAAACAGGGAGTCACCACCTTTTTGTTTGAAGTTATGACCCTGTTCTGAAAACCATGTAAGAGTCTAAAGCAAGGATAAAGTAGCTGAGGCGACAGAGTAAAACAGGGATGTGTCTCTCTCATTAAGCTTAATCATCAAAACTGAGTCTGGGGGTTCATTTATGCATTTTTTGTAGTAAAAAAATCAGCATTGCCTTGGAACTAGCCACCAGAAACCAGGAATAAGTGCCTACAGATCCCTGTGTCTCCTCCCTCCTAGTTCACCTCAGCGCTACACTTTTGCCACATTTTCCAATAGGGCACAAATTCAACAATTGAAGTGATGAATGTTTCCCTTCCATTTTGCAGTCTTTCTGAGCACCTGGGATACTCTTCTGGAAGTTAGGATATGTTGATATAAATGCCTTCGAGTGAAAAGCCAATTCTCTCATCACTGGGTTACTGTAGTGAGGGTGAGCACACTACAAATATGGCCAGGCAGTGAAGCAAGCTGTGGCTACAACAGAACAGAATCACAGAGTCACAGGATTAGTAAGGTTGGAAAAGACCACAGAAATCATCAAGTCCAACCTATCACCTGTTACCTAACCTATTGCCATCCTCTTATCTAGATCATACCACTAAGTACGTCATCCAATATTTTCTTAAACACCTCTAGGGACGGTGACTCCACCAGCTCCATGGGCAGCCCATTCCACTGAGAGATCACCCTCTCTGTGAAAAAGTTTTTTGTAATGTTCAGTCTAAATCTCCTCTGATGCAGCTTAGGACTGTTTTGTCTTGTTCTGTCACTGGTAGCCCAAGAGAAGAGACCGACCCCCACCTGACTACAACCTCCTTTCAGGTAGTTGTAGAGTTGTAGAGTTCACAGATTCACAGATTATTCCGAGTTGGAAGGGACCCACAAGGACTATCAAGTCCAACTCTTAAACAGCACCACTGCCTCCCTGGCGGGAATCAAACCCTGGTCTCCCACATGAGAGACGAGGACACTCACCACTGTACTAAAAAAGTTGTAGAGTTGTCGAACAATCTGACTTGTTGGGCTTGGAGAGGTTCCATTCAGCTGGACATCTCTTGGAGCTGCTCTACCTACTTCCCAAACCACAAATGGACACAAAGGGGAGACACGTACTAAGATGCCCTTCTCGGGGCAATTCTGAACATTTCTATCCAGAAACAGCTCAGATGGCTCCTTAGTGGAGCTTTTCAGAACCACACTTTTAATTTACCCATTCACTTTTCTTTGTCTTCAGTGTTTCAGGCTACATTTACATAGTTAAGTATAAATGGTGGTATATTTAGAGAGTTGGCAAAGTAGAGCAGGACTTTAAGCGGCCCATAGTTCTGGTACATCATAGTCCAGCTCTTCTGAAAACAACCTACCCTTCAGCATAAACCTACTCCACAGGCTTTCTGCATGAAAGATTTGGTCTCCTAAGAAGAAGCCGGTGGGTAACTTACCCATCCCTGCTGCATTTGTGATCTCTAAGGAGGCAGGGTGGCAGACTTTGGTACAAATGTACACCTGCAACATGTAATAGGCCAGAGCACACGCTACATGTATAAACACGTGCTCGGAAGTAAAACAAAGCCACACTTTCTCCCACACAGAATCACAGAATGGTTTGGGTTGGAAGGCACCTTAAAGATCATCGATTTCCAAACCCTCTGCAAAGGGCAGGAACACCTTTCACTGCACCCAGATGCTCAAGAACTCCATCCAACCTGGCCTTGAAGACTTCCAGTGACTGGGCATCCACAACATCAAACTTCTTCTTAATATGTCGTCTAATCCTACCCTCTTTAGATTAGAGCTGTTCCCTACCTATGAGTCCCTGTAAAAAGTCCCTCTCCCACTTAAGGTACTGGAAGGTGCCTTCTCTTCTCCAGGCTTAACAACTCCCAGGCTAAACTCTCCCAGACAGT
Source organism: Pitta sordida (assembly GCA_013390025.1). Classification (NCBI taxonomy): domain Eukaryota; kingdom Metazoa; phylum Chordata; class Aves; order Passeriformes; family Pittidae; genus Pitta; species Pitta sordida. The sequence continues at coordinate 378,198 of WEKX01010585.1, read as the reverse complement.
CTTCACAGGAAGAGCTGCCCAACTCCTCTGACCATCTTTGTGGCCTTCCTCTGGACTCACTGCAACAGGTCCACATCCTTCTTATGTTGGGGACCACAGAGCTGGACACAGCACTACAGCTGGGGTCTCACAAGAGCGGAGCACAGGTGCAGAAACCTCTCCCTTGACGTGCGGTCTCTTGACGCAGCCCAGGACAAGGTTGGCTTTCTGGGCTGTGAGTGCACACTGATGGCTCATGCTGAGCTTCTCATTCACCAACAGCCTCAAGTTCTTCTCCTCAGGGCTTCTCATCCCATTCCCCATCCAGCCTATACTTGTGTTTGGGATTGCCCCCAACCCAGGTATAGAATCTTGCCCTTGGTCTTGTTGAATTTAATGAGGTTTGCATGGTCCCACCTCTCAAGGTCCTTCTGAATGACATCCCCTCCCTCCAGCACGTTGACTGCACCACACAGCTTGGCATCATCGGCAAACTTACTTGATCCCACTGTCCACATCACTGACAAAGATGTTAAACATCTTAAGCAGTAGTTTGCTCGATCTTCATGGCCAGTCTGTTGGAATGATATACAAGCCTGGGCTTGACACCAAGCCTAAGCCTATGCTCACAGAAAGCAGAGAAGTAACTTCTGGCTTTTTTGTGTCACTCTTCAAAACAGGAGTCACAAAACTTTGTTTCCTCAGAGGGTTACTGTGAAGAAAAATGCATTATACTGTGGAGTGTCATTTATTGTGGCAACATGCCAATATGCAGATCTAAAAACAGAGAGTGAACTTTGAGAAGAGAGTGATCCCATCCTTGGTAAAAATTTACTTGGTAAATCCTTGGTATTTACTAGTTGGAATTAAATAAATCTTAACAAAATCAGATGTAAATGAAAGCAGTTGAAGGAGTATAATTTAAAAAGCTGTATCTCCTAGGCTGCACAAGTGTTACTGTGTTATTATTAGTTCTCCAGTAATCTACTGGAGCAGTAAACTGCTTTTCTGTGAAGTACAGAAATCTGAACGCACTTTTAAAAGTAAGTATAATATATTTTAGGTCTTGTATCACAGAATCACAGAATCAGTAAGGTTGGAAAAGACCACAGTGATCATCAAGTCCAACCTATCACCTATTACCTAACCTAGACAAACCTGTTACCTAACCTGTTGCCATCCTGCTACCAACACACCATCCTACCTGTAACACACTACCCTAATATCTAGGTCATGCCACCAAGTACATCATCCAACCTTTTCTTAAACACCTCTAGGGACGGTGACTCCACCACATCCTTGGGCAGCCCATTCCACTGAGAGATCACCCTCTCTGTGAAAAAGTTCCTTCTAATGTCCAGTCTAAATCTCCCCTGACGCAGTTGAAGACTGTGTCCTCTTGTTCTAAAAAAAAAAAAATATATGTGTCTCCTCAGGCAGAGAGGGATCAGAAAAGCTTCCCTTTGCTCCCCTGTGCTGGGGGGGCCCGGGGGGAGGAGGGGAAAANAGGCAGAGAGGGATCAGAAATGCTTCCCTTTGCTCCCCTGTGCTGGGAGAGCCCGTGGGGAGGAGTGGAAAATGCTCCCCAGCGCTCCTGATTGTCTGGGGGTGGAGAGATGGGTGTGGCCTGCATGCATATTACTGACCTGCCGCATTTGCAAATTAGACATTTCATGAGTCCCTGGCAAGACCCGTTCCTCGCAAAGTTGGAGGTATGACTGTACTATGTATTTCCCATCATCCAAAATGACAAGACACCTCCATGGTGAAAAGGATTTAGCAAATGTAGTAGTAGCTTTTTATAAAAAATACCTTAATCAGAAAACTCCACAGCCACCACACCTGTCATCCCACCCCTTCCTTTCTCTCAGTTCATTGCTGAGCATGACGTCCTACAGAATGGACTGGGAAGGGCTAGAAGGGCTGTGTCCCAAATGGTGGAGTTTTCCTTGGAGGAAGGAAACAGCAGGAGAGACAAACAGTGTCCCACAGTGCAGCTTGGAAGGTGGAAAGTGGGAATGAGGAGGAAGAAATGGCCCTGCCAGAGCAGTGCTGTGGTAGCAGAAGCATCCAGAAGGAGGATGGGCTCAGTCCATGTGTGTGTATTTGAAGGCACGGTGTGTGAGGGTGGGCAGAGGTCAGGGAAAGGGCTGGAAATGGCATATATATGTTAGAAAGGGCATGAATACAACCTCTAGATAACGTATTTTCAAACATAATTCTGCCATTGGACATCATTTGCATATGGCTATAGAAGTCCTTATCTACATAGTTAAAAAAAGAGGGAAGTTGATAAGTCATCACGGAAGGAAATACTGAAGTTTAAAACGGCCACAAATTTGTTTTTCTTCAGCTTATCGTTTTGAAAGCTCAAATGCTGTAATTCTGGATGAGTTGCCAGATTGTTTCCTTCATAATTCTGCCTTTCTCTTATCCATTCTTTAGAGATCAAAAACAAGCATATTAACTTCAGTCAGTGAACACACAAATCAAACAAACACATTCTCCTAACTTCAGGCTCTGATTAATTCCACTGGTAGCCTTTGACCTTGATTTCCACAATGTCTTGCAGTGCATAAAGGAGCTTGACCTGGTATCAGAAAACCACAGAGATTTGGTTTGGAAAAAATAGAGCCACCTTCATCTCTACTACCAAAATACTACATTAAAATCTACAAAACAAAGGGCTGAAATCTGAAGTTTAGGCCTTGGAGCCAGTTTCACAATCTGTTTCCTGTAGCCAGAGTTCATTTGCAGCCAGTGGAAAAAACAACTTCTAAAAGATAAAAGGGAGTGCTGTGACTTCCAATCAATCTTAGCATTCAGTGTGTGAATATAACTTTACCAGAGTCTAAACCAAAGCTCCAGTTCTGATTCTGGTTCACTTTACTGATCTTGGATGTATGTGGCTGTTGTGAGAGATACACAACAAAAGCAAAATTATAATGGGAAAAATAGGATCTATCCAACTTCTGAAGATCAAAATTTAGATAGAAATAAAGCAAACATACGTGACATGTCTATGCACAGGAAAATGGGAGACCATAATGAATGATGACAGGATGGGACAGGAAGCTGAAGTGGTAGCTAATGTGAAAAACAAAACAAAGCAAAACAAAACAAACTTCCCCCCCACAATATAAAAGGTACTGGCAGAACTATTTTCTTTGAACGCATCAGTTATGATGGGTGGAGGCCTTGAGTGCTTAGAGAAGTCAAGACCCATATTTATTACAGGTAGTGATGATTTCAGCAGATATATTGTTGGCAAGGGTGCCAAAGGCCTAGAGGAAACAGCTGTGTGAAGCAGCCCAGGCCTGTCCATACTGCTGAACAGTGGCAATGCTGCCTCCTTCTAGAAAGGATTTTAAGGGAAAAAGAGGCTAGTGTTCCCTGAAAGGTACAGGTAATGATAGCACGACACTTATACGCAAGCTTTAAAGAACTAGTGACATTAAAACAAGGGATACCAGATGAAGTCAGATTCTTTACAAATAAAAGAGCTGAGGATGGCTGGTGTTGGTGAGCCAGCCCAAGCTCTGTTCTCAGACTCAGAAGTGGTTTATGTGTCTTTCTGGGCTGTAAGAGTAGCTTGTCCTGCATTTAACTTCAGATTTGAGGTTTTAACTTTAGAGTAGGAAGTGTGGGTGCAAGAAAGAAAAAATAATTAGGCAAGACACCATATAGGCCCAATGTCCTGTTCCTGATTTACTTCATCTTTCAGCATGCTCAAAATTTTAGTTTCACGGTTGCTTTAATGGGAAATCTGCAAACAGTTCTGCTTGTTTCCTTTTCTCTGCCAAGAGGTGAACTAGATTAAGGAACTGAGTCGGCTGAAAATTAACTTTATCAAAGAGAAAGTGCACCCTTTTTTTCCCCGAAGGAAAAGCAAGGGAAATAGCAATATCAGCCCATTTGGTGGCAGATTACACTCGGTCACAGAATTGCTGAGGTTCGCAGGGACCTGTGGAGACCTTCTGGTCCAACCTCCCTGCTCAGGCAGAGCCACTTTGAGACAGCTGCCCAGGACCATGTCCAGGTGCTCTGGAAGATCCAAGGATGGGGACTCCACAACCTCCCTGGGCAACCTGTGCCTGTGCTTCGTCACCATCCAAGTAAAAATGTGCTTCCTGATGTTCAGGGAGAACATCCTCCGTGTCGATTTGTGCCCATCACCCCTGACACGGTCACTGGGCAACACCGAGGACACCCTGGCTACTTCCTCACTGCACCTTCCACTTTAGTACAGTGGTAAGTGTCCCCACCTGGCATGTGGGAGACCCGGGTTCAATTCCCACCAGGGAGACAGTGTTAAGAGTTGGACTTGATGATCCTTGTGGGTCCCTTCCAACTCAGAAGATTCTGTGATCTGTGATTCCCTCCAGGTACACACATACGCACGGATACACACATGGATATACACACAAGGACAAGAAACCTCCTGAACCTTCTCTTCAGAAAACTGATCACCCCCCTGCACCATTTGGATTAAAACCTCCTCAGACTTGGATGAATTTGTATAAAACCACTGGCTCCATCTGGAGATTTGGTTATTCCGCCCGCCTTCCATTCCAAGCGGTGACGGCACAGACGAGTTTACTCCAGCTGCATCCACGGCTCCCACTCAAGTGCGCCCCTCGCACGCCTTCAGGGGCCGTGCTTAAGTTTTGGCCGCTACGGAGTTCTGACGCAAAACCGATCCGGGGATTGCTTCACCCCCGGCGCCCCACGACGGGAGCCGTGCCCGGATCCCTCATCCTTGCCCGGATCCCTCACCCTTCCCCGGCAGGACCGGCCGCCACCGAGCCGTGCCTCGCGCTGCCTGCTGGGACACACAGTCCCCCCGCCCCTCGCGGCCACCGCAGCACCGCCCCTCGGCCGGACTACACATCCCGACACCCCCTCTTGGCGCTGCCGCTGAGCGCCGCGATTGGACCGCCGTCAGCGAGCGCTGAAAGGCGATTGGCCGGTCGGCGTGTCAGTCAGGCGGGCTCGCCGTGCTGGGCGGAACTCCCTCCCCCCAGTCCGTGAGAGGGGCTGCCGGGGGTCCCCGGCGGCCCCGGCGGAGGGGCGGCCCCTTCCCTCCATGCCTGGGGCAAAGAGGAGGAGCCGCCGGCGCCGCGGCTTGGTGGCCGCCCCTCTCCCCGCCGGCAAAGACGAAGCCGCGGCGGCNGCCGCGCCGAGAGCATCGCCCCCGCCGCCGACGGGCTCCCGGCGACCACCGCCCGCGACGGGCTGGGGGAGGCGCTGGCCCGCCTGCTCATGCTGTCCAGGCGGTGCCCCTTCCCCGACGTGAGGGAGAAGAGCGAGGCGATCCTCGGCGGGGTGCAGGTGAGCAGAACCCCCTCCTCGGGAGTGGGTCGGGGGCTCTCTCGGCTCACCCACCCTCCGGGTCCGTCTGCGGGGCGGGGCGGGTCCGACCCGCTCTGTCACACTCGGTCGTGCCAAGTGCGCTTCCCCCCACCCTTCTCCCCGCGAAGAAACGCTTGGAAAAGCGTTCCCGAAAGGCGAGGCGGGATGGAAGTGCCTCTCTGGTGACATTCAGAACCCGCTGGAGGCGTTCCTGTGTCACCTGCTCCAGGGGACTCTGCCTTGGCAGTGCCTTTGGGCTGGACGATCTCCAGAGGCTCCTTCCAGCCGTAACCATTCCGTGGCTCTGGAAAAGCGTGAAGTGTTTCGGTGCAATCCGGCAGAGAAGATTTGGCAAGGAGTGGCTGGAAAGTTGGGGCATCCCGAGGGAAGCGCTAAAATAACAACTTTGTAACGCTGCGGTGTCAGTCTGTGTGACCAGTGCTGCGGTATCACCGCGTTAACTTGGATTGAAAAGCGGGAAGGATTTGTGCGTTAGTGTTCGAGGTTGCCATTTGAAAATATAAATGGGGAGTTTTGGAGCTTTGAAAAGCTGTGTGAGCTTCAAGGTTGTTAAGCCAGAGCCTGTCAAAGTTCCCTTCTTGTTGTTTATTGGTAGATAATTTCTCCACTGGAATCGATAGGATCCAAACTATTTTTTTTTATGGTTCACAGGCGGCCGAGCCAAGGGACGATTGCCTTTGCTGACCTAATGCTAACAGAAGTAAATGTTACTTTGTGCTCTTCCACGGTTACAATCTAATTATAGTTGCTCGCATTGCGATTCTCTTGCTCACCTCAAATTTTTGCGCCGGTCTTAATCCTTCTGTCGAGGGGTCCAGCGGCGCTGCTAAACATACTGCTCTCTGCGAAGTAGGAAAAGGAAATTTGGGTATTTCTTTTAATCACAAGTCACTGCATAGGACTGTGCTTGGAGTTTGCTGCCTCATTCGCACTATTGTGCTTTTTCTCCCTGAACATTAATAGATTGAATATAAGGTAATATAGGGAATAATAATAATTTAAAATATATAGATATAATAATTTATGCACTGCATACATATGTATTACATGAAAACCATTTTGTATTATTACATGAAAACCCTAATATGTGTAGAAATACATTCAGAGCTTGGATAATTGGAGTTGAAAGAGGTTCTGTTAATTTTGTCGAACTTCTCAGTAGTGTGCCATGTGATAGATGCAGTATAATTTATACATTTTTCTCAAAGCACATTTTATCAGTAGACACTGATGGCCTCTCATGGTCCATGTGAAAAGCTTGACAGCTTTTCTTTAAAAATCCAAATGAGTGAAATAAACATCTCAAACTTGAACATTAAGTTGTTAACTTAACCTGGCACCTTTGTAACAGCGTTCTCCTTGTTCAAGATTCAAATGAGCAGTGAATTTGTTGCCAGTGAGAACGGTGAGTCACTAGAACAGACTGCTAAGGGAACATTTGTTTTTATCACATCCAATATACCAGAATCTATCCAGAGGCCAAACAGAGGTGATCTCTCACCTACATTTTGGAGGAGGTCAGAATATACGACCTCATGACTCCCTTTTAGGTTTTTATGTATTTGAAGTTAGGGGCGTGATGGACTTGGAAACTTTGTTACTAGCTGTTTTAACTAGGCCAAAAAGTTCTGGCAGAAAATACGTCCATCTTCATGGAGCAAGTTCAAATCCCGTGGTTGTAACTGGCTTAGTAAATGAAAATGGATGTGAAAGGTATAACAGATATGAAATCAATTTTATACACACAAGCTGCAGTAAAGGTTTAACAGCAAGTTAAGCAAAAGAAAATCAATTGCAAGATTTATTTTAAGAAACTCTTTAAAAGCTGCTTTTGTAACTTTTAGGGAGTAAATCTAAGGGAGAAGTATTCTATGTTTTACGAATTTAGAGTGGCAAATCTCAGTTCTTGTTGTCTTTACTCGTAAATTAAAACTTTTTCTTGTAATCTTTGGATCCACATATGTGGAAGAAATATAATGGAGTCCAAGTATTCCAGTTTGAATGCTGAGGTGTGAAATGGTTCTCTGTTGATTACATGACCAAGAGGAATTTTATTCAAATCTCTGCAATAAAGATGGCAGATTAAGCAAACTATTAAATATAATTATCCCATGGAACTCACGGCTTTCAGCAGTGATTCCAAAAGTAAATAGCTTAGTAACATTATAAAAGTGTGAAATCCCAAAATCCCATTCACTTCAGCATTAGCACTTAAAAAGACTCGCTTGTTTTACTTTATCTCCCTGTTGTTGGGCTACGAAACAATACTCAAGCCCACAGCAATCTGTACCATTATGCTGCCTAAGCATTATTCTTTACCAAGTTATTAAATGACACAGAGCCCAGGGCAGGAGAGGCAGCTTTGAACCCAAAGGTTCTCCTGGGAACTGGGGCTCCCCTCCTTCCCTCTCCTTTGAAATGGTGCAAATCAGACTTTGTAGTCTGAGCCTGGGCTGATTTTTTTTTTTTT
>WEKX01010585.1:343738-370358 GCA_013390025.1 Pitta sordida | reverse complement strand
TTTTTTTTTTTTTTTTTTTTAATCCCCCTCTCCCCCCCCCTCAAAATCAAGAATTGTAAAATGTACTTTCCTCATCTTCCAGCTTTGCTTCCAGGATAAATCAGTGAGGAAATCAAAGATGTGAGTTTTCCACGCGGTCTGATGGCTGTTTCTTCCCGGGGCTCCTGCCTTCTTGCCTGTTGTGACAATCAGCCAATATTCAGGCGTGAGCAGCTGTGCTGTGGTGTTTTTGCAGCTTTGTGTCTGGAGCGGGTTGGTAGAACCCATTCCCTGGCTGGTGTGAGCCGGGGGCTTGGCAGCAGCCTGTGTCAGTGTGACATCCCTCTAAGCCCGCCTTTGGTTATGGGCTTTTTTTTTTTTTTTGTTATCCCTCTGGATAAAAATTCCTCTGATATATGGTGGAATGCTAAGTGTGCGACTTTCTGCTTTGCTACTTAAAAATAGCATTATTCCTGCTGTTATTGAGAAATACGTGGTATTGGAATTTGTAAAAATTAATTATGTATTGCTTAAGATAAAGTCCTGTTGATTTGGCTTATGCTCAGGATAATGAGTTTCATATAGTAGGCTGTATATGTTTATACATACATAATAATATGTACTTTTCAGCCTAAGAGAGTATCTCTGATTTCTCATTTAGGTTAGACAAGTTGTTTTTGTAAGAGTTATTACAAAGACTGTATCAGAAAGCCATTAAAACTTTCTTACTTTTATTTATAAAAACAAGGTCCTAAAGCCACTTTGACTTTAAAATAAAATTTCAACTCTATTTTATAGATATTGTAATTGCCATGCTTTAACCAAGTGAAAAGAGTTTGAATGTTTGCATTTGAAGGTATTTGGGTATTTTTTTAGCTAAATGGCTTTTGATAATGTCTTGCACATGGAGTGTTTTGCAAGGATTTAGTATGTCATATTGCTTATGACCTTGCAGAACAGCCCGTCATTGCAGCCAAAATGCTGGGTGCCTGCACACCAACACAAGTGTATTGGGAAGGAACGGCAGAGGAATGTCTAAACACACGGTTGTTAACAGCGTGCTGCCAGCCTCAGTCAGGTCTGTTAGAGGGATGTGACTGGAATATAAATACAAGGTGTACATCCACAGCAGGAGCAGACTCACTGACACTGCGAGGTTTGGTGGCTAAAATCTCTTGCAACCATCCAGTGGAAAAATCTGAGCAGAGCATGTTGCTCTGCAGGGGGGTGTAAATTCATGAAAATAGGTTTTTATATGAACCAAGAGAAGGCACAGATGGGAGACAGGTCCTGCAGGTGTGACAAGATGTCAGAGTATAGAGGGTAAGAGATGACAGAACAGCAGAATAAACCCCACAAATGCAAAAAAGCTTAGCATGTAAAGCTTGACTGGGAGCAAATGCAAGGAAGAAAGAAAACAATCTCACCTTCTTTGAGAAGTAATGTAATGATACCAAACACTTGCATTGAAGAGGAAGATTAATAATGAGGAGAACTTTCCTCTCTGTTGATCTTTTCACTGATGTAAATGAAAGAAACGTACAGAAAACAGGAAACTCTATGTTGCTGAAGATGCAAAGTACAGAAAGATGCATGAATAAAGCTGAGAAGTTAAAAAACATAATATTAGAAGAAAGCAAGAAATGAAAGATCCACAGATGAATGGATTAACAGATAATGCTGAGGTGATTGAAATGTTTTCTGGAATGATGAATGCAGCCAGTGTAGTCAACAGCCAAGGTAAAAGTGTAAATGGTACCTTCCCAGGCTAGGAGGGAGGGTAGAACCTGGAGGTTGCTTGGATAAGCAACAGATTTTCTATGTGGTAGGACCTGATGAAACGAATGCCAAGGCGCTTAACAAAAACAATGTAGCTGAAGCAATCTCGGGGCAGGGGAGGGAAGTAGCAGACTCAAAAATATGAATTGGTGAAAACCTCTTCAGTGTGGCCTAAGTGGAGTGGGATGAAGAGGAAATGGGTAGATTTTAACTTCAGCGCCATGAAAAAAATGCTGGACCAGTGGTGAAACACATTTTTAGTGCCTAGGACAAGAAGTTGAGCAACAGTCAAAAGGGACTTATCTAGGACAAATTCTTTTAAATCCAGCATTGCTCCTATCTCTATGATGAAGCAACAGGCCTTGTGGTTCAGAGAGATTCTGTAATGTTACTGGTTGGTCTGTTGGAGTCCCCAGTGTTCACATGATGTTCTTATTAACAAGCTAGCTATAAACTACCCTTTACTAGTGAGTAAAACTAGCTGAAAAACCATCCCCAGAAGGCAAGTGAGGTGAGGGAACAAGTATTTGGTACAGGCTTTCAAAGGTCCCATCCAGCAAAACCCTGACTGACAAATTTGTATGCTTTGTTGAATTGCAGATTGCAGGCTGGGGGGGAGAGGGAGAGAAAGGATATTTTAGTAACTGCTTAAGTGGACTTCAAGTCCTTTCCCTTTGATCTTCAAGACTGGATTTACCAGACAAGGAGTGCTGGAACTTGTGGTCTGGAACCTCTCTTCCATAAAAGCATCAAGGATTTTAAGGGGGGATTTGAGTACGTCTTTGTTTTCTCAGGCCTACTGCCCTAGGAGATAAAGGTAACAGAATTCCGGAGTTTGCCAAGGGCTATTAAGGCACAGGAGAGAGAGGTCATGGCAGCAGCCAAATGTATCCTTTTGTCTTACAGCCTTCCGGGCACTGATTGTGATCTAGACTTGCTTGGCAGTGGACATGGAATGGAATATCCTCACCTTTGCAAATCTCGGCAAAACGTTTGTATGGTTTAAATTAAATGATCATCTAGAAAGGATGGTCACAGCCAAAATGGACATCGTGTCCTTTTCCTTCACCATAGTGGTGGAGAAATAAAGCCTCTGCCAGGAGAAGAGGTAGCAATTCCCACATGTGTGTCCATGAAAGATAAAATGGGTGTTACTTTTCTGCTTCATTCCTGGATTTTTTCCTAGCCATGTGAACTGTCTTGTGAATTCACTCTTTGCTTCGTGGATGTGTGTATGATTCCTAAGAGTAGTAAGGGTGAAACTTTAATTATGCTCCTTGCTCTCAAATGGTTTATCCTGATGACTCTGATATTACAGAAGACTCACTAACTTTCCAAATATTTAATCTCCTTTTGGTGTAATATTTGATAAATGACTATAACTTTGTCTGAAGTCTTTTTTCGGTCATCCTGCACAACACAAGTAACTTTCTTCAGTGAACTTTAAGATCTGTAGCTGGGCACATTTTTTAGGTTGTAGGATTCCTTTTCTCCAAGTTAATTTGGAGTTAATGTGTCATACTGCATGATAGGGACGGTCCCTTGTGATGCTGTTGGTTAGTCACCACAGAAAGAAGAAACGTATAGTCTGTTCAAGCTTACAAATTTAAATGTAGTATCCTCACTGGTGGGGAATCTGGAAGCTGACTAGTCTCCTTGCACAATGCCAATACCCAAATGGGTTTATGATTCCCATAGTACTCTTATATAAAGTGAATTAAAACATCTTTTTTTGTGAATTTATTTAATGGCAAAATATGTTTTCTGGTCATTAGAGGGAGTGGATTTAATTATTTATTGTAGGGGTGCTCCCTTCAAAATCTGCATGTTGCTTTACCAGATCCCTAGTTTAGAAAACATCCGTCTGTTTGAGGGGCTTTTTGATACTCTTTTCTCCATATTGGGAGTGATTACTGAAGTAATGACATGATGCACTGTCTCACACCTTCTGCTACCCCTGCAGTGTTTATTGTAAACGGCTGGGGCTGTGTCACGGGTGTGAGGCAAGACTGGCTGGAGAAGTTAAGGGAGAAGTCTTAATCTTGACACTGTCAGGGAACATTCTGAAAAGAAGTGTGAACGTATGTTTTAAAAAACTGAAGTTGTCAGTAATGCTTAGATTGCCTTATCTGCCTCCTTCCTCTTTCAGCCTCCTTGCCTCCTTTCTTCAGGCTGTTGAGAGAAATGGGAAATTTTCTTTTGTTGAGCTTGTCAACTGCAGAATTGCCTGACCTTGGAAATGTCTTTGATCGGAATACAGAGTTGGTTGAGAACAGTGGAGGTTCCCAAAGTGGTGGGAAATAAGGTATCTAGGTCACTTCTAATGCTGTTTCTGGGTTTGGAGCCATTCCATAATTTTCTATGCTAACTGTACGACAGTCTTCTTGTATGGAAATGAGTTTTGCCTAGACAACTTTTTCTTATAATTCTCTGGAATAATTTGATCTGTTAATTTGTGAGTTTATGTGATTCTGCTGAATTGACCCTCAGGACATCATAACTAGAAGTTTTATTGTAATTTTTTGACTGCGTTGAGGTGCTTCAAACTGAAGCAATTGAACACAAACATTTCCTCATCTCTTACTGTTGGGTAACGGGATAAGCGGCTATAGGGTGCACATTGGTGGCTTAGGTAAAGAAAGTTGGTTTCCTGTCATTTTTACAATGTGAGCTAATACCTAGAGATCTGTAGAGACCAGAAATGCTTCAGCTTGAATGCATTTTGTAAATAATGGCATCTGTTCTCTTGATCTAGCAGTTGCTAAGTCACACAAGCACTTTTGGTTTTGTTGGGGTTTTTTGGGGTTTTTTTTGCTTCTGCTTCTCTTTCTAGAGGTAATTCTAGAAGTTGGCTGTTCATTTCAGCGCATAGCTGGAGATGATCCTTTCCAACCTGCTCTCATGCATTCCAGTGTCAACTTAAATATTTGTCTGAAATTATTTGTCTCACTCTGACACTAATAGTGTATGGGGAGCAGTGATACTTCCCCTCTCTGCATTGATTTTTCTTGAAGTTCTGCTCTGCTTTAAGTTGCCAAAAAGCCAGATGACTTTAAGTTAGGGAAAAAAAAAAGTATGGACTCCTAGGTAATATAAACTTATACATCTTCCATCAGCTTGACCAAAGTACCTTACTCAAAATAAAATTACATTGCCTCGCTGTGACAAGTGTGAAGTGAGCACTGAAGAAATGTGTACTTGCTGTTTTGTCATCTTCCTCTTGACTTTTTCTTCAGGTCAGGATTTCTCCTTTTAAAATAAACATAGTGGAAAAGTACTGAATATACCATTGTGAGCCAGAAAAAAATAGTTTTGAAAGCTTGAGTGTATTTTCTTGTGGATACTGAGTGTTTAAATTTCCAAAAATATGGTTTGCTGTCAGTATGGTTTTCTTTTCCAGTAAATTGTTTACAGTTTAAGGGGGATGGGAGGGTGGGAAAAGCTTAGGTTTCTCTCCATAAATCAAGGGAAACATGGAAATCTTCACTTGGAGGCTACATACATAAATTAAATCCAAAAAGTTAAGTGGTGGTTTTTTCCTTGTTTACTGCTTTCTTGATGTTTCCAATGACTTTGGCTTTTTCTTTCTTTTTTTTTTTTTTTTTCTGGATAGCTTATGTTAGATGCCTGCCAAAAGTTGGTTTGGGAAGGTGAACTGGTTTAGTTTTATTTAAACCTAGTAAACAATTAACTATTTTCCTTACTTCAGCTTTATGTAGAAACCATGCTTATTCTTTCCAGTTATTTTGGGTTAAAAGTATCACCCAGTGTTGTGCTCTAGTGCCTGAGGTTGGTATTTTAAAAACAGAGGTGATGGTACTTATATAATCTGATAAATCTCCCTCCTGGGCAACTACAGGAACTTATTTTCAATTCAGGCATTGTACTAAAGGAAAGCACAGTGCTTCTGAAAACATGTGGTTGGGGTTTTTTTACTGTAAATGAATTAAAATTGGAACTTTTGGTTCACTATTCTCTGCTTTCTGGAGCCAATAATTAGGTTTTCTTAGTGTCAGGTCTTTCCTTTGTCTATCCAGATAGCTGACTGGCTTTGTGGGCCTAAGTTTTGAGACTCAAGGTGTAGCAACCTCTTAGTTAATTTCTCTCCCTGGGATATACTTGCTGCTGAATTGGTTTAAAACAGTTTTCTTCTAAAAGAGGTATTTTTAAAAGATTTTTTAACTCCTAGAGAATAAATGTGGAATAATATGATATTTGTTAAAAGGGGGAACAAACTTGAAAATGGAAACTTACTCTAAAGCACTAAAGCCTTTCCTGTGTGCCCTTTTGTTTTTTTAGGGGGGGGGAGCAGCGAACCTCTTTTCTGAAAGATTTTTTCCATTGCAGCTTGTTGCTGACCCTCTGCTGTTCCTGGTGTTGTGGTGCAACAAAACTTTTAGCTTTAAAATGCAGCGTGTTTGCCAACACCACATTCCACTCAGATTAAAGTGTTTGTTTGGATTTTCCATTTATTTAAGTTCTAAACTAGATTGATTTCCATGTAGAAGAAAAAACTTTTTCCTCTCCTTCAGTCTTTCTTGAACTTTCTCTTTCTCTGAATTTCAAATCAATGCTGAGTGCACATTGATGTTGGTTTAAGAGTCCTGAGTATTTGGCAGCTGCCGTGCACAAGGAGAAGATTGCTTTTGATATTTGCCCAGGCTTTGTATGTGCTCATTCTGTCCTTCCCACTTGTGTTACAGAAAAGGTTTCAGAAGCCTTGTAACTTTACCAAGATTACTTCTTTTTCTTTAGGAGTTACACCCATGATGGTTGCTTAGATTTACCTAGAAGCTGATGTATAAATAGTGTTGTGTAAAAGAAGCTTAATTCTGACATTTTTATTGCTACTGTTCTCTTCCACAATGCAAGAAAATAAGCCAAATGAAAATGTTTTTGTCTGGCTTTTAGAAGACATACTGGTGTCTTGGCTTGAAGTGTTCTGCTTACCCAAGTATTCAGAACAACTCTGGAATCTGTCACAAGAGTACGTGTAAATTGGGAAGGTCAAGTGTTGCTTCTCTTTCTTTCATTACTTGGTATCAGGCCTTTCTGTTAAGATTGGAGGTTTTGAGTAAGGTTTCATTGGGAATGGAAGCATGATAATTCTGTCAGGACATGAACTGGGTATGCCATCATTTTTCAAAAGTACTGTGCACTAGAATTATATGAAGAAAAACACCCTCAGATTTCTATTTGGTTTTTTTACATGTAGTTGGTTTAGACAGCTATAAGGAGGTGTCTTCTTGATTTTGTAACAGAAACAAACATACAAATCTCTATCGTCATGTGTTTTTGTAACTTCAGAAAAATGAATACTACTCATTAAATATTTGTTCTACATACTACTTGAACATTTGTTTAAAATTACAGTGGACAATCTAACTTGTAGAAATCATTGAGTCTTTGTTGTCCGAAACTTCCAAGAAATGTAAGTGGAAATCAATTAGGAAAAAAATGTGCTGTAGGTTGTTATTAAGTATATACAGTATGGTAAGAGAGAGGCAATCTAACAAAAAACTAACTCTAAATTGTTAAGCCAAGCATAATTTATTTCATTTTGAAATAGCGTTGAGGGATTTTACTAGTTCACATAATATTATGTGAAATTATATCTTCTCCTTCTGCGTGTAACGGAAGCCAAGGATAATATAATTTAATAGCCTCATCTGAGACTTGATTCCCTTATCTGGTGCAACAGTAGATTCTGATGCTCACTGAAATCAAGGACTCCATCTCTTACAGATTAAGACAGATTTAATGTGGATAATAGAGTCTGTAAACTACTTTCTCTTCAAAATGAGTGATACCTCTTACAGAATTTGTGCTTCTGAATATTGAACCCTTGAGACTTCGAGATGTCAAGGGGAAGCTTCTTGCAAGAAGTTACTGGAATTCTTAACAATTCTGAAGACTATAGAATGAATGAAGACTTGAACCACTAAGCTGTATAATGTTCTGTTGCAACAATGTGATTACCCTAAGCACATATAGAAGAGAAAGAGCTATGATGTCCTTGTGGCAATTGATTTCCTTCAGTTAATTAGATGTGATAATGAGTGCTCACAGGGTATGGTCTGATTTAGAAACCCAGTCACCTGCAGGAGAGTATCCTAAAGGGAGTACTCTCATGATTGCAGAAACACCTTATGACAATCTTGATTTCTCTCTTGTACTAGAAGCGAAGTCTAGGAAATGCGTGGGGTTGGTTATTTAATAAAAAATGATTTTTAGTTTTTTCTGCCTTGGTTCTTTATTTGCTGGCTTTGCATGGCTGGGTTTTGGCAGCAGGGCAACTACAGGGGTGGCTTCTGTGAGGAGGTGCTAAAAGCTCCCTCTGTGCCTGAGAGGTTCAACGCCAGCCGGCTCCAAGGTGGGCTGCCATGGCCAGGGCTGAGCCCAGCAGAGATGGCAGTAGCACCTCTGGATAACGTATGTAAGAAGGGGAGAGAAGAAGCCCTGGGCAGCAGCAACTGCAGTCAGAGAAAAGAGCAATGAGAATGTGAGCGGAACAGCCCTGCAAGGGCAGTGGAGAAAGGAGGGGAAGGAGGTGTTCCAGGTGCTGGAGCAGAAGTTCCCCCACAGCCTGTGGTGAGGCAGCCTGTCCCCCTGCAGATCTCCACTGGCAGCCTGGGGAGGACTCCATGCCAGCAGGTGGATGCCTCAAGGAGGCTGG
This sequence comes from Pitta sordida, assembly GCA_013390025.1. Classification (NCBI taxonomy): domain Eukaryota; kingdom Metazoa; phylum Chordata; class Aves; order Passeriformes; family Pittidae; genus Pitta; species Pitta sordida. Next base: position 361,924 of record WEKX01010585.1, on the reverse strand, counting down.
GGCCCTGTGGGAAGCTGGTGCTGGAGCAGGTTTGCTGGCAGGGAGAAGCTCACACGGGAGCAGATTTGCTGGCAGGTCTTGTGGTCTCACAGGAGACCCAGGCTGGAGCAGCCTGTTCCTGAAGGAATGCACCCCATGGAAGGGACCCAGGCTGGAGCAGTGTGTGAAGAACTGTAACCCATGGGAAGGACTCAGGCTGGAGAGGTTAATGAGGACTGCCTCATGTGGGAGGGGCCCCACACTGCGGTAGGGGAGGAAGGAACAGCAGAGACAATGTGTAATAATCTGGCTGCAACCCCCGTTCCCTGTTCCCTTGTGTTGCTGGGGAAGAAGAGAGAGAAAACTGTGAGAGGAGTTAAGCCCAGGAAGAAGGTGAGGTGAGGCATAAGGTGTTTGAAGATTTGGTTTTGTTTCTCATTATCTTACTCTGATTTGATTGTTAATAAATTAATTTCCCCAAGTTGAGTCTGTTTTGCCTGTGATGGTAGCTGGTGAGTGATTTCTCACTGTCCTTATCTTGACCCATGAGGGTGTTTTTGTTACATTCTCTCTCCCTGTACAGCTGGGGGAGGGAATTGATAGAGCAGCTTGGGTGGGCACCTGGTGTCCAGCCAGTGTCACCCCACTGTGGTGTTTGAACTAGTTCTTCAGTGTGTTTATTTGAGAGTGAATTTCAGAATTTGCTGAGATATCAGTGTTTGCTTGGTTGTGACAAAGATGATTGGTGTATCAAAATAAAAACTTTCTGTGAAAATGTAGCGCTTTTGACAAAGTGTTTGCAGGGGAAGAATTCCTCGGTAATGAATGAAAAGTCCCATGAAGACTAGAAAGGAAAATACACTTCGAATAGCCAAAAGGTACAAGCATGAAGGTCTCACATTCAAGTCTATGCTTTGCCCCTCTCAGAAAAGTGACTTGAAAGGGCAGTTGAACAGACTAAGCAGATCTTCTCAAGCCCTAGAAATTGCATGTTTTCCTTTAAAGTAGTAAAAATGTTAAACCATTTGCCCTGGATGTACAAGTATCTTACTCAAGCATTAGTGGATTCTGGGCTAGACTGGAGTTTGAAACCTGGTCTACCTCATCTCAAAACTTAACTTGGGAAAATAAGTACATGGAGAAGTAAGTACCCAAGGTCTTAAAACTTTGTCAAGTTAGGAAAAAACACCTGCTGTCCAGCTGCTGTGAAATTAATTTGCCTCAGTCCAAAAGTGCTTTATATTAAAACCAACATAGTGAGGAAGCTTCGAAGGTTCTGTGAGGTGGGGTGAAAGATTTTACCTAACTAAGTAGTTGTAATCCAGTTTTTAGATAAATTAAGTAGTTGAACAAGAATTTTGGTGAAGACCGAAACATGCTAAAATAATTTTCCTGATCATAACTTTCATTATTTGTGTTCTGTTTCTTTTTAGAACACTTCTAAATATGTTAACTTTAGAAAACCAGGATGAAGTAAATGTTTACATGACTTTTTGAAACTTCGGCTTCTGGGATGTTTTTTGAAGGAAAAAAAATTACATTGTACTACAGAAATAGGCCAGAATTTGTTTGTACCGCAAGAGCAAAGTATTTTTCCTTTATTCAGATTAATCTTATTATGATATTAAACACATCTGTTTAACTAGATTCTTGTGGATGGATTTTTTGTTTTGTTTTGGGTTTTGTCCTTTATTTTTTCTGAAAAGTTTAATTTTGAACTGGAGTATTTTTGTCTCAGCAGTAGTATTTTGGCCACCTACTCACATTTGGTCTCATTTGCAGAGGGAACTGCTTTACTGAGGGGAGTTACATTAATACCATCTGATGATGTAGTAAATATAGATGAGAAATAAACCAGCAGGTACTTCATTAGGAGTGTTGTGTAAAACATATAATTTTGACATTATTCTGAAAAAAATAATCTGAATGTTTTTCCTGGGAGCAGCCTTGAACTGCCGCTTGTGTGTGGTAAAGTAAAGCATTTATGTGCCTACAGGGTTGAGGCTGTGTGCCTCTTGGTCTGTCCAAAAGCAGCTTGAGACATGGCTGCAGGATTCCACTTCAAAACATTCTTAGTTCTTCCATATACTGTGAACAATCTTGTGCCTCCTTTTACAGGTTGCAGCTTTCCTAAAGCCTCTGTGGCCATAAGGTTTGTGTTCCAGAGTGCCCAGCTCACACTCGTGCTTGTCTCCTAATTTGCGAAGTTACATTGTGAGTAGAGAGATGGAGGAAGCGTGTTTTGGATGGGCCATAGTGAGCCTGGAATCTCCAGTATCTCCATTTTTGGGGTGGTGTAGCTTTAAGTGGGGCCTGGGAAGTTAAATGCAATGTCATGTGAGTGCAGCTGCGATGTTTTTAGGACTAAATTGGCTCACTGTGGGCTACCAGGTGTGCCAGTTACCATAGCAGTAAACAGATAAAGTCCACAACAGTTAAATTAGCTTATGCAAGCTCTTCCCCACTTGTGCATGCTGCATGGAATTCCACATGGAATGAATTTAAGCTCGTACACTCAATCCCAAAAGATGCAATGGATTTGAAGGAACACTTGGGGGAGACTTCATGTCTCAAGTTTTGCTCCGAGTTTGTGATTTGTTTGGAGTAACATCAATGTGAATTGAGTTCTATTATTCTAAAACTCTTGAAAGATGAAACCTTTGTCCTTATTGTCTCATGCTATTTCTGGTTACAGAAGAGTAACGTGAAAGCTTCTTGAAATGGGGCATATTTTTAGGTAATTTTTTTTTGGTGATGATCCCTTGCAAGTTTTTACAAATACAGAATGCATTTGCAACTTGCTGATTTGATATGAAAGCAATGCTGAATGACGTGATTATAGGAAAGGGAGAAGAGAAGCATGCATGAATGTGAGATTTTTGATAGTAGGTGAATCAGCACTTTAAATATTAGTTATAAGTGCTCACCACTATATTTATTTTGATTTGTAATTGTCAGTGTTTCAGTTTTGTAATGTGTTTATTTTCAACTGAAACTTCCCAAATTTTATCTCTCTAGTGTTAATCAAGTCTTTGCATCACTAAGTCTTTAAAAAAACAAAACTGAAAGAAGGTACTAACTGTTAGAATTCACCTCTTCTAAACACTGGATGCATACGTTCCCACATATTAAAAAACTCCACCCAAAACAACACCAAAAAAATCCCCTACTCAACTATAGAGATGCTTTAATAGTTGGAACAATTGGGGTCAAAAAGCTGAGGTTTGTGAGAGAAATCAGTCCTGAGTATGTGTGATGATGTCTTCTCTTGCTGTTCATGGCACAGACTTTCCCTGATCTAATCAGAAAATACTTACACCTCTGGATACCAGGTGAAAACAATAACTATAACCAGGCTGTTTTCTTTTTCTGAGGGATGTAGCAAAGGATCTTTCTGAAGGACCTAGAAGGAAATGAAGTTGTCAGAGAATTTAGGTGAATAACTCCTCACTTTAATTTTGAGCTTACTAATGAAGAATTTTAAACTAGCATGTGGCAGCTCATTTACTTTCTAAGAGCAGATCCTACAAACGAGTTGATTCTAGTTGGGAGGAGAGGGCTGACATTAAATGTTTTTAGACTTTTTAGTTCTTATTAAACAAAACTTAACCAGTGAATGTGTTTAAGCTATCTCTAGAATAAAATAAAACTTTCTGCTGGACTGTATTATCTTAAGTAAGATCATGGGTTGTGTGGTAGTGTTGCTGTTGGCTACTTTTTTCTTTTTCTAATACAAACAGAGTAACTATTGCATTGTCCATGCTAAAAATCTATTTAAATACTATTAATTATCCACTATTATAAAGAAAGATAGTGAAGAAGATAACTCTTTGCCACTGGCAGCCCATGCTTGCTAGAAGAAACTGTATTATTTGTTCTGTGACTGTGGTGCATTACACAGGAGTTGCCCAAGCATGCACCAAGGGACCCTGATGGTGAAACTTCCTGGCAGCATTTTAGCTTTTATCCTGCTGTATGACTTGATGGCAAGGCCCCATCCTGCTGAAAGGGTGCTTTCCTCAGTTCAGCCCTGGCTGTAGCAATGACCTAACAGGCTGTACGTGACCCCAAAATTTTACTACCAGTTTCTAATACATCAGAACATCTGGTATTTCTAACTAAAGACGGAGAGGAAAAGGGTGCTGGAGCTTGTGGCCTCTTAGTTGAAAATACTCTTCAAATTGTTTCAACTCCCTCTGCTCTACGTACGCAACTGAAAGTTACACAGCTTATATCTTTGAGGTGTTTCCATATGCAATACTCAAGTGTTTCTTACTGTTTGTTACAGCTTTCTAGAGGTGAGTGGTAATTCAGCCACTTCGTGTACATTCAGATTGTCATTGTGACAGAGCTTACAGTGCAGTATTTTCATTGAACAGTTTATCCCTGCTTTGAGACACAGCATTCACTGTAACAATAAAAGAGGTGCAACAGATGGCACTGTAGGAAAAGGTAACCCTAACAGGAAAAAGTTCTCCCTAGAGTAGAATGTTAACTTAAAGTCATCTAGGTACTCAGATTCTGGTAGTTGCTAGCATCAGAATGCTTTACTTTTGAAGCCTAATATTGTTATAGTACAGCTGGTGGTATTTTTGTTTGGATTTTTTTTAAATGGACTAAGATCTCGTTGGATTTCTGGCACTTAGAGTCACCAGCATGAGGATTCCTCTGTCTTGTATTATAATTATTCAGCAAGACAAAGGTTCTGATATTCACTGAGTTGCTGAAAGACAATTATGCAGTCCAAAGACAGGAGATGAGTTCAGGAAGCTTGTGTTTCTGCCCCAACTCTAAAGTTTCAAAACTCAAGATCCTTCTAACCCCACAGCTAAAGTCAGTGGGCACCCAGGCAGAACCTCATCGGGTGTTCAGCCAGGCATAAGGGTGTTTCAGGTTTGGCAGTAGGCAATACTTCCACACCTCTGCTCAAGTAAGCTCGCTCTGGATCCCAAGATAAAATGTTTCCCTCTGTCTCCTCTCAGTGCTTGCAGAACATGGTGTTCTTGGAGTGTGTTTACTGCAGACCTATCAGATGAGCTTTGCACAAACCAAACCAGAGCTACCCCTCCCACTCCTGAGTAATAGCTTAGTGGTTAGAGCACTCCCAAAGACTGAGGGCTCTGGGTTCAACACCTTTTCTCCCTGAGGTGATTCCAAGTCATGTCCCTTACATGCCTAGGCTCCCAAAAGGAGAGAACGGGACTACCTTTTGCTTGCATTTCTGGGCCAGCAAACACCTCAAGACTTGCACGTAAAGCAGGACTAATGCAGTTGGAAGCGCTGGCAGTGTTGCCATCATTAAACATCTTGACTTTGTTTAGGGAGGAGAAGGTGAAATCACTTCAGCATTATTAATGACTGGATTAGCCTCTATCTGAAGTGACCTAACTGCTGAGGTGAGGGCACCAGTCTCTGGGCTTGAGGTTGTGGTCTTGAATAGATGCAGTTGCCTTGTGGTTCTGGTCAGAAAGCTCTGGCACAGCGAGTGATCGGGCTGAAGATGTACTGTCTTGGGTGCTTCTTGTTGGTTGACTTGGGTGACTTCAACTTGACTTGCAGGTTTTTGTGAATGTTAGTTAAGGTACATTACCCTTCTCTATTTTTATATAACTATAACTAAATATAACTTTCGTGTCCCTGGGTGATAGACTGAGTTGTGATCTTTGCTGAGAGATTCAGATACTGAGGAAATGTTGTTGTCTTACACTTTACAGACAAGTCCAATGATGTTTAAAATTTGACCTTCCACTAATACACTTCTTCCTTTAAATTCTATTTAGAGGCTTCTACACTAGATAACTATCTTATCTTCTTGTGGGGAGAATGCACACAAAACTTCCAGCTCACAAACATTTGAAAAGGCAGTTGAAAGTGGAGATGTTTTGTCATTAGTTTCTTGCCCATGTTTGTAATACCTCGTCTGTCCTAATGCATAAGGACAATTATCCCTTCCGCCCCAGTACAGGTAAGCATGTTTTTCTACAGTAAGAGTATTTTCTGAAGGCTTGAGAGCTTTTCTTTTCCTAGTAGATCTAGACTTCATCCAGTTCATGTCCCCTCACACTTGAGGGCACTGTAGGTTCATTCATCCTTTATAGCTGAAAGGTGCTAGAGGCTCTTGGTGGAGGTCTGAACCAAAAATGGATGTATCTTGGTATTTTTTGTAAGTTTTCTATTTATTTATCTTTAGTCTTGGAGAAAAATGTTTGCATCTAGAAGTTGCCATCAAAGGAAAAGAAGAACAGTTTTTAAAAATATCTGTGGGTGTTTGTATAAGCTTTCATGGAACAGTTTGGTACCTGGAAGTGAAAAAATTGGTCTCAAGTGGATTTGCAATTTGATTTCAAAATTCAAGTGCAATGAGATCTGAGTAACCTGCACTGTTGCAGCTTAGTGGCTGAAACAGGGTTACAGAACCAGCAGGACGGTCTGGAGGAAGAGCAAAACAGTGTCAAAAAGTATTATACACTGTGCTGAGTTTAATACAGGGGGAAGCTTAAATTCTTCTTGAAGAGAACTGTGTACTCTTGTTTCTATTTAAATTTTCCCATGTCAGGCTTTTTCACTGGACTCTACTATGCAGGAACTAGTTTATTGCCATTAAAAGAACCTGAAGTTCTTCCAAGTTTATATTCAGGCCAAATGAAGTAAGCCTCTAGCAAACATGTAACTAGATGACATAATAGCATATATTACACATGCAGAGGCCTTTTTGTTTCCCCATCCCCTAATTATGTCAAACAGTAGGAGATAAAATACATGTCTCTTTGGTGGCACTGTGCTTCAACTCTGTGTAACAGAACTTCATTCAAACTCAGGCCTGTGGCCTGTGTGCAGTTGACTCTTGCTCATAGTGGATGGCCATGGACATCCTGAAATGCCAAATGTTCCATGGGCAGTGGTGTGAAAATCTGCAACTAAGTATTTTTCTGTGACTGAACTCCCAGGGTATGCTGTAACGCTTCCCTTCATACTCGGGCCTTCTGATTTTAGGGCAATTCATATGATTACACATGAACTAAATTACCATCTCATCTGAAAAAAACTGACTTGTCTGATTTGCTGTGTAAAGCACATGAAGCAGGGAGTGTACTGTCAGTTGCTGTGGCTGAAGTGATGAGATTTAGCTCACGAGATGGTGGTAAATTGATTGTTTGCAGTTGTGGGAACTTACTCTGGTGACAGCTTTTATTAATGTTTATTCTTCTTTCTGTGTTAAAGCATGCCTGCATCTTGAGGCATATATGTATTTCAGCATCTTCAAAACTTCTTAAAAGATTTTGGAAAGGAAGGAAATGTAGCAAATGCCAAACATCCAGTGGTGCTGTAGACAATTATTGGTTTAATCTATTGGCAGTAGATTAAAGAAGGTGGTTCATGATGGCCACTTCTTTCCCTGTTTTCCCATAAGACTGGGCTAATATCCTCCCACCTCCCTCAAGTGACATTAATTAGTTATACAATACCTGGGGTGACTGTTTAGTGACCTCCTAGTTGTAAAAGCTTTCATGAACATCAGAAGCCTGGAGCTATAAATATGGAACTTCAAAATGGTGTGGGGGTTTTTGTTTGATTGGTTGTTGTTTCTGGAATAGTTAGTATAGAAATGAAGGGTGGCCCATTGTCAGGGTAGCAGGCTTCCTCTGTGGCGATTCCTTCCCTCTTCTGTGAAGTTTTAATCTTCAAAATATCAGATGGAGGAACAATCAACAAAACCAAAGGAAAACAAAAACCCCTATAGATTTCCTTTTAAGATAGTTATCAATGTCCATGACAAGATGGAGAGATTCCATTCAGCCTTTTACTATAGATCATTACACTTGGTGTGTAGAACCAGAGGAAGCAAAATAGAATCTGGTAAGGCTGATAGTCTTGATTTCTCCTTGCTGGAAATCTGAGAATGCCCCGGCCTAAAGGGTGTACTTTTATTAATTTAATCTATCCCACAGCAGCTTGTTCCATGTGGACACCTTCTGAGTTTCTAGACCCAGGTGTTTGGGAGAACATAAGCTGAAGGGGAAATCAGATGCTTAACTCTGGCATTAGACTTTCATGGAATGAGGAGAAAGAAGTTCATTCAGCCTTAGATTGTTGAGGCAACCAAGTAGTGAATCATACCCGTAATGCCTATTTTGTAGCAGCTGCCAAATAAAATCGTATTATTGGAATGAAGCAGCACATATCCTGCTAAGGCACAAGAATACTTGGCAGTTACCAGGCAAGCATTCCACTAAGCTCTGCAGCCAGGGACTGTAAGGGAAGAGTGGAACTTGCAAATATTAGACTGGCGGAATTTGAAAATGAAAGCAACTCTAATGGTAAAATCCATTCAATAAATGTCTTTATTCCCAGGTTAATACTGATTTTCACCTGTAGTGCTTCTGTGCAAATTCCCTACGTTCATGTTAATTAAATGTGCAGAGTATTATTGTTGTAGCTTCTTTTACACTTACTCTACACTATTAAAATCATTCTGTTTTCCTTATTAATTTTCTTTGAAGTAGACCATCTCTGCTCTCTGATTTGCAGATTGCATTTTCCATCTCAGCTGTCTGGGGATAGATTAAATTCATGTCTGATGACTTGCTGACTACTTTAGTTAGTGTATCCTAAGTTGAACTCCTTTCAGCTTTTCCCTACTCAGTTCTGTCGTCAAGTCACCTCATGGCTCGTGCTTCCTCCTTTGTCACCATCTTACTATTTTCCTACAGTATGTCATGACATATCAGGAAATCAAAATGTTTTTAAGGATCTGTTCAGTTCCACTGCTACTTACTCCATGAAGCTGTTGATTTCTGTGCTGACTGTACAGGCAGGATCTGCCCAACCCTGTGCCCATAAGGCACAAGCCATGCTGGGGCTGTGTCAATAACTGCACCTTCGTACTGCGAGTCCTTGCATCATGCAGGATGAGGGGCTGCGGGAACACATCCCTCTGACGCAGGATGGCAGGACACAAGGTGGTACTGCTGAGGCAGGACATGGGGAAATAAAGCAAACAATGTTGAGCTGCCTGAAATCTCAAATGAAAGAATCTGTCAGCCTGTGGGAAGTCACAATTTAGTGTTGCAGCTCCTTGACAGAGTATGACAATTTAGGATCTTCTGCATAAATCTAAAATACTGAAAGCAGGTAAGTGTAGTAGCATGATTTGGGCTTGTTTGGGGGGGGGTGGTTGTTTTGTTGTTTTGACATGTTTTTCTTTCAAGATGCCTGTGCGAAGGCTTTTGGCACTATTTTTCCAGTCCTTACTGGAGAACCAAAAGAAAAGCCTTGGTAGCTTGTCCTAACTGTGCATTGTGCTACCTGTAGAATATTATTCAAAATGTCTGCTTTGGATCTGAACACAGAAAGTTACACTCCCTGTCCTGATATTCTTCTTAAAGGTGCTGTTTCTCTAACAATCTCAAAACCAATTTGAATATTAAAATCTTCTCTGAAGTGAAACAGATAAAATAACAGGAACTATATCAACAGACAGCTTTCTAATAGAAGAATGTTGGTTTCTTCCCAAAAAAGATAAGCACTGGGATTGTGGTTATTTTTTTGTTTAGTCACTGTATTTGCAAAGTTTTACAATGAATATACAAACTTGTCAGTGTTAAGTCTTGCTAATCAAAGATACTGTAGCTGGCCTTTATGATCGTATCTTAACTTCGGCAGCCTCTGCCAACCCGGTGTCACATTCGCATTCCTGTGTCCTGCTGCTGAAAGGTACTTTGTAAGTTAGCTTGTTGCAAGGAGGGGACAGAAATATAATTGAGTCTTTGATCTCCCAAGGACGTGTCACGTAAGTGTCCTCTCTGGCTTCTGAAGACTTCCTACTAAGAAATCTTCCTCTGGCATTTCTCCCCAAAGTGTACCTTCAGAATATTGGAATGGGCATAACAGTCCTGGGAGTACAGACGAGTTCTGGTCCTGGCCCTCCCACTCTCTGATTTGCTGTGTGATCTGGGACGAGGAATAGCTCCATTTCACTTTGCTTATCTGTAACATGGAAATAATGCTCATGGAACTTCACAGTAACTTCATGTGAAAAGCTGCTGGGTTGGAGTTACAGAGATGTATTTAGTTGAAGCTGCAATTCTTCCAGTTAACATTTATACCATACTGCACTTTATAGTATGACATAATAATGTGAAGAAAATTATATAAAGATGCAATGTGGTGCAAATTATCTCACCTAAGAAATGTTGTAATTTCTCTTGAGACTGAAAAGGCAACCTACAGTGCTGTTATTTGCCATTTCATTTTATTGCCATCTCACTTCACTTTTCATGTGCTTTAATTCAGAAGTGGCTAAACTAGTTCAAACTTCCAAAGAAACTGAATTTAAGCTGAAGGAGAGAAATAGAGCAGGAGTAATAGGAGGTGAGAATAACCATTTTGTGGTCTTTGAATCTACTTGTTGCTTGCATTTCCCTTCCTTAGAATACTAAGACATTTCAGTTTGTGGGTAGGGTAGCTATTCTTATCGAGACACTGAGCTTTTTTGGCTGGCCATTGAAATGTGATTAGCTTTGAGGAGTGAGGGAGCTGAACACAGCACAGCATGTCAGGATACAAAGGACACCATTATGAAAGTGTAAGGGAGAGCAGGATTTGGCCAAACTGGAATCTAACCAGTCAACAATGGTCTTGAAAAAAAGAATAAAATAATAAAAACCCATTGCGCATCTTAGCATGTTTAGTCTGTTCACCTTAGAAATGAGTAATGGGTTTTATTGTAAAGCATTCCTTTAAAGTGGTGACCTCTGGAGTCAGGCTGGACTGGCAAACCTTACACTAGCACAGCCTCAGCATAGGTACCAGGTGGGTAAGGCTTGTAGGTTAGGCCCTTGTGAATTTGAAGGGCATATTCTAATGAGTATATTCTGTGAGCATTTTATTTTTCCTGCCATCCTTCAAGTTTCATGGCAAAGTGGAGCATGCCATCGTCTTGAAATCTGCTGTGACTGCAAAGCTGACTTTCTACAAGCTGTAAAATCAAGCTGTGTTTTGCCGTGTTTCTGAGCTTGCAGAAGTTGCAGCGCTCACTTTGGGAACGGGAGGACAAGCCTAACCCGTGTTTTCACTTACCTAAATGTTTTCTCTTATGAAATTCGCACGTACTTAATGTCGGGAGGCAGGCTGATCACTGCAGCTGTTTGAAACTGAAAAGCAGATGGAACAAAGATTTACCACACAGCCTGATCTCTTCCCCTGGAGCAGCCGCTCAGCAGCAGCAGCAGCAGCGCCGACACAAACTGCGGAACGAGTTTTCCTTTGGCGGCCGTGATTGGGCTCGGAGAGGTGGCAGAGCTGCACGACAGCCTCGGGATTGGCCGGGCGGCAACACCCCCCTGCAGTCCCTTCAGTGCCCAAAAATGAGATACAGTCGTTTACATTTCGCCTAGAAACCTCGTATCTTGCATTTAATATCCACATAAACCAGAGCAAACGCAGTTAACCTCTTTGGAACGGCTGTGTGCTTTAGATGAGCGGAGTGAATTCAGGGTTTTGGTTGGTGTTTGTGGTTTGTTGTTTTGGTTTTTGGGGCTTGTTGGTTTTTTTCCTCCCTTATTTTCTCCTGAGTACAATGAGACCTGTGTGAGTGTCTAGATCTGTTGTTTGTATTTTTCTGGGTGCCTATATATGATATTCAAGGAATTGTATCTTAGCTAAAGCTGGACGTTGTTTTCACGTTTCATAATGCCTTGACTGCAGCTTATAGTGAAAGCACCTATTCGTCTAAAGCTCTTTTTGTATGTCTGTAAAATATTTACACTAGCAGTACTGTCTTTCATTGTTTTTGTAAATATCAAGTTGCTATTTCTGATTGTCTTTTAGTGAGCTATAGTTTTTTATTATTATTTTAATAAATTTAAATAGATCTGGAATTTTCTTTGAGGTTTTTTTTTAGAGTTAAGGATGTAAAATGTTGTGATGCCCTATGTAAAATAACTCCAAACCATAACTGAATGAGAGATTTGATCAGCTGCAGTGAATGTTCCAGCTGAGTAAGTATCTGGCATAACTGAATGCATCAGAACTCATTAACCTACTTCCTTTCTCTTTCAAAAAAAAAAAAAAAAAATCGAGGGTAGACAATTACATAGAAAATACATATGACTTTTGTTGTGGTTCTGATGGGATGCATACAGAAGCAGAAGGCTGAAAAGCTAAAACTAGTTTGTGAAGCAGGAACTTGTGGTTATTATCAAGTGACAAGGATTTGGACAAGCACCAAATACGGGAATATTGACTCAAGAGGTTGTTACCTTCAGGAGAAGAGGCATTCTCACACGGGAGAGTGAGAGTGGAAATAGATGAAAGGTAACATTAAAGACAGAAGCTGACTACTAAAAAGCTCCTAATTTTGTTTCTCTTCTGTTATATTTAAATAGGGATAAAGACAGTAGTTAGTAAAACATACTTGAATTGCCAATCAGCTTCTGGATAAGCACCTATATGTATTTTTTTTTTCATATCTATAGAATTCATGTGTCAAGATTTTTAAAATACTAGGCCTTGTTAGGTGTTGCCTAACATGTAGGTATTAGACATTCCATTCTTAAATCTTTGCACCCTCAGTGATGGTTTTATAAGCTTTCACATTATCCTGTTAAAATTCCTTGTCCTTTGTAGCAAAGTGATGAGGAAATAACACCTACACTTATGGAGGAATTACCAGCAAAAGATACTGTAAATTCTCTGATGCACAAGTCTTTTTAATTGATTGTTTAAATTATTAACCCAGAAAAGTGACTGAGAAAAGTCTTCTTCAAAAGCTTAAAAAACAGAAAACCCCATAGAATTCAACAGCTGCAAACAGAGGAATGGAATGGTAATGGTGTTGCTGATTTCTAATTTTTTTTTCAGTTACAAGCTAAATAACAAGCAGAAGTGACTTTTGCCACCAAAACCTCCGTTTTTCCCATTGGGTAGGAATGGGAGATCTAGAAGTCTTATTTCTTTTATGCTCACTTTATAACTGTTAACTGGAGTATTTTAAAATGAGTGCAAGGATAGCTGTGTGAAGGGAGGAGTCTTGTTCACTGATGCAGAGACTCCTGAAGACGTGCTTAAAGAAAGGGCTTCTCTGGCTGCTTCCCTCGCCCACAGTTTTGTTTTGGAAGCTGTAGGAAGTCCTGAAAAGAGCCTTTTATATCTATGCCTTAGGGCTGATACGAAAATTTAGGGCTTCCTTGGTTTATCAGCATTATGTCTGCTTATCCTGAGATTTAGTGACCCTAAAGTATGAATCAGTGCTTTCAGATCTAAATCTGAAAGGGAGCTGGCTGTCTCTATATTGCATATGGAAACATTTGAACAGCACAAAGCTCCTCCCTTGAAACAAATTTTGTTGCCATTTAACCCATTTTTGTGGAACAAAGGATGCATCTCTTTCCTTTTCCCAGGGAGGGAAAAAATCTAGTGAGGATATTCTGAGAGTTCTTGTTTCGTTATCTTAATTGACACTCTCTTCACCTCCTAAAATATTTGATGATACCGAATTTGTTAGTAAAAGTGGAAGCTGGTAGAGAAAACTTCAAGAAGTGTGATTGGATAGCAGATGTCATTTCAGACTGGCAACTGCAAGACATGCATGTAAGGGGAAGCAAATTCTCATTTTACATACTGTGCTGAGCTGTGCTCTGTGTTTACTGCTCAGAAAACAGTGAAATTACAATAGAGCTGTCTGTTCACATTAGAAAATTCTAATTCCTATTAGAGAATGGGAACGCTATTTTGCTGTTTCCTCCTCATATGAAAGAATAAAGAGTTTTCTATATCATTGTTTCATGGCAGGTTGTAAGCAAACTGATATAAATAAAAAGAGGAGGAGGGAAGTGCAACGAAATTCTCAGCATGATATTTTAAGGAATTGTTAGGAGATTTGGCTTCTGTTCCCAACCTCAGAACACCTGGACCAGTTTTCATCCTCAGAGGTGAATATGCTACTAAAACAATATTTTCAAATTCTTGGAAGAATTGATAAAGTAAGAGTTTAGCTTTAGTAATTGTAATTTAATAGTAGTGAGTGCTGGCATGTGTAGACACTGATAGGGAAGAGCGTAATGTTGATGTGTTTGTTTTACTCGGGGAGGCTGTCACCTCACATTTGATCCAAACAGTGTAATATCTCTCCATTTAACAACTTCACTTTATTATTTTTTGATTTTCAACTTGCAGAACAGTCCTGAATTCTGTCAGGTCACGTTACTTCCCATACTTTAAGGGTGCACAAGGCTTAGCATTGTAAAAGGAGTCCTTTTAGATTGCTCAAAACCCAAGACTGTGATTGAAAAAAATGAACAATCGGGAGGACTTTGAAAGCAGAATTAATCATTCTGCAGGTGAGTGTTTCTGGATTACGAATTAAATGCCTGTGGGGAAACAAGTATGTTCTAGAACACTTGCATGTGGGGCTTTTTTTCCCCCCTGTGAGTGTAAAAAAGAACACATCAAACTTGATGCTTATAATTTAAAGAAAAAAATTGAAAGTTATACAAGAATAAAATATCACACATACTGACATGTTCCTGGGAAAAGGGTTAGAGAGGAATACAAACTACCTGCAGCTAGATTTCATGACACTTTGCCAAATGCTGTAGGCCACTGGTGTGGGAAAATCCACTTTAGTACCGTGGTGAGTGTCCCAGACCGGGATTCCATTCCCACCAGGGAGGCAGTGGTGCTGTTTAAGAGTTGGACTCGATGATCCTTGTGGGTCCCTTCCAACTCAGAATATTCTGTGATTCTGTGCTGGTAATGGCAAAAGAGGATCCTAAACAGAGCAGAACTGAAAGTCTGATTATAAGTGATTTAGCACCATTGTCTGAGTCCGGTAAGTCTGGGATCAGCTGTTGGTACAGGATTTATAGATCTATTTGTTCATACACAATTCAAATATGTAATAATAAAAAATTCCAAAGAAATTCACCTCAGATTTTGGCTGTGTCCATTAGTTGCAAGGAAACCAGGAATTACTTGTATTTGTTTTACTGTAGTCTAGGATAATTCTTTTATGTCTTAGATTTTAAAGTAGATCAATATGATAAAGTTATAGAGTGGTTTGGTTTTTGTGCTGAGTCTGCTGTTCTTCTTTCTGGTCTGTTAGTCCATTCTTGGCTCCCAGCACTTCCCCAGACAGTGAGACTTAATTAGGTTTTGTTATCCCCTTCTGGGTCTTCAGCTTGTAGGATTCATGTACTATAGATTTGTTGGTCTTTTAAGATTCTGTATTTATAGGTTTGTATAACTTGGGAAATATATCACTAAAATATGTAACAAAATGACAATTTTGGGTACTGTAGCATCTCATCATATTTACTTTATTAAATACAACGTAAATTACGTGTTTGGTAACACTGCACACAGGCAAACCCAAGTAAATGTTTACAGTGGTTTGTAGGAATGTGTTTGTGTTGCTCCTGGAGGCAGTGGTGCTGTTTAAGGGTTGGACTTGATGATCCTTGTGGGTCCCTTCCAACTCAGAATATTCTGTGGTTCTGAATGGCCTTCTCCTTAGTCTGCTTTACGACAAATGTAGGTGTCTTGGATGTGTCTGTGTGTGAGCCCTTGCTCTTGACTTGTCTTTACAGTTGTCTTACTGTTTTTTTAATCTTGGAAAAACTCTTCTTGGAGTTTCCGAGCATAAAACAAAATACATTTCTCTTAAAGCCAAGGAGCCTTTGCTAATGGTGTTTCTTCTTCTCACCTCAGCTTAGTGAAGGGGAAAACGTGGAGTGATAGAAAAGACGGAAGGCATCCTCATTCAGGAAAGCACCAATCTATTGTCTAGGGAAACTGAAAAGGAAGTTACAGTGATTGAGATGGTAAACTAACTCAACAACAAGAACTGCAAATGGGGAAGGGCAAGTACAGATGTTTGGATAGGAATATAGAAAGTGGAATGATTGGGTAGCTCAGAGAAGAACTGACTAATTCTTTGTGCTGAGAGAATGCATTGTTTACAATTAATAAATTTGAGGGCGAAAAAGTTGTGTGTAAAGTTTTTCTTTTAAATCTTCAAGGAAAAAGTGAAATTTCTTTAAAAACTTTGGATTTATTTTAGATGAAAAAAGCCTTCTTGAATGATGGAAATATTTGACTATAATTATGCTCACTTGTCCAAGATCTTTCATCATGCAGCACAAGGAACAGGCAAAGCACAAACAGTTAATGAATTCTGGAATTTAATTACATGTTTCCTGGAGGAAGTAGGAACCTATCTGTTGTGTCAGCAAAGTAAAAATGAAGTCTGTAGTGACTTCAAAGTTATTGTGAACTCAGTACCAATTTCAAAGCTCAACCAAAGTAATAGCTTCCTCAGCTGGAGCTGTTTTTTCCTTACAATGAAGAGTCTTAATCTAGAAATGAAGGTGGAAGCCATATATGGGTTAATTTCTTCAGACTAGTTTTTGGGACAGGCTGTACACACCTGTGAGAAGGTGAGACCTGACAGAAGAAATCTGGAGTTTTAGTAGCACAGAGTGGAGTATTTGTACATTTGTGCATATACGTGTGTGTCTATAGAGCTGCCAGTAATCTCTGGTGCTAGATGTAACTTGTTCAAATGATTGTGAACAGTGTGACTGAAGGGAATGAGGAGGGGGCACAAGGCTGTGACTACACATGCATTAACAGTGCTTGCTTTAGTAGGAGAATATTCAGCACTGGAATGGTGTCTTGGTGGCTACTAGGATTCTATTCCCTTTACTGTGGGGCATTGCGCTCTCTGTGATATCCTTTTTGTCTTGTTAAAATAAATCATAATCCTGCTGTGATAAATGGCTGAGCAGGAAACACCTTGGTACCCTCAGTGCCTTAAAATAAGAGGTGAAAGAAATCTTTGCCAAAAGGAAGCTGATAAATAATTGCCTTCTACACAGAGGGACTAGACTATGTTATACTGTTCTGCTTCAAGTGGAAACTAAGGCGGAAATATGTAAACAGTTTGTTCGGTCACTGTAAAACATCAGATACTGCAATTGAAACGCCCTTCTCTTGGTCTTTACTTCTGCAGACAGGTGGGTGTAACATCTCTGTATTGAAAAACTGGAGGAAAAGAACGAAACCTCATGAAGTAAATGTACTTACAAGTTGAAAAGGACTTGAAACAAAAAAAAATTAGATTACAAGTGGCTAATCTGATGTTTAAGGCCACTAAAACAGTTGGAGAAAATAGGGAATACAGTTTGATTTGAGAGGAAGGGCATGATTCAGTAGTTTGGATGGTTTTGATCAGTTTATAGATCAAATAGGTTATGGAAATCACCCTGTATCAAGACAAGTTTTGTTATTTTTGCACCTTCTAGGGCTTTTTTCGGTTTCCTAATGCTTCTGTTTCCAGCTGCTCTGAAATGTCAGTCTAAAATTGCCACACTACAAATTCTCCTTTTTCTTCACAGCTAAAAGCTATAACACTAAAAGCACTTTTGTCTTGTCATTAGTATGTCTTTATTTGGGAGTTTTAGAACTATAGCCATACTTCTTTCCAAATTAGTATTGCTTTATATTACTGAGGGAGTACCATGTGCAAAACCTGCATAGATATGCCCTGACTTTTCCTGGAAAGGATTCTTACAACCTTTTCTTTGAGAGAGTCTATCCAATTTTTTGTTTTCAGGAGATCTTTAGATACTTGACAGAAGCACTTGAACTACACAAGAGGTTTTTTTCTTTTTTTTTCCATGACTACCATGCAGATTTGTCAAGGCTATAAATACTACAAAGAAGGATTTCCTTCTGTGCACTTATATGCACCTGAAAACTTTGCAGCAGTTGTGGACGCTGCCCAAGAGTCGAAGGGAGCTGTCAGATCAGTTGTGAGGGTAAAATCGGGGTCTTGTCCTCAATTCTGCAGTCTGGTCATGCAGACATGATAGATTTCCCTTTTCCTTGGAGCTGCACTAGGGGGGGTAAAACCCTACAGTTGAAACATGGGTATAAATGTTGCTGTTCACGAGAATTTCTGGACCGTAACAGTCTGTGATGTGTAAAGAAACTTCTCCTTGTGAGTAAAGCTGTCCCTGAGGCAGCACCAGCAGTGTGGTGTCACAGTGCCTGTTTGCAGGTTTGAAGCTTAGTGGAAGTTTATGCAGGTGCTGTTTGTGTTTAAAATTGTTCACACAACCTAAATTCTCCCACCTTGAGTGCTGATATTCTCTTCACTTACATAGAAAATGCAAGCTTCACCACAGTCACTGTCCAATTAAATTC